>CM067369.1:31613122-31890960 GCA_034401795.1 Chaetoderma sp. LZ-2023a
TTGTCGCTATGCAAACAAGAATGAGCTCTATGGTAAACGGGTACTCGGCAGTTGGGAGCCGAGTACCCGGTTCCCAGGAGTCGGTAAAGCTTTCTAAGTCTATAATCCTAGAGCCGCTGTCAGGGCCAGCTGTATATCAGAAGTAACAGAATGGTGAGTATTGATCGAAGGAGAAAGTCTGCTATTTGCTGATAGTGGATTGAAAAGTATCAATACCCTTTTCTTCACACCAGTCTGCAAATCTGTTAACCTTGTTGTTATATGACTTGAAGGTTGACCTCCTTCTCGCAGCCGCGATGAAATCAGCAGCCTGTCGAGAAAAGCCTTCCGACGTGGAACGTTGTTTGATAACATCCACGCAGTCATTGAACATTTCGGGACACTCGTGTAGGAGGCGTCCCTTGGCCTGGGAGATTATGTTCGGAATCTCGGGCAACTGCACAGGATTTTCCACCAGCAGATCTAGAAGATCCGTGAACCACGCCCTGCTCGGCCAATACGGCGCTATTAGCAGGACCAGACACGGTTCCTCCCTGACCTTCACCAAAACCTTCGGTAGAAGAATGGTGGGTGGGTACGCGTAAGCGTGCATCCCTCTCCAGCTTATCGCCAGAGCGTCTGTATCGACGGCATTTGGATCTGTAATCGGCGAGACATATGTCATGATTTGAGCATTTTCCTTTGTGGCGAACAAGTCCACGTTGGGTTTGCCCCAATGCTCGAAGATCCGTCGCAGAACTGGAGGGTTAAGGGACCATTCTGTTGGCAGGATTCTCTGTCTGCGAGACAAAGCATCCGCCAGAATGTTCAATCGGCCAGGAATACGAGCTGCTTTCAAAACAACCGAGTAATTCCTGCACCATTGAATCAAGTGCCACACCCTGATACACAGAGTGGGCGACCTGGTCCCGCCTTGGCGATTTATATATGATACTACTGTCGAATCGACCGACCGTATCAATATCACCCTGCCCCTGATCATCGGAAGGAACTCTTCCAACGCCAGTTCCACTGCCATCATTTCCAACAGATTGATATGCAGCTGACTCTCCGGGAGAGTCCATGTGCCCGAGACCTGGTTCTCCCAGGCAGGCACCCCACCCTTCCAGCGATGCATCCGTGTAGACGGACAGCTGGGGGCGGGGTAGGTGCAGCGAAACCCCTAATAGGAGATTCTGACGCTGTTTCCACCATAGAAGATGCGATATTATCGGCTCCAAAACTGGCAACAGTTTTGACAGGGGTTCTGTTCTCTGTTTCCACAGAGACATCAGATACAACTGGATAGGCCTTCGCATTAGAGCATCGTACGGGATAACCTGCTCCATGGAGACCATCATGCCCAGCATCTGAAGGAACCGCCTCGCCTTGAATGTGGTTTCCCACTCAAAAACTCTTGAGGATGGCTAACAGAGACACCACTCTGGGCTCTGACGGGTAAACCCTGCCCTCCTCGAGGTCGAATCGCATCCCCAAATAAACGAAACGTTGAGTGGGCGTCAACTCGGATTTCTCCTCGTTGACTATGCAGCGTAGATCTGAAAGTAACTTCAGAGTCAGAGCAGTATCCACGTTCAACCTGGCTGCCGAGTCTGCCTTAAGCAGCCAGTCGTCTATGTAGGTGTGTAGCGCCACGTTCTCTTTTCTGAGAAACGCTGTCACCGCAAGGACCACTCTTGTGAAAACCCTCGGAGCTGTCGACAGGCCAAACGGGAGACTGTAAACTCCCATACTTGATTCTGAAACGCAAATCTCAGAAAACCTGTGCCAACTCCGATTCATAGGAATGTGGAAATATGCATTTTTCAGATCGATCGATACACACCACATTCCTTTCCTCAATCCCGCATTACCGACCTCGGCGTTTCCATCTGGAACCGAGGCATATGGATAAACCAATTTAATGGCCTGAGATTGAGTATGGGTCTCCATCCCCCTGTGCTCTTGGGGACAAGGAACATGTTTGAATAGAAGCCTGGAGTGTTTCGATTTGCTGGTTTTATTGCTCCCTTCAGAAGCAAACCCGACACTTCCTTTTGAACGGCTTCTAACTTGTCTGGCTCCCTTGGTACGGGTGTCCAGACAGGTGCCAAAGACAGATTTTGTGGTGGAAAGTCCCACCACTCCGGCATGTAACCCTGGGATAACCATCCCAGGACCAGACTGTCTGACGTCTCACCTTGCCAGGCCTCGACGAAACGCATGAGCCTTCCACCCACCATAGACGCCTCGACGTCTAACGGGGTTGTCCGGCTCGCAGTCCGCCCCCCCACTCTTTCTTAACGAGAGAGAGAGAGAACCATTTCGTTCTAGGCACGACGGGTATAACTGGCACCGCTGTTCCTGTCGCACAGGCGCGGTCCAGGCGGATATGAAGGGAGCTTTCGTACCCTCAGGTACGCTTCGGCCCCTTCTGTCCGCCCTTTGAGGCCTTACCCTTCCCCTTCCCGCCTCTAGGGCGGTCAGGAGCAACATTGGGGAGGGTAGGCGCCTCTACAACCTTCCTGGGCTTCTTTGCCGGCGGCGGCTCTGAAACCCCAGCTGAAGCAGAAGTCGCAACAGGCCTAGCTTTCGCCTTGCCCTTATGCTTCTTCTGCTCCTTTGAAGGTTGTCCCGTTAGCGGTTTCCCCACAGGCCCTAGTGCATGCGCTTGCCGCACTAGCTCTAGCTGTAGGTTTACCGCTAACCGATTCTGCGCGATACTGGCGGTATCCTCTAAGATGGCCCACGCTTGGCCACCGAAGATGCTAGGCCCTGTCAGGGGTGTCCCAAGGAGACGCTCCCTGACTGCCGTAGCC
This sequence comes from Chaetoderma sp. LZ-2023a, assembly GCA_034401795.1. Classification (NCBI taxonomy): domain Eukaryota; kingdom Metazoa; phylum Mollusca; class Caudofoveata; order Chaetodermatida; family Chaetodermatidae; genus Chaetoderma; species Chaetoderma sp. LZ-2023a. The sequence continues at coordinate 31,615,921 of CM067369.1, forward strand.
GGACGCATATGGTCAATGACCATTTGCCTCCTGGATTTCGTCACACGCGCTTGCACCCTTGCCAATGCGTCCATCGACAGCACCAGGCCGTCATTGACACATGAAAGCGCCACAGGTGGCACAGGGTGGCCTGCCCCGCTTCAGCCCACACCGACTGAAGGAGACGATAAGAGTGGTTGACAGCGCTCATCGCTGCCCTCACACCCTCATCGCATAGGGACAGGACTTCTTCCTGGTGTACCTGAGACTTGTCCACAAGTGCCGGACCGGGGTGACCCGGCACGGAACTCTGGACGCCCTGTCGTATTCCCCCCGCGGAATACGACATCTTGCCCGCACCTCCCTGGAGGCCGCAGGGAGCTGACCCTTGGTCATCAGTTGTTTGCTATAAATAGCATCCAACCATTCTATGAACCGTGGATCCAGTCCCACTGACTGGATCCGGGCCGCGGGCAAAATCCCCGTCCTGATCGACGCACGGGGCGCATCTTCATCGGCCGTGGCCGAAACCACAGACGGGTCAACCCTGGCTAGCCACGCCAGAGCATCTGACCAATCTACCTCCGATGAAGACACCCCCGCAAACATGTCACCCGTTGACGTGCTCACGGGTCTGCCAGCCACAGCCTCCCAGCAAGGAGCCACGGCTGACACGCCAGGCACTCCGGTACCACACGGTTCCGCCGCCACCCCATGAAACACTCTGGTCCATGGGGTAGGTCCGCACGGAAAACCGTACGGACCCGTAGCAGTCGCGGAACCATAGCCGGACACGGGCGCCCACGGCACCCCACGTCCGACTGCCGGACCAGGCGAGATAGGTGAGTACCACGCCCGACCCGGCACACCCGTTCCCGTGACGGCTGGTGCCAAACCAAGCCGCACGGAACCGGTGCACGGTAACGGATTTGCCTCAGCCACAGGCGGAGCCGCTGACCTGGCTTGCGCCAAACCAGACAAATGGAGGCCGGTTCCGTCATATTCTCCACCTGCGGCTTCACGGGCCGCAGCAACCTCTCCTCCTCGGCCTCCTCGTCTTCAGACTCCGAAGAGTCGTCACTAGACGAGTCAACCGTGGAACCGTCCTGGCGGACGGCTCCCACACCTGACGGACCGGCCACCGCTACTGGACCACCCGGAGGTGGCTGCCGAGAAACAGAAACCTGTCTGGCCGAAGCCAGACGGGACTGCCAGGGGGCCGTACGAGACGGCCCCCTCGGTAACCAGTCCAGAATCCTGTCCGAGGACAGGATCCGTACCAGGCATGGGGAGAAACTGCCCCCCCCCCAACCTTTGGTAGCAGGGACGACACCAGCGTGGTCAGAACGCTATGCAGAAAAAGAGCCGGACCAAACCACGCCGGCGGTGCCATCTCCGCCACCTCCAGCTGGGGACGTGGAGCACCCGCACCGGCCGAACCGGGCGCTCCACGATTTACTCTCGGACCGCCTGACCCCGCGTCAGACCCAGCCAAGTCCTTCTGGGCAAGGAACTTAACCATCGTTTCGACGGACCACACTGCACAAACATTACACCTATGATCTATATTACACAGGGCACACTTAAAACAGACATGGTCCTTGAACATTACACGGACAAACTTATGGCAGTCGTCACATGATGGCGGGGCTGGCTTGGCCTATAAAATAAGCACAAACCTACAATAAACAAGCGGAACGAGACCCGGATGGAAGGCAGACAATTAATTTTCAAATAATTTGACTCATAAATTAACCGTAACCTCCCCGCACCCCACCCCGCCACGTCACAACAACGATCGCATTGATTATGACGACAAGTACGCGGCGGGCACAACACACCCATAATAGATCCTCCAGGATGTGCAACGGCTCCAGGAATCATATCGCATAGCATTCAGGGTATATTTACTAATCAATATAAATTATACTCCTAACGAACGCAGCACGATATGTGAAGAAAACAACAAAATGTATAACAAAACTGCTGTCTCACACGGTAAAACCGCAGACCACACATCTACTCAAGAATTTTGAAACCACCGATCATTGCAAACCGATCGTGATCGCACGTAAACTTGATCATTCTAAAGTTTCCGGTACCATTTTTAGTACGCAGCACCCAGAATAAGATGCGCGAATTAATGAAAAATTTTTCTTCACATAAACATCCGAGCGACCGGGTGTGACGTCACCCGCTCGGATTCTACGGAGAACGACGTCAGCCGATATTCGTGTTAGAAATACCGTAGCAAACACCTAATTTCATATCTGCCGATCGCCTGTTGGGGTTTAAAGAAGGCGATCGTCTCGCATATATCGTTGTTAGCACACGTCCCAGATTCTATGGGGTCAGAAATTGGAACATGCGACAACGAAATTTAGAGACTAAGTCTTTTAACTATGGATAATAAAGAACAATACAACCTGGTTGTCTTGGGCGGTATTCTCCATAGTCCTTAGTTAATCCTTTCAGAACACACAAACTATCACTGATTAAAGACTTAGATTATTTTAAAACACTAAAATCCTTAATGCAAAAAGCATGTATTGCTCTTGTCGCTATGCAAACAAGAATGAGCTCTATGGTAAACGGGTACTCGGCAGTTGGGAGCCGAGTACCCGGTTCCCAGGAGTCGGTAAAGCTTTCTAAGTCTATAATCCTAGAGCCGCTGTCAAGGCCAGCTGTATATCAGAAGTAACAGAATGGTGAGTATTGATCGAAGGAGAATACACCCATACACTGATCCTCAAGGATGTATAACGGAACCAGGAATCATATCGCATAGCATTCGGGGTATATTTACTAATAAATATAAATTATACTCCTAACGAAGGCCAAAACGATATGTGAAGAAACAACAAAATGTATAACAAACTGCTGTAGCACACGGTAAAACCGCAATTTTGAAACCACTGATCATTGCAAACAGATCGTGATAACACGCAAAACTTGAAATTTCCAAAGTTTTTCTGGTACCAATTAAAGTACGCAGCACCCAGAATCAGATGCGCGAATTAATGAAACATTTTCTTCACATAAACATCCGAGAAACACGGGTGTGACGACACCCGCTCGGATCTTACGGAGAACGACGTCAGCCGATAATCGTGTTAAAACACTGATAAGCCAACACCTAATTTCATATCTGCCGATCGCCTGTTGGGGATTTAAAGGAAGGCGATCATCTGGCATATTTCGTTGTTAACACACATCCCAGACCCTTTGGGGTTACAAATTGGAACATGCGACACAGACGAAATTTTAGAGACCTAAGTCTTTTAACTATGGAATAACATGGAAATATACGACCTGGTTATCATCGGAAGCGTCCATATTAATCCAAAATATCCTTTTGAGAACACACAAGCTATCACAATTAATCACAGTAAAAAGGCTTAGGCTTAAACAATCTTAAGACTTTCCAACTGCAAAAAGCATGTATTCTCTTGTCGCTATGCAAACAAGAATGAGCTTCATGGTAGACGGGTACTCGGCAGTTGGGAGCCGAGTACCCGGTTCCAAGGAGTCGGTAAAGCTTTCTACGTCTATAGTCCTAGACCCAGCTGTCAGGGCCAGCTGTATATCAGAAGTAATAGAATGGTGAGTATTGATCGAAGGAGAATATGTCGTCTGCAAAAACTCAGTCAGACGGTTATTAGAGGTTTAAATACAATTGAAGTAAATGGTCTCTAAAGGCAGGTAGGTGGTCTTTATAGCAGGTTATTCCCCACCACCACACAATCCATTTAACACATGCGCATCTGGCTGAATCACCAAGTTAGCAGCAGAGGTAGGGTGAGCTGGAGTTGATTAAAAAAATAATTTGACTGAAATCATTGCTGCCTTAGGCAGCAACAACTTTCACTGCTGCCCAAGGCAGCAACAACTTTTAATCAAATACATTTCAAAATATATGTCAGAGCATAGATGTCAGAGTACATAATACATATCTTAAATATTTCGGCAGTATTGTAAAGGTTAATCCGTTAATTGGAATTTAATATCTATTTTGGTAATAAAATCTGACAGTGATAAATCAATGGACAGTGGAAACAAACCTATATTTGCCCTATGAAAGTGACTGTAAATATTTAAGGAGTGGTAACTCTGGCATTTGACGCCCTATCAGTTTCATTTTCACAACACAGATATTAGATGCCGACTAACATTGTGACCAAGTTTGGTGTCAATCTGTCAAGAAATAACAAAATGAGTCGCCATTGTTGGTGAGACAGACAGACAGATGGATGGACGGACATACAGAAGACGGATGGGGTCATCGCTATACGACAGCTGACTGACAAGTAAGCGGAGTAAAGAAAACCAATTTGGGCTTCAAAAACCATCAAATAAAAGAAATTGAATATGCCACCCAAACACGCTAAAATTTGATTGGTCCACGGCGGCCATGTTTTTTACCAATCAACTTCCCATGAACAAACTTTAATGGCCCCTAGTCCATGATCATATCCCCAAAATTTCAGCCCGATTCGTTCAGCGGTTCTGCAGAATAAGTTGTTTTCATGAAAACTATGTCATCCAAGATGGCTGCCGAACCATTTGGCCAATCAAGTTCCTTCGAACAAACTTGGTTCACCTCTTGCCCTATATGATATTTCATGAGTTTTGAATCGGTCCACCAAGTGGTTTCAGATATTTTTAGTCTTCCTAAAATCAGCCAAAATCCAAATTGGCCGATCGGCTTTGTTTGAACAAACTTGGATGCCTATGCCCTAAGGATACTTCCTGCCAAATATAATTGAAATCGGCCCAGTGGTTCTTGAGAAGTCGTTTAAAGAAAAGTTGACGGACGGATGTTGGACAGACGCCGGCCGGTCGCCATGGCATAAGCTCACTTGGCCAGGTGAGCTAACAATGGCACAGGATTGTCGGTCTTTGAATCAATGAGAAAGCCGTTATGCCCACTTCGATTTTCATGTAGTATTGGCTTTAGATGAGATCAATCTGTATTTGCACTCACTCTTTTAGACACATTTCTGCCCTGCTTTCTCACTTGAAATTTTGTTTATAAAATTTGAGCATCTGAAAATAATTCATAATTTTATTCACGTCTGATTTTCGTAGCAGATCATCCGGTCTGGGCTGTTTTTATTCGCATAGGCCTATGCCTAAATTTGTACATAGATAAATAAGATTTCTTAGCTCTTGATTCAACTGTCTATCGTTTACAATCTTGAAGATGAAACAATGTCAAATATTCTTCATCTTTTAGACTTGAAACATAAAAGTATGACGACAGATTATGGACGCTGAATCGGATGGTTTATAGATTATAAATTCTGTAGAATCTATATTACTATTTCAGCCCTATGTAATCCATTATCCATTACAGATAGGTACGAATAGTAATATAGACAGAACTCTTGGAATATCTATTTTTGAAAAACATCTAACTTGAGTTTTGTAAATAGAAAGATTGTCCTCAGTACAACTCACCCTACTTCTAATTCATCCTAGGTCAACTCATCCAATTAGTGTTCATATGCGAATATACGTGGTTATATTATTCAGGATTATAGAGCATATATATTGTCATTAACACACTTATTTGATAATCACATATCAGTGCTCTATTATCCCGAATAATATAACTACGTATATTCATATATGTACATTATTTGGGATGAGTTGACCTAGGATGAATTAGTAGGCAGGTTGTACTTAGGACAGGATGGATTTAGGACGAGTTGACTGGATACCGTAACCATGGCACAGACACGACACCAGACCGACGCCTTTACATTCCCTCAGGACGTGTCATTTGAATGATGTATAGAATAGTCCAGGTTTTGACACCTTGATTACACGCGGGATCCAACCCGCCTTTTTCAGATCTTTGGATTGGAATTCAAAGCATGTCATGTGATCATGTGGGGAACAAAGGTTTTGCCAACTGAGCTAATGAGCCTTATAGCAAAATCGACAGATCTCAACGAAACGAAATCATGACACTTAGACTCGCCCTATCAAATGCACTGAATAAAAAGAAATTCCATTTTTGTGGTACCTGTGGAAATGGGAAATGGAGGATGGGACTGGGCGGGGTTCATCACTGACACTGTCAATGGTTACCTTCAACGACGCCGCAAACAAAATTCCCACTGCAATGATCCAAGCACTCGTTGTCGTTTGTCGTTCCAGTCATGATTGTAATCTGCCTAGATTGGAAATAAACTTAACGTTCTGACTACAATAGCTCGTTATAGAACCAATCCTGCTAAATATGTGAGAGCATTGTATACTTAACACAATTTCAATATCAAGATTGTGAAATGTTACTTTGTAGACACACGGAAATTTCGCAGTAATTTATATGTATTTAATGTAAAAGCGGTGTCGATTGGTGAATTTATTCACGCTGAGGCAATATTGACCAATGAAAATACGCGATATCGAGCAGTATGGTCGCTCGCAATTAATAACCAGTCAAAACTGGTTTCGAACGAAGACCCGGATGTAGATTTTTATTATCCATAGAGTTTAGGCCATAGATATTGTAGCGCACAGCGTGGAAGATCAATTGGTTGTTGGTTAGTGGGTGCAGCTTGTGATTGACTAAGGAGGTGTTCCCCACCCCACCCCATTTGCTGGTTGAGGACAGCTTTACTCTACTTTATAAGACACTTCTGTATCCATGCCAACCAACATGTTGTATCAAACACAAGCTCGCAACCTACCAGTCTTGTAACAGGCAATGGATCAGAAACCAGAAATCAAAACAACCAAGCGATCGCAAAACAACCAAATATAATTTCACCTTCCAATGTAGTAGAGAACGCCATAAGTTCAAGTTCAAGTCCAAAGTTGCTTTATTTCATGGTTTTTTCTATACATGTAAATAAAATCTAAACAGGCAGTCCATCAAAGGCATGGCCTATTGAGTGATGGACTCCTTACATACATTACAAAACATTTATACATTAACTACTATATATATATGACACACAAGACAGTTGCACAGTGACAGAATGCTGAAAAGCTACCTTGATATGAAAGTCCAGGACTATTTTGGTATCTTTTGTGGAGTTCGGACATAAACTTTGATATAATATGTCATATATACATGTATTTAATACATATGTCTTCCATTGAGCAGTGGGTGGGTAGGGCTGTCCCTTCTTTGATGTTTACATAGATATGCCACTATGTGCACAAACATAAAACACACGACATTCAAACACTTATTTATGGCATTAATATTTAAATACACTCATACATATTTACTGACTTAATTAAACATATATTATACATATACTCCCTAATTACATCATTATCTCATTTTATTTAAATTTAGTTTGGAGTGGTTTATTATTATATAGGACCTTTGTATGCTACTGAGGGTGGGGTGGGGTGGGGGGGGGGGGTGCAGGGAGAGCTCATCACTGTAATATAAAGTTGAGATAGTTAGAGTTGTTAAGAATCGATAGATGCGTTGATCTTATGTGGGCTATTTAGGTGTAGTAGCAGTGAAAGTAAACTGTGAAGTATGTTTGTGTTTAGACTTCTTACTTCAATCATTAGGTTATCTATAGTGGTGGTGGTGGTGGTGGTGGTGGTGGAATGGCTTAGGCTTGTATTATTATTAATTAGCAGAGAATCTGTGACCATCAGGTATAAATATATTAATTTAGTATTTGTCGATCATAGATTCCCTGGCAATCTTCATAAAGGAGCTCAGGTTTAATATACGATCGCGTATTTTTGTACTGGTGCTGTTCCATAGTTTTGTGGCTGCTATTGTAATTCGTCGTTTTCCTGTTTCTGTTCGTGTAAATTGAGTGTGTAAATTGTGTTTTGTCCTAGTGTTGTGTTTGTGGATGTCGGTGCTTAGTGTGAAATTGGAGGCTATGGATTGTGGTAATGTATTGTGGTGAAACTCCTTTACAAAGGTGTACATCTGTAGTTTGCCTATGCCCTTTAGTTTTAATAGCTTTTCTGACTTGAATATATTCTGTCCCTTTGCTGGTTTAGAAAAGAGTTTTAGTGCCTTTTTCTGTAGACTTTGTAGTTTTGTTAGGCTGCTTTTGTGTGTATTCGTCCAGATAACGTTACAGTAGGTGAGATGCGGAAGAACAAGGGTGCAGTATAGAGTTTTAATTGTGCTGGTGTCATGTAAGGTTTTAGTCTTTGTATGACGCCTATGCCTCTTGCCACCTTTGCTGTTACCATCTCGATTTGTTTAGCCCAGGTCAAATGTTTATCCAAATATACTCCCAAGAATTTGGCAAATAGGGCCTCCTCAATTTCTTTTTTGTTTATGTAGATTTTTGGAATTTCTTCTTTTTTTAGTTTGAGATTTGTAAATAACATATAATTTGTTTTGTCAACATTCAACGATAATTTGTTTATTGAAAACCAGTCAGTAATTTCTTCCATTTCCTTATTTGTTTTTCTGTATAGGGTGTCTATGTTGTCATCGCAGCAAAAAGCATGTGTGTCATTAGCGAACAGTATTAATGACATGTGCTTGCATATGTTAGGTAGATAATTCATGTAAAGAAGGAACAGCAATGGGCCAAGAATAGATCCCTGAGGAACACCACAAGTTAATTGCCTGTTTTCAGAGCATATCTCATTATATTGACTGTACCAGTCATATAACATATTACATGAACTTGTAAAACAAGTAACAAAAATGCAGGAAAACATAGAGAAATTAAACAGTCAAGTTATAAATATCCAAACTATAAAGATCATGAGAAGCAAATGCAACAAACCACACCCACTCTGTATCGTGATGCTTTAGCAAGTAACACTTAAAATGTCGCAAAACGTAAAAGGCCAACAACCTGCCAACACATATAGCAATGTAACAAAGATTGCGTCAACCATAGAAGCCAGTAGATCCATTCCATACTACAGCAGAATGGCACATTTACCGATAAAACTAACTCAAACTATGGACAACCTACATATGTATATATATATATATATATATATATATATATATATATATATATATATATTAATCAGCTGTACGAATATGTATCATGGGCGTGAGCTGCTGTGTGCCGCCTATGCCTGTGATGATTTCATACAATCATGACAATTGTCTATATATGTACATTAAGTCTCTCAGCCTTCCTCTTCAGTCACATCAATCTCTGTGCCATCTGTTCTGGTCAGTTTTGGTGTACAGTCATAGACCGCCTCTTGACATTGCCATAACGTGTCTAGTCGTTTTTCAAATGATATGACTGTTGGTGCTGAAATGACAGATCCTGGCAGGCTATTCCATAAGTAACAAACTCTCAAGGAAAAGAAATTCTTCCTAAGATTCGTTCCTTCCCTCTTTTGGTAGACCTTCAGGTGATGACCATGGGTTACTGAATCAAGTTGCATCTGAAATAGGGAGATAGCGTATGGGTAATAAATTCCAGTTAATATTTTGTATGCATGTATACCATGGTCAATGTTTTCAATCGTTCAGAGTATGTGAGGTCTTTGAGAGATGGTACTAGCTTGGTCGCTCTCCGCTGAACACCTTCTATAGCATTAATGTGGGTGTTTTCAGATATGGGAACCATACTGCATTAGCATACTCAAGGTGTGGCCGAACCAGTGCCTTATATAGTAGCTTGACATGTTCCAGTTCCTGGTAAACAAATGTTCTACGGATGATGCCCATGATTTTATTAGCTTTGTTAACCTTTCAAAAATATGGCTGTCAAATGTCAGTTTCGAATCTATAATGACGCCTATATCTTTTTCCTCTGTGACACGTTCAAGGGATGTCTTGGCTCCATTTTCAGATTTCAGCCAGTAATCATATTGTAGATATCGGATTGTCTGGTGGGGAGTCATGACCCTGTCGACATCTTATATTTATGAGTAAGACCTTAATGAAATTCATCTTTGAAATTACCAGGTGAGCTAATGAACGGGGTAGCACGATAGGCATCATCATAGTATATACGCAGTAGGACGCTGCACTGGGTGACATCGGCCAGGGCTGATGAATCAGTGTTTCGCAGAAATGGATGCAAAACTGGTTTGATACTGTAACTATATCTAGTCAGAATTGAGTAGGAATTGAATACGATGAGAAAGGACCACCGGTTGTGGGTTGATGATATCTGTCAATAGTTGAGGATGAAAGTTGGTGATGTGGGATCGGCACACACTTTCAGGATATTCAGCAGCTGTTTCGGCCAGTGGTTTAGTAAATAATCAAGCAATGAGAATCGTAGGAATCGATAGGTTTGGACGTGACGGACTGAATGATGGTTAACATTTAGGGATGACAGTCAGCATGTCGACTCCCTATAGAAAGCACAACAACACCAGCTGGTGATGAGCTCATGTAGCTCACGTGCTATTAACCTTCCTATCCTACAGGCAGATGCCTAGTAGGCAAGGGACAGGACAGAGACATTGTAGCGTCCTGTAGGAATAAGTAAAACAATCTAAATTTATCTAAATTTGTATATCAACTATATGACCCTCAAAAGGAGACATGGAACAACAACACATTCGGTAATGTTGTTGGTTAGCTGACAGAGCGCATCAAAGCAGAACCAGCCCAAACCGGTTGGACCATGTTCAGGGTTCCCTTTTCGGAAGGAATAATCAGAGTATGATTGGTCGGGATGGCGTCACAATCAATGAGCATCCGGCCCGAATCTGGGAAAGAGAAGACAACGAACATGGGCGGGAAACTCAAAGGAGTATATATGGGGCACTTTGATAATCGTCGAGGTCCGTCGTTGGCATCGAAAAGCTATCTCTGAATATATTGGAGTAGGAGATAGCTAGTTAGGTTGATAGAGTATAGCAGACCCGTTGTGAAGGGGAGTAATACGATTCAGTAGCAAATAGGAAACAGCCAAGTTAAGTAAAGTAGTATAAAATAATCAAACTCGTATAAGTACTTATCTTTTACTCGTGGCAGCAAAAGCCACCATTAGTTATAGTGTACAGTAGATTTAATAAAATTATCACCTTGATATCCTCAAGGCAAGAGTTTGAGTTGTGATATTAATTCTGGAGACTACGGAAGATCACCGTAGCTTACCTGCAAGTTCTGGTAGTCAGTCAGATCAGGCCCGGATATCAAATACAAGTATCGTTAAGTTCAGCTATAAACGAGGCGAGCTGATATCTATTTCTTTCATTCTCGGTAAGGTGGGTTGTCGCAGCAACCGTACATAGAAATCTTACCCAAAACGGAAGAGACTTCATAGTCAAGTATACCTCATAAGAACGTATACGTAGCATAGAAACAGGAGACACATCAAACATTTTCAATATGAATCTGATTCTGTCCTGGATAATGTCATTACCTTGCATTTCATTGGGTGAAATTTCATTAACCATACTTCTGACCATGTCTGTAGGTTTGTTAAATCTGTATGCAGTTTATCACAGTCCTCCTGGTCCTCGATTTGGCGTGATAACTTGGTATCATCTGCAAACATGTACACATCTGAATCGACAACATTTGGCAGATCGTTTATATAGATAACAAATAGTAAGGGACCTAGCACACTACCTTGGGGAATACCGCTTGTAACATCTGACTGCATTGATGTTGCAATGTTGACCCAGACCTGCTGTTTGCAGTTTCTCAGGAAATCTTCTGTCCATCCTAGCACCTGGCCACTTATGCCGTGAGCTTCTACTTTCCCAATTAGTATTCCGTATGGGACTTTGTCGATTGCCTTTTGAAACTCTATATATATTGTGTCTACCACACCTCCATAATCTCTGTCCAGGTGTCCAAGACTTGCAACAACTGGAGGCCAGTTGAGCGGCCACTAATGAATCCGTATTGCTTGGGGTTGAAGAGTAAGTTTACTTTCAAGTGTCTGTACATCTCGTCTCTTACAATGGATTCCATTACTTTGCATACAATACTTGTGAGGCTGACGGGACGATAATTTGAGGGGCTATTTCTACTTCCTTTTTTAAATATTGCAGAGATGGTTGCGTCTTTCCAGATTTCTGGCATGGTGAAAGAGTCTAAGGAGGTCTTAAATATGATGGATAGTGGCTTACTAATGACCGGACTTAGTTCTTTCAGTACTCTAGGGTGCAGATTGTCAAGTCCCAGAGATTTAGTTATGTCAAGGTATCCTAATTCCTTCCTCACCATTTCCTCTGATATTACAATATATGATAATGGCTCTTGTGCCACTGCTGGCACCCTTTTCTACTGTGAAAACTGAAGAAAAGTAATCTGCCAGAACATTTGTCTTTTCCTCGTCCGTTTCTGTATGAGCACCAATTTCTGGGTCTATTAGATTTGCTATGCCAACCCTTGTTTTTGTCTTGCTGTTGACGTAGTTCCAGAACTGTTTGGGTTTGCTTTTGATTTGCTTAGCTATATCTTTTTCAATTTGTTTCTGTTTTGCTCTGGTTAAATTTCTTACTTTGTTTCTTGATCTGCAGTAAGTCTTATAGTCATTTTGGTCACGTGTCCTCATATAGATCTTCCATAGTCGGTGCTTTTCTGAAATTTTACATTGTGATGCTGTGTCAATTGGGGTTCTGTTCTTGGAATGCATTGACTGATTGCTGTATTTACTTTGTCCATAAAAACCTCCCATTGAGTCGTCACATCTAGTTCTGACAGCTTTTCTTCCCAGTTCATAATCACCTCTGTCGTAATATGTTTTTATGCAGCCCATGATGTCTACGGACGCATGGCATTTATAATCAAATTGGATGCATGAATAGTCACTCCTCCCAAGAGGGCTAAGCATGTTATACTCCTCCAACATATTATCCTCATTTGTGAACACCAAGTCTAACATGCTTGGCTGATCAGCACCTCGTGCTATTGTGTTGTCCTTTATATGTTGAAGTAAGTAATTTCTTTTACAGCATTCAATAAAGTAGTTAGCATCACTTGTTGGGTTGCCAGTGGTTGTCACAAGCTTTTTCCAATCTATCTCGGGCCAATTGAAGTCGCCAAGAAGTAAAAGATGACTGTAGTTTTGGTTTGATATTTTGTCAATGAGATCATTTAGCATTTTGTTGTTTTCAGTATCAATGTTTAGGCTTCTATATACGCATCCAACTAAGAGTTTATCCTTTTTTGCCAGTTTTATATCAATCGATATAGATTCAGAGAAGCTGGAGTCTGCTTCGACTTGCATTGCATGTAGATCGTTATGTACTTATATTACAATTCCTTGTTCTGTTTTTGAGGAGAGATTTATGGAAAACAGGTCGTAATTATTTATTTGTAAAAGTGCAGCTTCAGTTGTGTATCTGGCGTTCTTTGATCTAACTTCTGTAATAGCAATAATCATTGGCTGTGGTAAACAGTTGCCTACTAGCAATTTTAGCTCATTCATTTTGTTCATGAGTGTGTCTGCGTTTGTGTAAAGTGTTCGTATGTAATCCCGTTTGTGCTCCAATCTTTTTACTGTTGCCGCATTACCTGGTAATTGGCTAGCACCCAGAACTGCTGTATTAGTTATATTACCTGTATTATTTACAGAATATTGTGTATTAGCTTGTGATAATTGTGTTTGTTGTTTACAGTATAGGCTTCTGTCATGAGCTGTTGTGTTGAGATATCTCTCCAAATATCCAAATTTTTGTATCACCTCTCCTACCACGACCCAAAAATTAGCATAACCATAGTGTGATACTACACTTCAACAGTATGTTATATAACTTAGCTGAGAACTTGCGCATGGCAGTGGTGGACAATTCTCAGCTTTTTATGGACCCAGTTGATCAGTGTATAGTGAACTCGTCTATGACCACACACCCAAATGTGCATGGTCTTAGACTCCTCTCAGAAAATATCATCAACTATCTAACCACATGCTTAAACTCTTTACACCAGAAGTTTCAGCTTGGAAGGACACATGGGAGGAATCCGTTGCAAAACAGCTACATTCCTTATCAAGATGCAACCTACCAGAAAACACAATACCAGCCGTACCATACATACTAAGACCTCACTCATTAAATGGCAGCCCCAATAGGGTTATAAATAGTAACGTACTTTCAAATCCTAGACATCAAATCAAAAATGACTTATCAAATCGATTCTCAGTACTGTCAAATGAAGATATAGAACATCATTTACATGAAACTACATATCATAGCCTATATAACCACAAAGAATTGCCGTTGCAAAATGCCCCAAACCTACCCAATAGCCAATCAAATATTGACAGAACAGGAGAACAATGTAAAAAATTATTAACAAATATGCACAGACAACCAAAAAAAACACCCTACTAAGAAACCCATAGAAGTAGCGCCAATTTGTATATACACAAATGCAGATAGTTTATTTAACAAAAAAGCAGAACTCGAAGCACTGGTTAAAAACATTTCTCCCGCCATCATAATGATCACAGAAGTTCTCCCCAAAATGCAAACTGTGTAAACAATTTTAACCCTAGCAAACTTCAGATAAACAAATATAAACTCTTTATGAACAGTGTCCCTACTCGAGGAGTGGCTAAATAAACCTATGGGTCACTGAATGCACAACATATTACATCACTAGATGACCGTTCCTTTAGAGACACTCTTTGGTGCTTATGGACAACACAAGCTAAGGAAAATATAATCGTTGGGTGCATCTACAGAAGCCCCAACTCAGACACAGTAAATAACAATAAATAGGTGATTTTAACTTTCCATCTATAAACTGGGTCACAGGACTTGCAACCAGTTCAGAAGGGGAGAATTTCCTTAACACTACAAGAAACAACCTTCTCCAACAATTAGTCACTGACGCAACAAGACACAGGGTAAACCAGGCCTCAAATATTTTAGATCTTCTTTTAACAAATAACAGTAATTTAGTTTACGAAATAAATCACTTACTCCCTTTAGGAAAAAGTGGCCATGATGTCCTTCAGATCTCACTGCATCCCAATATAATGAACGCCCAGATCCAAAAAAAACACTCCTACACTATAATAATAATAATAATAATAATAATAATAATAATAATAATAATAATAATAATAATAATAATAATACAGCATTTGTATAGCGCCATTTATCAATTTCACTAATTTTCAAAGGCGCTTCGGTACATATGTGTTTTTAGTTTTTCTTTAAATTTCTCCCTGGAGCTTATCGTTTTAATATCCAGTGGTAGGGTATTCCAAAGTTTTGGCGCGGCGATGCTGAAAGCTCTGTCTCCACATGACTTCAGATTGGATCGTGGAATGTTTAGCAGGTGTTGATCTGTAGAGCGAAGAGCACGGTGCGGATGGTGGGGCATAATGAGATCCTTCATGTATTCTGGAGTTTCATCATGCATGCATTTCCATGTTAGTATTAGTTAGTTAGTAATCCACTATTACTACATAAAGAACAATACGATAAGATTCGTCATGAATTAGATAAGATTGACTGGCAACAACTTCATGAACTAAATACTACCGATGCTTGGAACTTCATACACACAAAGCTAACTTTGTTAGCAAAAAAATATATACCCACCACAAATAATAATAAATGTGGGAAAAAGCACCTGTGGTTTAACATCACTACCACTAAGTCGCTCAAAATTCAAAAAGGGCTTACAATAGATATAAAAAGAGTAAAATTCCAAATGTCTACGTCAAATACAAAACTGCTAGGAACAACACTACACCTTGTATAAGAACAGCAAAATGTGAATTTGAACGGAAAATCGCATCCGAAAGTGCAAAAATCCCAAAGGCTTTCTGGAACTATGCTAAAAGCAAAACTGTACTAAAAGAAACAATAAATAATTTGCGAAATCCGGAAAACAGTGCCTTAGCAACTGCCGATGTGGACAAGTCTAACCTACTCAATATTTTTCAAGTGTATTCAGTGTAGCAAATTTACTTTTGATGCCAGATACTAGCTCTCAACAAAAGGAAAATGTGCTAACTGATATGCTAATAACACCAGTTGGCATAGAGAAAAAATTATGTGCCCTAAACCCAAACAAAAGTAACGGCTCGGATGAAATACAATTACTTACTGAAGTAGTGAAAGAAATTAGTAACCCCTTATGTATACTCTTTCGAAAATCATTAGAAAACTTACATATGACCCATTCATCCAGAGCCTGTAAAGGCTTCATAGGAAAAGAAAATTGCACTACAATTGGACCAAGTTATGACCACAGACAATCTGATAATAATCTAAATAATAACAAACATGGATCTATCAAACATGATCACCGGAACATGTCTACACCAATCGAAAATATGTGTGTGTATGTATACCAATGCTGAAAACTTAATAGATAAAAAGGCAGAATTAGAAGCAATAGTGCATAATGTCCATCCAGCATTTATTTTAATTACAGAGATTTTCCCGAAAAACATAGCTGTAAGTAACAATATAAATCTATGTGAATTACAGATTGATGAATACAACCTGGAAATCAATAATACGCCCAAAAGAGGAGTTGCCATATATACTCATGAAACAATAAATGTTCAATATTGCGATATAATAAACAACGAGACCTTTGACGAATCTCGCTGGTGTTCCTGGACGACTAAGCAAAAAGAAAAGATATTAATCGGGTGTATATACAGAAGTCAGCTGAATGCTACAGGAAAAAATACGGCAGACCACATTTTAATAGCCGGGGATTTTAATTTCCCAACCATTAACTGGACCACTGGACTTGCAGGCAGTACTGAAGGGGACAAATTTCTTTCAACTATAAGAAATAATTTCTTTCAACAACTAATCACCAAGGCAACACGTCACAGAATACACCAAACCTCTAACATATTAGATCTTGTACTAACTAACAATACTAATGCTGTCTACGAAATAACCCACCTTCCTCCTTTAGGCAAGAGTGATCATGACATTTTGCAAATCTCATTGCACCGAGATTTATTAAGATCTACAAAGAAAATCGGTAAACCTAAGTTGTTGCTGAATAAGGGGATGTATGGAGAAATACGTAAGAAATTAGAGAGTGCTAACTGGCAGCATTTGTATGAACTCGATACGAGAGAAGCGTGGAACCACCTACATGAAAGTCCAAATAGCCTGAAAAACCAATACATTCCAATCTCTAATAAACGCAGTAGGAAAAAATCTGTGTGGCTTAATCACAGTGCATCTCAATAGCTTATAAATAAAAATAGACCATATAAGAATACAAGAAAACAAAGGCAGCAAGTGATTATGCTCTCTACCAAACTGCACGAAATAAAGCAACATGGTGTATCAGAGAAGCAAAGCTGTCTTTCGAACAGAGAGTGGCTTCAGAATGTAAAACTAATCCCAAATCACTTTGGAATTATGCTAAAAGTAAAACTACACTTAGGGAATCAATAACCAGTTTGAAAGACCCAATAAATGGTTCATTATCCACAAGTGACAAAAGCAAATCTGATATTCTAAATAAGTTCTTTGCCAGTGTATTTACGATTGAAAACTTAGAAGGTATTCCAGTCGTGTCCCTCACAAGTAAGAAACCCGTTTTAGCAGACATAATAATAACACCTACTGCGGTAGAAAAGAAACTCAGGAACTTAAACCCTAATAAGAGTCAAGACCCAGATGAAATACGAGCAAGATTACTTAAGGAAGTAGCTAAGAATATCAGTGTACATCTCTGCATAATTTTTAATAAATCTTTAGAGGAGGGCACGTTACCCACCATTTGGAAGACTGCTAATGTCTGCCCTATTTACAAAAGAGATATAAAAGTGACCATAGCAACTATAGACCAATCAGCCTTACATGTGTAATGTTTTAGAGCCTTTAATAGGAGATGAAATCATAAATTTTATGGAAACAAATGGCCTATTTTCCAAATGTCAACACGGGTTTAGAAATAACAGATCATGCAAAACTCAACTCATGGAATACATCGACTACCTTACTTCTAAATTAGACACAGGTGATCAACAGATGCAATATATTCAGATTTCTCGAGGGCTTTTGACAACGTCCCGCATATCAGGTTACTTATGAAAATAAAAAGTTATGGCATTGGGAATAAAATGGTTCAATGGGTCAATAACTACCTAACTAGCAGGATGCAGAGGGTAAAGATCAATGACACCGTCTTAGAGTGGGCAGATATCACTAGTGGCGTTCCACAGGGGAGTGTTATTGGACCTGCCCTGTTCCTAATATACATAAACGATTTGCCTGATTTAGTCCCATGCTATTGCAAATGTAGTTCGGATCGACCGGTCGGATACCGGCCGTAACAGCTGAGCTGGGTATGTACCGTCCGTCCTGGATTCGTTTCCTGAACACGCCCACTGGGTAGAGCCATAAGCATATATAGGCCTATGGGAGAGAAAGCGTGTCGAAAAACGACTAAGTTCGTTAAAACGCATGATGAGCATGCACGTGCCAGGATGCTGTTTTGATGGAGCACGTAGTTACGACCAAGATAGGATGGCGATTTTAGTGTACCAAGATGGTACCCTGTAATCCTTATTGATTGCCTGTTCCCGTTAAATCTGGCAGAATTAAAGGGGCTTTTCAAATCTGTAAACCATTTCGAAATCGGTTGAGAAATGGCTGAGTTATCTTCAAAATATTGCCGTGACGTCATAACCACGTGGACGCAAAACTTCTAGAATGTTCTAGAACATTCGGCTGCGCTATTATTGGCTATGCGCCGATTGGCTGTTGCTCGAACAATGATTGGTTGGAGCTTGCGCCTGTCACGAGGAGTATAAAAGGAGACGCGATCCAGTGATCGAGAGCATCCTCGGCCAGGGGCCGAACATGTTGGATCTGTACCAGCTACTAACAAGCGCAACAGACAATACGCATTTTCCTTCACTATGTGTCGGGCTTTTATCCTGTAGCGTGCAGTTGTCCAACCCACCACACTAAAACAATTTACGGGAGTAATTTGGAACTTCTGATAATTGTTCACGAATATCAATATCTACCTCGGAACACAAATTTGCGGTGAGGCGTTTACGGCCTGAATATGTGAGTCTACAGATGTAGAGGAAGGATGTTCTTTGATGGATGACTTGCCAGATCTGCTGGCCACACCTAAAAGTGGAATTTCAATCGCCGCCGCACTAATCGTGTAGGTTCTTTCGACTTTCGACTGCAGCAAGTAAACTCTGCCCGGTGCATCTTCAGAGCTGAACGTACCCAGCACCGTGAAGCTTTGTTTTGTATCTTCGTTTGCCTCTGACAACCCCAGCTTGTGATCGGGTTGTTCACGGGTTGTTTACACCTTCCATCCGTGCTATCCGTGTACGGGAACTTTCTTCACCACGTAGTACTATCGTATCTTTTGCTGACTGTCCATTAGACGTTCTATTAGGCCTACAGCACTGAGTGATGTACTCCCACCATGAGTGTTCTTGCGGGAGTCTTATTTGCGGAAAACAGCTTGCGGGAACCAACCTGCGGGAACTTTCCAGCTTCCGGAGAGCACATCATCTCACGTCGACTACGGATTGACGTATCAATTTCAGTAACACGGTAGCCTAACTTGGGAATGACTACCAAGTATTCAAGTAACTATGCTTCAGAGGTTTAATTATTTCTCTATATAGGTTTTGTTAACTATATTATCCGTTAGGACCGCTAGTTATAATTTCTGTATTTGTTGATAATTATTCTCATTTTCCTCAGTGTGTTGCTAACCGCACTATAGTAGGTTCGTTAACCTGTACTAACATATATATCTTGATCGTATTGATTGTTCTGGTTAGATTATATATATATATATATATATATATATATATATATATATATATATATATATATATATATATATATATATATATATATATATATATATATATATATATATTGCCAGAGGCCATCCGTTCATATGTTTTGTTTATTCAGAGAAAATATAGGACTGCAGTGCGTGTAGGAAACACTATACAGCAACACTTATATATGCAGCACTTTCTCCCGACACCACCAATTTTTCACTGAGGTTGCTGTCCATGCTATAACTCTGTTTAGCCTGGCATGCTACCGACTAAAACCTTTCCATTCAGCTCAATAGGATAGGTTCAAAATGATTAGAGACACATCCTGTGTAATATACTCTTCTCTTCCGGTAGTGTGATAATCTAGCCCCGCACTCCGGTAAGACTCATAAGTAAGATTTTATCTCTCTTCGTGTTCCACTCAGCCTTGTGGCTTCTTAATTTTTTGGATGTCCCCCATCCGCACCATGGGCTGATACGACGCTGGGAACTATTGGGGTTTCCGAGCAGTAATGGCCAGGGTGCGGTGTCACACACATTCCCATGTATCTTTGGATACCTAGTAGTTAGCACTTTAAGCCAATGTAGGAAAGCACTGCGAAAACACATGTATTAATTATTATTTTATTTACTGACAATCCTCCCGCACCGCAGTGCAAAACTGGGCAACTTGTATATAAACCTAATGACAGGTAAAACGGTTAGTTCCATAGGACCCGGTGATGGGCGAGATGCGTACCCCCACCGAATTCCATTAAAATGTCTGGGCATGAAATTTAGATCTGCCACACCCTTGCGGGAAGGACATTTACGGTGGGTATTCATCTCTCTTACCCCCACCATAATGATAGAGAAATGGTCTAATAATGCTTTCGTGAAATGTAACCCATGTCTTGTAATGTTTTATGTGGTTGCGGGGCCGAATGTCCGGCTTCTTATCCAGTTCGGAGAGCTTGCTACATAACATGTATGAGCGCTGTCTTTAGAATTGATGTCTTAGGGCATCTGTTCTCCATGACAGCCGTGTCTAATAGCTAGGTAGATACCAGCCAGTTGCGGGCTAAAATAATTCTTGTTCTGAAAACAACTAAATGTGAATTAAGCAAAGCAGAAGGCCTGCATAAATAAAGCGGCAACTACTAATTCAGCTTACCAAGAATCACATAAGACGGTAACAAGGCAATCCATCAGGAATCACCACCCCCCCCCCCATCTTCACATAAAACAGTACACACCCCTATAGTCATAATCTCACGAGGTATGGTCTTTTCTTTCTAAAGCATTTTTGGTTGAACTATTAGAGTGGGCCCATTTTTGCCTACTATTCTTCTCCCGATTTAAGCAGTGGTGATACCTTCCCGAGACAGAGGCCTGCACAAGGCACTTGCCTCTCGCAAGGATTCAGTGACGATGGTCCACGCCAGGATAATACTGCTCACCCAAACTAGCACTAGGAGTAGTGCCCGCATGAGGCACATCACTTTTCGTCCGGGATAACCTTATTTCTTTCAGCTTAGTGGTATAATAACTTATATTAAGCTAAATAGCTAAGTCTCGTGTATGGGAGCCTACCTTGTGGGGATACCTCTGCGGACCTATGAGTCTGTGTGGTACCTCCGGGAGTCCCATGTTTAAAAGTTCATCCACCTGTCTCTATGTCTCATATTTTCGTATGCTCTTACTGTAGTATTATCTAGCATATTTATAATTGTGTAGGTAAACTCATTGTATAGACTTATATTTTTAGGTCACCAAATCAAATCTTGTAAGTCCATAGATCACGAAATTGCTATGGACAGGCATACTGGTGACACAAATTCTTGGGATGGGACAGTTGTGTTTAATGTTCGCGACGATGGTCGCATGGCCCCACCAGAACGATTGAGTTCCACCAGCCTTAGGAGCCAGATTTTGTTTCCCGCAGGGCAGTCTCGTACAAGGTCCGTCACCCCGAGATCGGATGCTAACCAGCGTCATCACTCGTCGTGCACTTGCGGCGCGCCGAGTCGACATACTACAGCGGAATGGCCTGACACTACCCGGCAAGCTACAAGTGGCACCAGATGTGGGGCTCGAAGAACTTCAATAGTAGCATGCAGGGAACTCACATCCACACCATATAGTGAGCTCAGTTCAATACCAGCTCCGTTCAGCGATGACTCCCTCGATCAAGAGGTAGTGTCATATGATGGATTCTCAGCACACATGCTCACCGACTATGCCAGAAATTCAGCGGAATCAACAACTCCGCACTATAACCTGTTTTGCCTGTTAGCGATGACACCTTTCGAGATGCCTCACAGGCGGGAATGGAGTTCAGAACCATATCTGACATCCGCGACAGGCCAACACCAACAGGGCTGAATCATGGACGACTCCAACAAAGACCCGATTATGGGCATATCTACAGCCCTTCAAACTACTATCGTTCACCCGTGTCATCTACGGAAACTGTATGGCCAGGTGATAATACACAACACAGACAACATCTAGTGAAACACTATACCCAAGGGGGTCACCGCGGCATTGTCGGGGGGATTGGCACCACCATTTGGCTGGTATATCAGTCATGCAACACATCATGACTGTCAGCCGACTGCACCACCACCATACGAGGAACGTCAGTCCTCACCTCGGGAGGAACGACCACGCAACCTTCATAGCAATCCAACCCCCGTCCATAGACCTATGCCGGTCTATGGTTCTACAAACGGGACGGACTCAATAAACTGGAGTACACATGTCCTGACTCCTCGGCATCGGCATCGACGGGAAACACCAACACCACCGCCACCTGCACCATGACCAACCTCAGTATATTCATCAACTTCCCAGATACCCGCACCACCCGGTTATCAGCCGCTGCATTCATCCCGCGATCTTGGCCGAGTCGTCCTCCCTCCAAAGTTTAGTGGGGAGAATGACTGGACCAATTATAAGATACAGTTCGAGATCATAAGTCGGACTAACCGCTGGAACGATCGGCAAATGGGTGAATATCTCGCCGCAAAGCTTTCCAGAAAAGCCCTCCAAGTTCTTGCGGATCTGGGAACTGATTACACACCCACCTACACACAATTGGAACGACCACTGACGGAGCGATTTGGCGACACAGCCCTCAGAGAAACCAGTCGTCTTCAACTTAAAAATCTCAGGGAGAAACTCTTCCCGAATCAGGAGGCTAGTCACCTGCGCATATCCGAGCACCAATACGGAGGGCGTGATTCATTTGCATCTCGACACCTTCATCGATGCATTAAGTGGTGAACCCGCCCTGAAAGAAAAACTATTTCTCAGCATCCACGGGAGTTTGGCCCAATTAACGACAACTGCGGTTCGCATTGAGAACTTTCTGGAGAGGGAGAAGAGTAACCGATGCCAACTCCATCCTATCAACGGGATAGAGGGTGCAGCTATCGCCCCGCCCGCTAGTGCTCCCCCCGGATCATCGACACCGACCACACAGACACCACCACCACCGGATGCACAGAATTCCGGTCAGAATCAAGCGCCTGGAGGAAGGGCCATGCCCTTAGAGGAGGATACAACAGGGCCCCCGGGCACGGGAACCAACGAAACAAGAACAACAACGGCAACATGAGAGAACATATAGAACAGATTAACAAGCAAATCTCCACACTCACCAATTTAGTTACAACACTCAGCACCAACCTCGCCACCACCCAGTTTAGGAAAGCAAACACCACCAGCACTGCACCGCCACCGAACACCTGTTTCGGATGCGGTCAGACAGGACATTGGAGGGAGTGGTGTCCTAACCGACCGACCTCTACAACACCTGCTCCCGACCATAGCCCACCGCAACCAGAGAAGCAGTCACACTCCTAAGGGTACCGAATCACAATGAGCCACTTTGGTGCCCGTATCCATCTCCCGGCTCAACTGCGGCTTTCACGCAACAACGTTCAGTGGCCAACCATCATCCACAGAAATCATCTTACACACAGACACCAAAATGCATGGCTTCACATATGTCAGTGCCTACGTTGCCTCCCCCATCCGCAGCAACGACATCCCCCTCTTTTTCTGCACACGACAAGCCAAGTAAAACGGCAGTAGTAGGTTGTAGCACCTCCGCTGAAACAACATTTTTGCAAGCACCACATCCCGCCACCAAGACACTAGATTCTCGGTGTCCTCTGGTGGTATGCAGAACACCACCCCATCCACCATCATCTCCTGCATCCACAGACAGTAGTGACTCAGCAGAAATGATTCACTCCGCCTCATGGATTCACAAGCGCCGACATAGACCGAGGAACGAACGTCCGTGGCGACATCATTGTTTCTTCTGTGCTTCACCAAAGCATCCTATGAAGCATTGCAGGAAATGGCTTGCACAGGTAGAGCTTATCCGTCATCCCATATGCGCCGCCGTCTACACTAATACCACCTACACCGAAATGGCAACAACACCACCACCATTGCTATCCCCAGCTCCGTCTTCAGCACAGTCTTCACATCAGCGGCTACAGCGAACTGGCCCTTTCATCACGTTCATCTACAACCTTACAAGAAGCAATACGGAAACAGTCGGAATACATACAGCGTG
The DNA here is from genome assembly GCA_034401795.1 of Chaetoderma sp. LZ-2023a. Lineage (NCBI taxonomy): Eukaryota > Metazoa > Mollusca > Caudofoveata > Chaetodermatida > Chaetodermatidae > Chaetoderma > Chaetoderma sp. LZ-2023a. The sequence continues at coordinate 31,640,134 of CM067369.1, forward strand.
ATGCTGCTCCAACGCCGTTATCGCAGACAGCATCATTGGAAACTCTTCTGCAGGTACATCGCAAAGTAATATACAAATATGCCTGTCTGTTTAGTGGCGTTTCCACCAGTGCCACCGTCGACACCGGTGCTTCTATTACAGTATTTTACCAGCGCTTATATGAGAGCAGCCCACCTCATAAGAAGCCTCCCATTAAGCCTACAAACATTTACCTACAGACGGCTACCGGAGCAGATGTACCCGTAGCCAGGGTAGTTAATTTAGTTATCCAAATAGAGGAGATGCAATTCATTCAGCGAGTTGTCATCGCCTCTATTCATAATGATGCCCTACTTGGCTCAGTGCCAGCGAAGCCATCATCCTCTGCAGACAACAGGAACTCGACATACACAACTGACGAATACCTCTCGGACTAGCATCGTCATTATGCGATACATGTGCGATAATATTATCAAGTACCGCCATATTTGAGCCGGGACAGGAACAGATCTTATGGGCCACCGCACCACAGTTAGGAAGCAACACACACATCGCCATGCTGTAACACGACCCTGATTATATGATTGCTTCACAATGCGCAAGTCCCCGCATAATAGTGGACACTACTAATAAAGGGAAAATACCTTATAGAGTGTTCAATGGTACTGCAGATCCCATCACTCTGGAACCCGGAGTACGCTGCGGCCATTTAGTGGACATAATCTCATTGGAATCACCTGCACTTTCTGACACAACACTGCAAATGACTGATGATTTACCCGAACATTTACACGATTTGTAGCTACGTGCCACCGTTGGATTATTGCAATCACAAAAACGAGAAATTCGGAAACTACTACATAAATATCGCGATAGTTTTTCCTCCGGAGATATGGATTTCGGAGAGACTCATCTCGTACAACACTCCATCGATACAGGTAATAATCACCCGTATGACAACCGGTACTACGTCTTCCTGTTCACAAGGAAGCGGAAGCACACCAACAAGTAAACGACATGTTGCGAACGGGTATTATTGAACACTCAGCATCTCCATGGGCTAGCCCTATAGTGCTAGCAGGCAAGAAGGATGGAACCTTGCGGTTTTGCATCGACTACCGCCGCCTTAATGATCTTAGCGTTAAGGATGCTTATCCATTACCATGGATAGATCAGGCCTTGTATTCCTTGTCCTGAGCCAAGTGGTTTTGTACCCTTGATTTAGCTAGCAGTTACTGGCAAGTAGCCATGGATGAGGTTGACATAGAAAAGACCGCATTCGTTTGTAGGGATGGCCTTTTCCAATTCCGCAAGATGCCCTACAGGTTGTGCAATGCTCCCGGAAATTTTGAACGACTCATTGACCAGGTATTGACAGCCCTGCAATGGAAAATCTGTCTCTGTTACATCGATGACGTAATAGTCTTTGGACCCACGTTTGAGCAAACCATAATAAATCTGGACACCGTGCTTTCACGTTTCCGCACGGCCAATTTAAAACTCAAACCGAAGAAATCTCATCTCTGCAGACAGAGCATTGAGTTCCTGGGACATGTCATATCTGGTGATGGAGTGGCTACACAGGCATAAAAAACTAAGGCAGTAGCAGAGTGGCCTCGGCCCTCTTCAGTTATGGAGACACGAAGTTTTCTTGGCCTATGCCAGTACTATCGCCATTACATCCACATTTCAGCGAGATTGCTTCACCCCTCTACAAGATCACCGAGAAAGATCGACCATTTGAGTGGACGAGTGAGTGTGAAGGCTCCTTCAGGGCATTGAAGGAACTCTTGATGACCGCCCCAATTCTTGCTCACCCTAATCCAAACCTCGATTTCATCTTAGACACTGACGCATCAGCTTTCGCTATTGGCGTGGTTCTATCTCAGGTCACCGAAGACAGAACAGAGCAGGTGTTGGGTTATGGTTTGCGTACTCTGAATAAAACGGAGAGAATATACGCAACCACCAAGTGAGAACTATTGGCAGCGGTCTATTTCGTCAAGTATCATAAGCACTTTCTGTACGGGCACCCTTTTACACTCCGTACAGACCATGCCTCACTACGGTGGCTCAGGAACTTAAAAAATCCGGAGGGCCAGGTAGCGAGATGGCAGGAATCCCTGCAGGCCTATAACTTTAACGTTGTTCACCGTCCCGGCAAATTGCATGGAAATGCCGACGCCCTTAGCAGAATCGGCGCCGAGGCTGAGCACGAGGAGTCCGCCACTGTGACACAGTCAATACAGCCATCTCCGAAGTTCCCCGAATTGAGGTGCGCAGAGTGGAATCTGGAGAAAATCGCACACCACCAAACAACAGACGTGCAGACATGGAATATATGCGCATGGATTCTGGAGGGGGTACATCCTCCGAAGGAATCGGTAACACCTCTATCCACAACGGAAAAATATTATTACCAACGGTTCGGAGAATGTCGATTAATAAATAACGTTCTATATATTAATGACCATTTGGTAGTCCCAGAAGGTTATCGTGAACTTATATTGAAACAATTACATGATAACGCCGGGCATCTGGCCGTGGAAAGGACTGTTGCCCGTATCAAATTGAGATTCCACTGGATCGGGATTCGCGATAGTGTCAAGGCATGGGTTGCCAAATGTATCCCATGCCAAAAATGTCCTGTTGGCCAACACCATATCGCACCATCTCAAATTAAGATTGTTGGTGCGCCGTGGGAGCGAATGGCTATCGATGTGCTCAGACCCTTGAATACGATGGATGATGGAAATAAATACATCCTCGTGTTACAAGATTATTTTCCGAAGTGGGTAGAAGCATTTGCTCTGCCGGATCAAGAGGCATCCACCGTAGCAGAGGTCTCGGCTAGCAATGTGTTCTGCCACTTTGGTATGCCTTATGAGTTGCACTCCGATCAAGGAAGTAAATTTGAGAGCCGGCTCATATCAGAGCTCTGCAAATTATTCCATATCATCAAGACAAGGACAACTCCATACCACCCCCGGAGCGACGGGATGGTAGAGAGGTTGAACAGAACTCTTGCGGAGATGCTTGCCAAGGAAACATGCCTTGATTGTAGAGATTGGGACCTACGGCTCCCGTATGTAGTCATGGCTTGCTGCACTTCATTACATTCCAGCACGGGCTACACCCCTGCTCGGTTAATGTTAGGCCGTGAATTAGCCTTAACCCTAACCTGGCGGCCATAAACACGTCACCTTCACCACAGCGCAAGTATTATCCACAGATAACCGATCACGCGTATCAGATTCAAATCACCAACATGTCAGAAACACAGAAACTCAGGTTGACTGTATTCACAATCTCCGAACGACGGTATTGTAAATTGTAATAACTGTGACACACATTTTTGCGAGTTGTACTGTAATTTAACCATTATTATATGGTACTAATGTGTCTGGTCTATGCCGGGACGGAGCTAGTTCTATCCATTGAGAAGAATGGAAATCTGACAGTAAAATTACAGAGAGAATTTCAAAAATTCTCTTCCTTGCGTTCCAGGATATCATCGACACTGAGAACTACCTATTACAGACACCTACAAAGACGCACGTTAAAGAACTCGTGCAAATACGGGACATTATAAAGATCTTGATGTAACATATATATTTCTATCTCTCACTTCTGCAACAGACTACACCTCAGCAACAGCAACCACGTGCTTTTTAGAGCCACGTGACATTTACTGCTATTTCCAGTAAGTTGGATCAAACGCTTTAAATAAAAGAGCCGCCCAAAGACGCGACTACCACAGCGTGATGGAGGAGTGGCGAGGGTGAGTCTGGGAGATTACCGCTGACGTCACCTGGCTCCCACACACCCCATCGAGCGCTCCAGCCTAAAATTAAAATAGGCAAGTTTATAAGTATCCAATCTGGAGAACTGCCTCACGCTAATTAAAATGTGAGGCTCCGCAAAGAAAAAGTAGTACCACGTTTCTATGTTGATCGAAGGCTGTTAAATGCGCGAAATTAAGATACGTTTAACGAGCCATTCCTCCTATAATTAAAAGTACTCCCTTTATAGTTAATCCCATGACGTCCAGGCCGGAAAAGGAGGAAACTTTCACATACGAATGACCGAATCACCTGTTAAAACTTTTAGGTGTGGTCATCCGCCGCCTGTGACGTCACCAAATAGTATAAAAGGAGGAAGCACGCTCTGAAACTTTGTCTTCCCATCAAAAATCGACACCAGGGAAGATCATAGCGTTAGGCTTCTTTCGTGTCGCAAACCAAATTCTGCTGTTTTTCTTATTATTATTTCATTATTATATTTGGTCTGGAAAGTTATAAACAATGAAGAGACAGGCCATTAGGTTTTGAATAAGGATCCTGCAACCAACTACCATGTGGGAACAAGATGTCACTCCTTGAAGACTTAGCGTTATCGGATTCGTCTGAAGAAGAATCAGTACCAGTTCCAAAACGGTTCCCGTGTAACTCATTGTTAGCTAGCGGAGAGCCATGTACCAAAACTTTCACTAGAAAATCCGACCGCGCACTTCATGTTAATAAGGATCATCTCGCCCAGTCAGCCTTTTGTGTGACGTGCCAGTATCTCTACACCGCTACTCGCTACGGGATGACACACACACTCCGTTCCATGTGTTGGAAGTGACATTAGTTCCTGGGGAAGAGAACGAGGATCGTGCCGTTTTAGCCACCTGTTTCGAATCTCGACTCCCGGTCAAAGTTCTTCCAACCGAGAAAATGGCCCGCACGAAGAACACTACTCATAGATATCCCGTTGGCCATCATCTTCCCGCGGCTACCGTAAGCAATGTACCGACAGCCAGACATGAAATCTTGCTTGCAGCCGTGTCTGGAAGCGTTACGCCGGTAGCAGTCACTTCATCCACACCAGTCCTGAAGCGGAGTAAGAAGCAAAAGTCTCACACAGAATCCAGTTCGGCAGCACCCACATCAGTTATTAGCCATCCGGCTACCGTCACCACACCCGCCACCGTAGTGTCTAAAACAGTGTTAGCCAGTCAGCCAATTTCGGTAGTGATTACGACACCTGCCGAAATAGACATTCCAAGTTACCCGCAGTCACCATCTCCGCCCGAACTTATCATAGACGAGGGACCAGGACCGTTGCAGTCTGTGACAATTAGTGTAACTCCGACCCATGTTATTCAGCAATCAGAAAGGGAACCACACCAGAACGTCCAGAGAAAGAGACGGATCGCCCACACAAAGGATACCCAGCCCGTGCCTAATGTCACCGCAAGTCATCTATTAAAGTATGCTAAGTTTCGGAAGATGTCGTCTCCTGCCGTATCCGCTCCCGCACCACGGCTTCAGCCTGCGATACAGCTCATCGCCATCACCACGACAGCTACAGTGACCACCACGACAGCTACAACAGCCACCACGACGACTACCATCACTACAGCATCAGCGACATTGGCAACCACTAGTACCGCCGCTGCCATACGGACGGATATATTAGAACCAACGGTAACTGTGAGAGACATTATGGACGCGCATATTTCCGCCACCATCACTTCAGATGTTTCCGACAGTGCCAATAATAGTGAAAGCATCTCAGTAATGACAGTGCATCCAACGCGACCCACCACCGTCAGTCGCGGGACCCAGACTCAATGGGGAAATTTCGCTGCAGATGTGTGATCATTTGTAATACAGCAGGAATATCAATAGGCGATTCGTGGAAATGTATTAATTATTACTTTATTTTTTAAATACTTTTCTTCTTATTATATATGTTAGATCAATTGAATCCCATTCTTAGGATGACTACGGTTATCCGACACAGCCGCACACTTCAGTGCCAGGTTGTGTCTCACATGAAATGAGCACTGCGGACTCCGATGATGTAAGAACGTCATGTGCGACGTAAAGAATACAACATCCCACAGTGCAATAACGTCACAATCCCGTCATGCAGTCTCAGCTACGCTGGGGTTGCCTGATAAACCAACTTTTAAGTTATTATTATTATGATATCTTATATTTCTTATTATTTCTCTTCCTGTCTCAGACGTCAGGACGGATATGGGGCCAGCATTCAGAGAGAACACCCATGCGAGCTATTGTTTAGAATCATCTACTAAATAAAGTTATAGCACGCACCGTAATATTAGTAATAAAACAAAACAAAAAAAGGAAAGACCTGAAAAAATAATTCCAGGTCAAAATTTAAAACTAAAAGTATGCCTCCCCCTCCTATTGGCACCTCTATGTGCTCTGTCTCTTGAATACACGTCTATTGCGTCACTACCCCTCTCCGGCCACGCGCCTACCCGGGAAGTCCATAATTCCCACCTAGCGTATGTCCGTGCGTCGATCCACCATGAGCGATCGTTTGCCACTGATGTCAAACTATGAGGGGGTGGTGTAGTACGTGCCGCCTATTCTGGATTCGTTTCCTGAACACGCCCCCCCCCCCCTGGTTAGAGCCATAAGCATATATAGGCCTATGGGAGAGAAAGCGTGTCAATAAACGACTAAGTTCGTTAAAACGCATGATACGCATGCGCGCGCCAGGACGCTGTTTTGATGGAGCTCGTAGTTACGACCAAGATAGGATGGCGCCTTTAGTGTACCGAGATGTTACCCTGTAATCCTTATTGAGTGCCTGTTCCCGTTAAATCTGGCAATAATCAAGACCAGAATTCAACGGGCTTTTCAAATCTGTAAACCATTTCAAAATCGGTTCAGAAATGGCTGAGTTATCCATGGAAAACTCTTCATGATTATCTTCAAAATATTGCCGTGACGTCATAACCACGTGGGCGCAAAGCTTCTAGAATGTTCTAGAACATTCAGCTGCTCTATTATTAGCTACGCGCTGATTGGCTGTTGCTCGAACAATGATTGGGCAGAGCCTGCGCCTGTGACGTCACGAGGAGTTGGATCTGTACCAGCTACTAACAAGCGCGACAGACAATACGTGTTTTCCTTCGCTATGAGTCGGGTTTTTATCCCGTAGCATGCAGTTGTCCAACCCACCGCACTAAAACAATTTTATAACTCCCCATTTACGGGAGTAATTTGGAACCTCTGATAATTGTTCACAAATATCAATATCTACCTCGGAACACAAATTTGCGGTGAGGCCTTTACGGCCTGAATATGTGAGTCTACAGATGTAGAGGCAGGATGTTCTTTGATGGATGACTGGCCGGATCTGCCAGCCACGCCTAAAAGTGGTATTTCAATCGCCACCGCACTAATCGTGTAGGTTCTTTCGACTTTCGACCACAGCAAGTAAACTCTGCCTGGTGCGTCTTCAGAGCTGGCTGACGTACCCAGCACCGTGAAGCTTTGTTTTGTATCTTCGTTTGCCTCTGACAACCCCCGCTAGTGACGGGTTGTTTACACCTTCCATCCATGCCATTGGTGTATGGGAACTTTCTTCACCACGTAGTACTATCATATCTTTTGCTGACTGCTCGTTAAACATTCTATTAGGCCTACAGCACTGAGTGATTTACTCCCGCCATGAGTGTTCTTGCGGGAGTCTTGTTTGCGGAAAACAGCTTGCGGGAACCAACCTGCGGGCACTTTCCAGCTTCCGGAGAGTGCATCATCTCACGTTGACTATGGATTGATGTATCAATTTCAGTAACACGGTAGCCTAACTTGGGAATGACTACCAAGTATTCAAGTAACTATACGTCACAGTTTGATTATCTCTCTCTCTCTCTCTCTTTCTCTCTCTCTCTCTCTCTCTCTCTCTCTCTCTCTCTCTCTCTCTCTCTCTCTCTCTCTATGTATATAAATATATATATATATATATATATATATATATATATATATATATATATATATATATATATATATATATATATATATATATGTAATGAAGAAAGTGTCTCTAATCATTTTGAACCTATCCTATTGAGCTGAATAGAAAAGGTTTTTGTCGGTAGCATGCCGGGCTAAACAGAGTTATAGCACGGACAGCGACGTCAGTGAAAAATTGTTGGTGGCGGGAGAAAGTGCTGCATATATAAGTGTTGCTGTATAGTGCTTCCTACATGCACTGCCGTCCTATATTTTCTCTGAATAAACAAAACATATGAACGGATGGCCAAATAGGATAGGTTCAAAATGATTAGAGACACTTTCTTCATTACATCCTGTGTAATATACTCTTTTCTTCCGGTAGTGCGATAATCTAGTCCCGCACTCCGGTAAGACTCAGAAGTAAGATTTTGTCTCTCTTCGTGTTCCACTCAGCCTTGTGGCTTCTTAATTGTTTGGATGTCCCCATCCGCACACATTCCCATGTATCTTTGGATACCTAGTAGTTAGCATTTTAAGCCAATGTGGGAAAGCACTGCGAAAATACATGTATTAATTATTATTTTATTTACTGACAATCCTGCAAAACTGGGCAACTTGTATATAAACCTAACGACAGGTAAAACGGTTAGTTCCATAGGACCCGGTGATGTGTACCCCCCGCTGAATTCCATTAAAATGTCTAGGCATGATATTTAGATCTGCCACACCCTTGCGGGAAGGACATTTACGGTGGGTATTCGTCTCTCTTACCCCAACCATAAGGACAGAGAAATGGTCTAATAATGCTTTCGTGAAATGTAACCCATGTCTTGTAATGTTTTATGTGGTTGCGGGTCAGGATGTCCAGATTCTTATCCAGTTCAGAGATCTTCCTACGTAACATGTATGAGCGCTGTCTTTAATATTGATGTCATAGGGCATCTGTTCTCCATGACAGCCATGTCTAATAGCTAGGTAGATACCAGCAAGTTGCGGGCTAAAATAATTCTTGTTCTGAAAACAACTAAATGTGAATTAAGCAAAGCAAAGGCCCGCATAAATACCAAGAATCACATAAGATGGTAACAAGGGAATCCATCAGGAATCCCTAGTCCCGTCTTCACGTAAAACAGTACGCACCCCTATAGTCATACTCTCACTAGGTATGGTCTTTTCTTTCTAATGCATTTTTGGTTGAAATATTGGAGTGGGCCCATTTTTGCCTACCAGTCTTCTCCCGGTTTAAGCAGTGGCGACACCTTCCTGAGACGGAGGCCCGCGCGAGGCACTTCCCTCTGGCAAGGATTCAGTGACGATGGTCCACGCCAGGATAATACTGCTCACCCAAACTAGCACTAGGAGTAGTGCCCGCATGAGGCACATCACTTTTCGTCCGGGATAACCTTATTTCTTTCAGCTTAGTGGTATAATAACTTATATTAAGCTAAATAGCTACGTCTCGTGTACGGGAGCCTCCCTTGTGGGGATACCTCTGCGGACCTATGAGTCTGTGTGGTACCTCCGGGAGTCCCATGTTTAAAAGTTCATCCACCTGTCTCTATGTCTCATATTTTCGTATGCTCTTACTGTAGTATTATCTAGCATATTTATAATTGTGTAGGTAAACTCATTGTATAGACTTATATTTTTAGGTCACCAAATCAAATCTTGTAAGTCCATAGATCACGAAATTGCTATGGACAGGCATACTGGTGACACAAATTCTTGGGATGAGACAGTTGTGTTTAATGTTCGTGACGATGGTCGCATGGCCCCACCGGAACGATTGAGTTCCACAGGCCTTAGGAGCCGGTTTTTGTTTCCCGCAGGGCAGTCTCGTACAAGGTCTGTCACCCCGAGACCGGATGCTAACCAGCGTCATCACTCGTCGTGCACTTGCGGCGCGGCGAGTCGACATACTACACTGGAACGGCCTGACACTACTCGGCGAGCTACACAAAATCTTTGCACATGATACGAAAATATATGGTAATCCACTAACCCATCATATACAAGATGACATTAACAAAGTATGTAACTGGGCACACACATAGCAGCTAACCTTCCACACAGCTAAAATCCACGTTTTACATTTTGGCAGAAACAACCCCATCACTAAGTACTATAAGACAGATTCCACCGGAATACAGATAATCTCAATGTCGGGAAGCGAAAAGGACCTGGGAGTGTATACCGACGAAAGGTTAACATTTGACATACACATCAATACTATGGTGTCAAAGGCCAGCCAAATACTAGGAATCATAAAGAAACCATTTCGCCACATAAATCCTAGCATCTTCATTCTAATTTATAAATCCTTGGTGAGACCAATACTAGACTATCGTGATTGCATACGGTCACCCAATTTCAAAAGACAATCCAAACTAATAGAACGGGTCCAGAGTAGATCTACAAAAATTAAACCAGAAATGAGAAACTACAGCTATCCAGAAAGACTTATCATTCTAAACTTAATGTCATTAAAACACAGGCGCATTCGTGGGGATCTAATTGAAACATCTAAAATCATACACAACCAATACAACATTGACAAAAATGCCTTCTTCACGCCCTCAACCAATACTCAGACTAGGTGACACAAACTTAAGTTATACACACAGCGTAGCAATAAGGATATTCGTAATTTTTTCTTTTCCAACCGAGTAGTACCATACTGGAACTCACTAACAGCTGAGGCTGTAGGGGCACCTACTCTTGAAGTATTTAAAATAAAAGTAGACTAACATAATAGGGAAGTAATCCATAAGTTTGACTAGAATCTAGATAAATTTGGAGCAATAACAAGCGATTGGTTTATGTTCTGTGGATATGATGATGATGAGGATGATGGATGATAATACCAAACTTTATCGTGCAGTACTATCCACCACATACTGCATATCCCTACAGAAAGACAGTGTCGCTCTAGAATCATGGTCCAGAGACTGGTTAATGAAATTCCACCCCCAGAAATGTCGTGTCCTGAGACTAGGAACTGGTCATCCAGAATGCACGTATAGAATGACAGAGTCGGATGAGCAAAGTATCGCACCGGAGGAGATCAGTGTTATAAAGGACTTGGGTGTCTATATGGAGAGCAATCACAACTTCCACAAGCATGTCAACCTCTCTGTAAATAAGGCACACCAAATGGTTGGTCTAATCAGGCGTTCTTTTCGTTATTTAGACAATGAGACTTTCTCATTACTGTTCAGCAAGCAATTACAGACCAGTCAGCCTCACATATATATTATGCAAAGTTCTTAAGACAATTATCAGAGACTATGTTATAGAACATATGAAGAGGAACTCACTCTTCAGTGACAAGCAGTTCAGATTTATAACGGGAAGATCGACCACACTGCAACTGCTAAAATTGCTAGACTCCTGGACAGAGCAACTCGATAACGGAGAAAACATTGACGTAATCTATCTCGACTTTATGAAAGTGTTCGATACTGTTCCACATCAATGACTTATGACTAAACTAAGGGGATACAGAATCGCTGGCAATGTGTATAACTGGACAACATCCTTTTCATCCAACCGGAAGCAAAGAGTCAGAGTGAACAGCTCTGCATCAACGTGGGCCAGTGTATTAAGTTCCCACAAGGCAGCATTCTGGGACCCGTGCTCTTCATACTATATATAAATTATCTGCCTGAATTACTCTCATCAGAAACCTACATGTACACGGATGACACAAAAGTATCACGTCAAATCAACCGTGACGAAGATACAAGAAAACTGCAATCATATATGTACAGACTGCAAGACTGGTCTGATAAGTGGCTATTGTGCTTCCACCCAGATAAGTGTAAGCTCATGACAGTGGGAATGAAATCACATGAGAGGAGATCGAGGGGATGACCCACAACACACTTTAGCTAAGGTCGACAAGGAAAAGGATCTAGGTGTGACCATTGATACAAGATTTTCCTTCGAAGAGCACATAAGCGAAACAGTCAACAAGGCAACTCAGATAATGGGACTGATTCGAAGATCATTTGCATGTATAGACTTAGAAAGCTTCACATGGTTGTATAAGGCACTCATTCATCCTCACCTCGAGTATGCAAATGCAAATGCAGTGTAGTATCCACTTAGGAAGAAAGACTTGGTGACAGTCAAGAACGTCCAGAGAAGGGCTACAAAACTTATCCCTGAGCTCCGAGACCTGAGCTACGAAGAGAGGCAGCAGAAGCTGAAGCTACCAATGCTGACCTACAGAAGACCGCAAGGAGATATGATTGAGGCATTCAAGATGTTGAGAGGCAGATATGACCATGAGGTTTGCCCAACTATCCCGCTCAGCGATTCTGCAACCCGAGGACGCTATCTAAAAATTTACAAGATGGGGCAAACAGTCAGCTAAGGCAACACCGCTTTTGTATCAGAATAGCCGATCCATGGAATAGTCTGGCAGAAGAAATTGTGAGTGCGCCAACTGTAAAGGCCTTTGAAGCAAGACTTGACAAACACTGGGCAGGACAAGAGATAAAATATCAGTTTGATGTGGCTCTAGAGATCTCTGCGTCAGTTAATGTAACAAAAGATGAAGCGGAAGAAGATCTGGACTCATAGGACTTAACCTTTCGTCCAGTATCAACATACAGTTACATATGGTGTTCAAGTCGCGTGCATGACCGCTACTGGAATATGCAAACTCTGTCTGGTGCCCACGTCAAATCAAAGACATAAATCTTATTGAAAATGTGCAAAGACGTGCCACTAAACTGCTGTCTGGTATGAGAGACGTGGCGTACGAAAACAAACTGTGCACCCTTAGACTACCATCACTCTCCTACAGAAGGCTACGTAGTGATATTATAGAGACCTTCAAGTATCTACATTCGAAATACAACACAGACCTTTCAGGGCTGGAGCCAGAAACCTCCGAGATAACCAGAGGTCATGGGCTCAAACTACACAAATTCCAATGCAACACGTCATTGCGCCAACACTAATTATTCTGTAACAAAGTGATAAATCACTGGAACTCCCTAAATGAAGACGTTGTACGTGCCCTGTTCTTAAACTGTTTCAAAAATCGCCTTGACAAGCAGTGGTCACACCAGCTGTACAGCACTGATCTCCATAAATCCTACTAGCCATTATTTTGCCTAGACATTCTTCACACTCAACAACGGTTTACTGAATGGCAGACTGGTAGGGATTGTCCTTTCAGTCTGTGCTAAGATCCCACAAAGAACTGTTTAGCAAATTATTGCATTGTACTTCCATTATTATTGTAAATAAGCTTATTATCCCTCCGACTGGTTTTGGTAGGGACCATCCTATCGTACCACACCTAATGATCACAAGAACTTTTGTCAGTGCAGCATATTGTAAAGAACCCTGCACTATATCCAAAATCACTTTGCATATAGAGAATCAAATTACATTATGCCGTTCATTCACTAGTCGCAGAAAAAATCCTTTTCAACCAGTTCCGTTCTCCACCCCTATCTCTCCATAATGTAGATAGTATGGATCCCTTGATACAACCTTTAAAGAAATAATAATGAATGAGAGAAAACAGAACTGTAGCTGTTTATTTTATACTGGCTTGGCGGCATCTTATAATCCATGCATTGTTGTTACTCCTATATGAACACCTAAGTTAAATACGACAATCATGAAATTGTCCTGCCAGCCTGCCTTATTTCTTTCTAATGTATATCAGTTTAAATTTCCACGATACACCAGTGTTAATTATGAAAAATACACCTGTAAATATCTGTAAATAACTGTAAATAATGGTTTATGACTTGGTAGGTCTTGTCCTATCGGTCATTAACGACTGTGCTTTTAACGTTTGTGCGTCCGCCTAACCCATCAACCATCGTACATGATGATGATGATGATGATGATGATGATGATGATGATGATGATGATGATGATGATAAATATGCAGGGAGTGTGTGGTCACCATATAAGAAATGTGGCATAGCTTTACTGTGGAAAAGGTTCAGAGAATGGCCACTAAATGCGTACCATCACTAAGAGAGTTGAGCTACACAGAGAGACTGAAGCGGCTGCAACTACCAACCCTAAAGTACAGATGGCTTCGAGGGAACATTATTGAAACATATAAGATCATGAAGGGGATTTATGACAGGCCGATCACTGATAATTTCTTTACACATATCATTGCGGACAAAAGACGACACAATTATAAAATTTACAAGAATCACACTAGACTTGACATTAGGAGGTACTCCTTTGTGAACCATGTCACCAATATATGGAATAATCTTCCACATGATGTAGTAAACGTGCCACGCCTAAAGTGCTTTGAAAGTAGACTTGATCGGTTCTGGAAAGATCAGAAAATGAAATATGATTACAATGCAGATTACACTTTCTAATCAAGAGAAAGAGCAATATGACATGTATGATTGAATATTTAAAGCTGAGAAAGGATTGGATGTGGTACATTTTGTAAGTCACACCAATCATTCAAATATTGTATTTCATTTGAAATGTATTGTAAGCGGCAATAAAGAATTAAATGTAATGTAGATACTGCTGCTGGAGCAAGTAGATTCGGCACGAAGCCACGCCAGTCCACATTGTGATAGCATAGTAGTAAGGATTGGGCGTGGTACCTGCGCCAACCTATCTTTAACAGTTGTGTATATTTTAATAAAAGTAACTGCTGTGATAGCCAATCGACAAATTAATAGGTAGCCCTATATTACTGTTGTTATTATTGTAGCACAGACTGACCGGACGGGGACTGACCGTCCCCGGGAAACTGGGTATGGAACGGCCACTCCGGATTCACTCCAAGCACACGCCCCCCCCCCCTTGGTAGTATAGTACGCATACATGGGCCCTATGAGAGAGGTTTTCGTTAAAATCGGCTAAGTCCGCTAAGACATGTGGTGCGTATGCGCGCGCGTCAGAGCTTCACTGACAACACGTCATGAAATTGGAAGCGAGTACATGCCTAAATTTTACCGAGTTGTTACTCGTAAAAACCTTTAATTATTTCATTCTCGTTGTTCTTGGTATCGCGCACGACCAGAATAAAACTAGCTTTCTAGAACTGTTTACTATTTTAAAATCGTGTTATCCGCGAAAATCCCCTTAAGTTATCTTCAAAATATTACTTTTGACGTCGTAATCGCGAGTATGCATAAATAGATCGAGAATGTTCTGTGCACGTGATAAATACGTCACTGATCTAGCTGCATACTGATTGGCTACAGCTCGGCCGCTGATTGGCTGATGTATCCGCCCCGGGATGTAATTCTACGGAATGTATAGCTGACAGTGATTCTTGGTGGATGACTCACCGGATCTGCCAACCACGCTGAAAAGTGGACTTCAATTTCCGCACTGCATGTCGTGTGTGTTTAATTAACTTTTTGACCACAGTCTGTTGTCCACCAAGATTCACCACTCGTTCTACATACTGGAGAAATTACATCGGGGCTGCGAGGCCCATCCGCAGGAAGGCTCCTCTGAAGTGTTGGTAGTGAGGGACTCGTCCATTTAATTAGTTGCCCCTGGATGGCTGTCCGAGGGCCTACAAAAACTTAGATGCGGATGCTCTGATTGCGGGCCAGAGACTAGAACTGAAATCTGAGAGGCACTGCTGCGGCCAATAGGGAGCCACAGTCAGCAAGCAGTTACTCGCGTCTTGCACTTCTCTGGCCACAGAACCTTCCACTTGTTCTCTCTCGCTGAAGTTTGGTCTCGATTCTTGATTTTTTGCTCCTTTTATAATACTCGTGACATCAGGGGCAGGATGCCCAGCCAATCAGCGGGCGATCTATAGCCAATCAGCGTGCAAATAGAAAGGGTGAGGATGCTATCACGTGATAGGCATCTTCCCCATTCATTTAGTGCATACACGTATTTTTATGACGTCCCAGTAATATTTTGAAAATAATTTCAATGAGCTAAATTAGGATAACCCGGCCATTTCTGGTCAGATTTTAAAAAGTAAACAGTTTTGTAATCCTCGTCACATTCCGGTCCCGATAGCTAAATTAAATTTAAAGGGATTACGTGCACCAACCGGGTACACTTTAATATGCATTCTCTCCCAATGCTTACACGTGTTGTCTTGGAAGGGCTGACGCGCGCGCATGCACACTACGTGATCTTATGGACGAGATCTTATGGACTAGATGTTTTACAGAAAACCTCTCTCATATGGCTTTATATACGTGTACTCAGGGCGGTGGGGGGGGGGGGGGCGTGCTTGAAACGTACCCGGAACAGTCGTCCCGTACCCAGCCAAGCTAGGACGGTCCGTACCCATCTGGCCGATCCATGCTACACCAACCCCTCCTAGTTTGACATCCGTGGCAAACAATAACGCATCGTGGATCGAAAGCACAGGAGCACGCTAGGCAAGAATTATAGACTTCTCGAATAGGCGCGTGGCCGAGAGGAGTAGTGATGCGAGAGACGTGTAGTTTATCAGATAAGAGCACATATAGGTGCGAAAGAGTTTGGGAGGGAGGCATACTTTGGTTTCTATTTTTGGCCTGGTATTTATTTTTCCAGGCCTTTCCTTTTATTTTTTTGATATTGCAGTGCATGCTCTTTTATTTTGTTTATTATCATGATTCGACTAATCAAAAGCTCGCATTGGCGTTCTCTTGGTGATGGATAATTAAATGTCCATCGAGAACGCCCAAGCGCCATGCAGCGTACCCAAATTAAGATATATATATATAAATATATATATATATATATATATATATATATATATATATATATATATATATATATATATATATATATATATATATATATATATATATATATATATATATATATATATATGAAAACAGTTATAGAAATAGAATATACATGTATACATATTCTATACATATCACAGGATGAAAAATACAGTAATTATGTATGCATGCCAATTATATGAGGGCATTCATACAGTGCGGCCCATTTTGGCGGGTCCACACAGATGTCTCGTCATACTAACACGAGAAGAAAAACAATAAAGACTGGTTCATCAGGCAGCCCCGGCAATAGCTGGGATGGCATGATGGGAATATAAGTCATATTCGCTGCGGTGTGTTGTGTACTTACACCACACATGGTGTGTTTACAACACAGGAATACGCAGCGATTATTTTGCACAGCTATGCAGTAATTTGCGTAGCTGTGTCGGATGGCCATTGTCAGCCAAGGGACGGGGTTTCAATTTTAAAAACATATATAATACAATTCAGTTCCAGACAATTAATAAGACTTGCGGCTGGAGGAGCATGGAAAGAGACAATCACTCATCATAATAAGAGGCCCTAAGGTATCTGGCCAATTTTACACAATCTAGCCGGTGTGCGGTGTTACATATCCACTACATCCAGAAAAGAGGCGCACACAAATGTCTCCTATGGAGTGGTTGTCCCTAAATACATTTAAACCTATCCTATCGAGCTAAAATATCCAAGTTTAGTCGATCATATGTCAGGTTCGCACAATGAGAGGCTGGAATAATAGCTAATACAAATATTTAATCAAAATGTTATAAATGTCCGTCGGGTAACGAAAGTTTGAAAGTTGCCCATAACATGAAGGGCTATAGTTGTAGTTTATAATGAAACAATGCATGTACATTCCTGGGTACACCGTACATGGTACACCACATAGCTCTTGAGGCATGCCAGGCAGAGTCCTACCAGACTGCAGCCTAAAAGTTAATTAACACATGACATGTTGCGCAGAAGTTTGATCACCACTTTTGCATGGTTCGGAAGATCTGACGAGTTGTCCACAAAGATTCACTACTCATTCTACATACTGAAGAAATTACATCGGGGCCGCGTGGCCCAACCACAGGAAGGCTCCTCTGAAGTGTTGGTAGTGAGGGACTCTTCTATTTAATTAGTTGCCCCGGATGTCCGTCCGCGGGCCTACAAAAACTTAGATGCAGATGCTCTGATAGCGGGCCAGAGACTAAGAACTGAAATCTGAGAGGCACTGCTGCGGCCAATAGGGAGCCACAGTCAGTAAGTAGTTACTCACATCTTGCACACAACCTTCCACTTCTTCTCTCTCGCCGAAGTTTGGTCTCGATTCTTGATTTTTTGCTACTTTAATACTACTCGTGACGTCAGGGGCAGGATGCCCAGCCAATCAGCGGGCGATCTATAGCCAATCAGCGTGAAGATAGAAAGGGTGAGGATACTATCACATGATAGGCATCTTCTTCATTCATTTAGTATATACACACGTTTTTACGATGTCCCAGTAATATTTTGAAATAATTTCAATGAGCTAAATTAGGATAACTCGGCCATTTCTGGTCCGATTTTAAAAAGGTTTTCGAATCCTCGTCTCATTCCGGTCCTGATAGGTACCGCGAATGACGAAAATAATTAAATTTAAAGGGATTACGTGCACCAACTCGGTACACTTTAGTATGCATTCTCTCCCAACGCTGACACATGTTGTCAGGGAAGCTTTGACGTGCGCACATGCACGCTATGTGATCTTACAGACTTAGATGTTTTACAGAAAACCTCTCTCATATGGCTTTATACATGCATACTATCCTACTCAGGGTGGATGGGCGTGCTTGGAACGTACCCGGAACGTTCGTCCCGTACCCAGCCAAGCGGTCCATACCCATCTGGCCGATCTGTGCTACAATAGCCTCAATCTGTGATATTCTGACTGTCTGGTCTTGCACCAGATCTTCTTGTCTTAATGCCTGTTCTCCGTGTCTTTGCACTTGTTCCATCATTTGCCTTTGTAATTCGAACACGAGGCTGTCCTCTCCGGCTACAGGACATACATCATGGCTAGGTGTGAGGGCAAGATTGCTAAGTGTTGGCAATCTTGCCTTCAAATTAACTATGCCCGCAGTTGACGTAGTGGCCATGTCCCTTTGATTTTGTAACTGGGGTACCCTATGGGCCAAACAAAAGCCCAAGGCGAGAGTATTAGCGCTCTGCATGAGTTGTATCCAACTGTTGGCACAATGAGCCAGCGCATATGCGTTCGCTGATATCAAAACTGTGCCTGTAAATGTTTGACAAATTAGTATGATGAGCAACAGAGCACAAGGCGTTGAGAGCAAAGCTATCAGCGTCACTCTCAGATCCGTCTATGCAGTTCTGTGGGTGTACCCATAACCGGTACTAATGAAAGTTGCCTAAATTGTTGGAGAGGCTGGTGATAGGTGTATGGCACAAGACGATCCATGCTATCTAGTTCACTGACATCATGGAGGGCAATGTTTCCAAACAGTGACGAAAACGTTAAAACATATTGCACCTAGAAACGTGTTTCATTTTGTCTCCACTAATTTGACGTGGGTCGGCAGCTCCGGCGAGATATCAGACAGACCAATCATACTACATATTGAGAGTGTCCGAAACCACACTCGTACTCATATCGGCCCCCTTTGGTTGAAGCTTTGGGCGGTCTGGTTTTTTTTTTAATTTAGTTTATGAGCCACCAGCCGAGGGCTATGCAAAAACTTGAGTACGGTGACGTGGGCGAGTGATGAAGTGGATCGCATGTTCGTGTGAACTTACATTGGTGTAGATTGTCTAGGACTCGCTCTATGTAGTAGCTGTGGAATGACTATCCACCTCGTCACCATCTTTCCGACTTATGATTACGGCGAAAGAGGCTTCTTTTATAAGATTCCACAGCCAATCAGTGAGCAACGTCGTAAACCTGACCAATCAGCACGCTCTTTATAGCGAGTTAGGGTGAAGCGGTGATGCGTTTATAAAGTAACACTACCTAGCTCATGCACGAGGCTGACGTTTACCAAGTTATCCACAAATGTATCGCTAATTAATATACTGTTATCTCAGCTGCCCCTGGACCGATTTCATTTCTGTTTTCATTTCAGTTTTTCCTGACGAATCTTGGCCTTGATGGATACTGAGACGTAATAAATTGGGCCCGTATTAAGGAATTACGTAACCGGGGCAACTATATATAGGGAAACCTAATCCGCATATGCTTACTGTACACAGCGTTCATGAGCTATCTCTAATGAAGCGCATGTGCACTGAGCACTTTTGCAGACTCTAATTATTTGAGTGTTCTCTTGGTTGGCTACACGCTCAAACCCATATATGAACGGAGATGTAGCTGGAGCATCTCAGATCAGGTCGTTTCGTACCCGGGTAAAGCGGGTCTGTCTGTACCCGACTGAGCAATCCACATTACACCACACCACACCACCCGCACCCAACAGATACCACGACATGCCAAATAACCAGAACCAGAATAACCAAACTAATAATCCGCAGAAAAAGGGCAGAGGACAGGGCCAAGGAAATGTCAAATCCTGTAATAACAGCCCGTCCAAAATAACAACAACAACAACAACAACAACAACAACAATAATAATAATAATAATAATAATAATAATAATTACAGACAACACACCGCCAACTGGTTGGGCGAGATAATGGCCCAAATTTCATCCCTTATCAACCACATCACTACTTTGAGTGCCACAGTGGCAACTCAAAACACCAACAGAAATAATGATCCTGGTATTTGTTACTAGTGTGGCCAACCCCGCACTTGGAGGGAATGGTGACCTCAACAGCGCCCCTCTAATAACTCGGCATGAGGCCGAACAGTGCCAAGGCCTGATGAGCCATTAAACACAGCGTCAAATCGGTACACCTCCCTTTGTCTTGGCTCAACTTCAGCCAACCACCAGGCCACCATTAATAACATCTCTACACAAACAGCTCCAACTGCTCCTACACACAGCTTCTAATACACAAACACAGCAGCTTCGAACATTCCGAAAGTATTGGCGTGAACATCTACATCATGCCCAGGCTAGCCATGCTGAAGCTGGGCCTTCTACTTCCTCTTTTCTATGTAGGAGAACAGTGGTGGGCGCTTCTGTCTCCACTGAACCTACCTTTATATTAGCACCACGACCAGCCATTGTGCCAGAGAACCCTCTGCGGCCTCTAATGGTCTGTAACACTAGCTCTTTTTCAACACTGCGATCAGCACATGCAGACCACACCACTCCACCCATCGGCACAGGTCATGAAATGGCCTGGATTAAGCATAGCAAGCATCGGCGTCAAATCAAGAAGCATCCCCGAGAATGCTTTTATTGTGTATCACCTACAGATACCATGATGCATTGCCGAAAATGGGCTGAACAACGTACCGTCTGTCATTGTGCTCTTTGGCTGGAAACAGAACGACCTACTGCACCCAGTACAACCACCACAGCTACACCACTCACCACATCAACTGCTACATATCCACCGCCGATTGCATCTGCCCTGTGTAAACCAGCAATAGCACAGACATGTCGGTCCTTTCCTCACAAAGCCATCTCCTTAAGTGAAGCCATCACCAAACGGCTTTTTACATCAAGGACTGGAGCGTCCACAAAGAGGACGCTACCCTGGTGCTCCTCGTAAAACTATTTACAAAAGCGCGTGTCTGTCAGTGGTGTGCTGAGAGTGCCATCGTTGACATAAGGCACATCCAGAGCATCCCACCTTATAACCGGCCCCCTCAAACCTACAACCACCTTTTTACAAACTGCCACTGGTGTACATGCCCAGGTGGTAGGAATAGTCAACATCGTCATACAGATGGAGGAAATGCAATTCATACAACGAGTTGCGGTTGCTTCTATCCAAAATGATGCCTTTCTCGGCACCAATTTTCTAAGTGCCGCCGAAGCCATTATACATGGCAGACAACACAAATCTAATTGCATGGTCCCTGAATACCCCTACAGCCAGAATCTTCATTCTAGGAATCGTGTGCATTAATATTAGCTATCACCGCCACAATTGAGCTGGGCCGAGATGGACTGTTATGGGCCACTGCACCGCATCTTCATGACACCACACACACACACGGCCATGCTAGAACCAGATCCAGATTACATGACTGCCTCACAATGCGCTAGTCCTCGCATATTGGTATCTACAACTAACAAAGACCAAATAACTTATAAGGTGTGCAATGGCATGGCCGACGCTATTACGCTTACACTTGGTGTCCATTGTGGTCAGATAGTGGAGGCTATTTCGGTGGAAATACCACAAAAAACCATCGGCACCTACAAACGACAGTTTACTCGAACACTTACACAATCTCTATTTAGCACCACACTGGGGATAAATAGAGAGCAACACATTGTGTGGGCCGACTATTATACACGTACAGAGAATTTCTCATCAGGTGATTGGGACCTGGCAAAACTCACCTGGTATGCCACTCCATAGACACTGGTCACAACCGACCAGTTCGGCAACCAGTCCGCCGTCTCCCTATACATAAAGAAGAAGAGGCCCATCAACAAGTAACAGAAATACTAAGGACGGGTGTCACCAAACATTTTGCCTCTCCTTGGGCCAGGTCGATAATCCTCGCCACTAAGAAGGATGGGTCATTACGCTTTTGTATCGACTATAGGCGCCTGAATGATCTGAGAATGAAAGATGCATATCACCTGCCCCACATCGATCAAGCTCTGGATTCATTGGCCAAGTGGTTCTGTACCCTAGACCTGACAAGTGGTTGTTGGCAAATGACCATGGAGGGAGCCGATCATGAGAAAATGAGTGTTACCTCCCGTGACGGCCTGTTCCAATTTTGTAAAATGTCCTATGGCCTCTGAAATATCCCTAGGACCCTTGAGTGCTTAATGGAACAGGTTCTCTGGAAACTCCAGTGGCAAATCTGTTTATGTTATCTGGACGACGTCATAGTATTTGGCCTCACTTTTGAACAAAATTTGACAAATTGGAATGATGTGTTGGAACGTTTTACGAACGCCAACCTTAAACTAAATCCGGAAAAAATGCTATTTGGGTCATGTCGTGTCCATCGAGGGCATAGCAACCCAACCCGTGAAGACAAGGGAAGTGGCTGAAGGGAAAGGTCCTGCCACTGTAGCAGACACTCGTAGCTTCCTCGGGCTCTGTCAATATTCTCGGGCTCTGTCAATATTATCGGTGCGGCATCCACCATATTAGTGAAACTGCTGCACCATTATTTAGAATCATGGGAAAAGACCATACATTTGGATGGATGGGTGAGTGTGAGGAAGCTTTCAATGCATTGAAAGAACAATTAGTATCCGCGCTGATTCTCGCACATCCAAACACAAATCTTGATATCATCCTTGACATGGATGCCTTTACGTTTGCCATCAGCACCTTTCTATCCGAAGTCACAGAAGATGGGACAGAGCAGGTATTAGGTTATGGATCGTGTACTCTCAGTAAAACTGAGAAACAGTATGCCACAACAAAATGTGAATTATTAGTCACCATTTACTTTACTAAATATTATAAACACTTTCTGTATGGAGGACCATTTACACTCTGTACAGACCACGCCTCACTATGGTGGCTCAGGAATTTAAAGAACCCTAGGAGGCAGATAATGAGGTGGCAGAAACCCCTGCAGGTATGCTCTGAGTTGCATTGGACTCAAGGATGACACTGACGCCGAAGTTGCAGTTATCACACATGACGCACAGCCATTTTCTACCGTCCCAGAGCTCTGTGTGAGGACTGGGCAGTAGAAAAACTCGAACATGCACAGCAGACATATAGGCATACACACTACATATACACGTGACGTGAGTCAGGGGGTGGGGTATGCCCTTCAAAGGAATCCATCAGTGCCTTATCCACTTTAGCTAAATATTACTATCAGCCATATGCCGAGTGTCATATGTGCAATGACATTCTGTATATAAATGATCGCCTCATTGTCCCGGAATGTTTTTGCAATCCAGTACTAGAACAACTACACAGCAATGCAAGACACTTGGCGTAGAGCGTACTACTGAAAGGAGTATGGCCAGATTCTACTGGATTAATATATCTGATAGTGTAAAGGCACTCTGTTGGAGTGAGTGGCAATCGATGTGCTTGGGCCCTTAAATATGATGGATGAATGCAATAAATATATCCTCATACTCCAGGACTACTTCACAAAGTGGGTGGAGGCATTGCCAGACAAAGAAGCAGCACTGTGACGGATGTCCTGGCCAGCAATGTCTTCTTCTGTTTCGGCATGCCCTATGAACTACACTCTAACCAAGACACCATCTTTGAGAGGCGTTTTATCGCCAAGCTGTGCAGATTGTTTCACATAGTAAAAACATGCACTGCATCATATCAACCACGTGGCGACGGAGTGGTAGAATGGTTTAACTGTACACTAGCAATCGTGTTAACTAAAGAAACACACCTTGATTGATGGGACTGGAACCTTCGGGCATACCGCACTTCAGTCCACACTAGTACGGGTTACACCCATGCTAAACTCATGTTGTGTCAAAGGTTAACCCTGCCCATGTATCTGGCCATGCCCCGAATCCAGGGTAAAATAAACTCACTGTCGCATTACATAGAACTCATACCCCAAAGGATAGAACAGTGATGAGCTTTTAAGAGACACCTTTCCCACTGTAGATCAGCGTCAAAAGGCATGGCATGACCGTCGAGTACATAGAAACCCATATGATGGCGAAAAAATGGTATGGGTTCATGACACTAGACATCTTTCAAATGTACAGAGTAAAGTGAGTTACCAGTGGAAAGGTCCCTATGTGGTAGTAGGTAAGAAGTCTGACGTAACCTAGCAAATTAGTGCCTCTGATTGCCTAAACTTAGCCATCCACTTCGATCAGCTTAAATCATGCATTGGTGCTGACCCAGAGCCTGAGCTCTGGTCTGGTATGCTACTGAGCGCAGACACTCTCCTACCATGCTTGTAATCAGCCCAAACTTTCATGACCGGGCCAAACACGCCGAAACCAGCACTACGCCATGTCAGGACAGCATAATCTGATGTGATATCTATAATACACCAAAATATGCACTACGCCATAGCGGCCACCACCCCTATGTCAACAAGTAACCGGACTTTAACATCTATGGGTACCCAAGACAACAACACTCGCTACAACATTAAAACATAAACAAATAAGCTCAAAATCGACTTGCCAAAAATATCATTGGCGAAATATCATCACTCGCACGCCAATCACTCTACATATTCATCCACATTGTAGATATCGGATTGTCTTGGGGGAGTCATGACCCCGCGAGATGTCTTATATTTACGAGTAAGACCTCAGTGAAATTCATCTTTGAAAGTACCAGGTGAGCTAAGGAACTGAGTAGCAGGATAGGCATCAGGCATGTACGCAATAGGACGCTGCACTGGTTGACATCGACCAGTGCGGATGAAAACGGTTTCGCAGAAACCAGATAGAAACTGATGCGAAACTATAGCTGAAATATTATGATAGAATAGCTAGGAATGAAATGGAAAAGGCGGTTCTGAGTTGGTGATAGCTGTCAATAGTTTAGGATGAAAGTTGTTGCTGTGGGATCGGCACACACTTTTATAATGTTCAGCAGTCGTTTCGGCCAATAGTTTGGTAAATATTCAAGAGAAAAGAATCGATAGGAATCGACAGGAATATAGGTGACAGACTGACATTTAGTTGTTGACGGTCGGCATTCCGACTCCCTTAAGCAAGTACAACAACACCAGCTGGCAATGAGATCATACAGCTCATGTGCTTATTAACGTTCGTTTCCTACAGGCATATCCAAGGTAGGCAAGGGGACAGGACAGAGGCATTGTAGTGTCCTGTAGGAATTAATAACACAATCGAAATTTGTATATCAACTATATGTCAATCATAGAAAGGCATGCTACAACAACAGATACCATAATGTTGTTAGTTAGCTGACAGATCGCATCAAATCAGAACCAGCATAAACCGCTTGGACCATGTTCGATGATCTCTCCCTAGAAGAGAAGCCCGGAGTTTGATTAGTCAGGATGACGTCCCAATCAATGAGCATCCGATCAAACTCTGGGGAAGAGAGACCAAACAAAGATAGGGTAGAAAATGAGAATAGTATAAAAGGGGCACTTTGCCTTTTATCAAGAATCTTGTCATCATTGATTCCGGAGCCAGCAGTACTTCGTTATCGTTAGAGTTCTTGAGGAATAAATTGGAGTACTCAAGAACTGGTAGCATTATATAGGATAGCAAATCGACAGCGATCGAGAGTAATCCGTATAGAATAGAAACAGAATAAGTTGAATAGTTCGAATTATAATAAATTGTTAAAGTATTTAATTTATCATGGTGACAGTACAAGTCACGTTAGTAGTGTATAGTTGGAATAGTCAATAAAAGCATCACCTTCTAAATTTATCACAAGGCACGAGTTTGGGTTATATATATTCTCTAACTCTGGAAAACACAGAGAAACACCGTGCCGTCCCATCCAATCTTAGTGGTCCAGTCAGATCAGGCCCGGATACGAAAATAAATATCGTCAAGTACATCTACAGACGAGGCGAGCTTGTATCACTCTCTTTTATCCTCGGTAAGACCGATTGTCGCAGCAATCGTACATACAAGTCTTGCCAAAGCTGAAAGAGAAATTCTTCGAGAGGACCGGAGACCGCAAATCTTCAACATGTACCGATAAAACTTCAAACAAGTTTTTCGTTCGGCAAAACATTATGGCAAACAACATCACTTACACCTCAAGAACTTCACCTGCACCAAGCATTATGCAAACTCCATAAAAGCTATCAATTCCATCATGCCAAAACACCTGGTGCTGAACCAGGATTGGCGTGCCAAAACAGCAAACATCGTCAATCCAGGCCATAAGGATCCTCCTATCCCTATGTATGCCCTACCACCACCCCTTTCATTAGTTAACCGACAAACTCATAACACACATAATCCCAGATTATTTCATTAAGAGAACGCCGATTCCCACAGAATGCAGTGAGTAAGCAAGTAGGATTTTGCTACCAAAGGCTATGGAAGAATTCAAGTACTGCAGTAAGCTATGATGGTCTTCTCGTTCTAATGTAACTTTGTCCTGCCATTAGGCTTATTCGTAACAAAGTGAAAACATACATTGCTCTATGGAATATTTACTTCAAACATATAACGGTAAACACAACACCATTTTAGATATACATGCAAAACAGCACCTGACCAAGCAGTAAAGAAACAAACAAGCCACGCTCCATGCCGAACACCCATCATCACCCCATGGAATACTATAGACGCAAAATTGATCATCTCAAGGAGTCTTCAGACAAGGGCCATATTATTATTGTATCATCGTATCTGAGTTGTAGTGTACCGTACATCCTCAAGTCTGGGAAAGGTGTGGCTAGATCGTACGGGCCGAGAGAGTAACGTCGAAATTCAAATAGTATTCCTTCCTATCAGAGGGTTACCAAATTCTCCCAACACGCTCCCAGTATGACAAGTTCTTAGAAATCTGTGTTGGGACAAACACACTATCACACTCGCTGATCAGAGTGTTTAAACCTCCTGATCGTGCGAATCAATGTAAAACACCTGTTAATGTATAATACAATTGCTTTCTTTAAGGAAGCAAGAATAGGATTATTATTATTTTGCAGCATTAACGGTCCCACCATGGATATCATAAACGAATTGTCTATATTAAATATACAAGCCCATGAGCTAAACAACTGACTTTCATACAAGGATATACTCCCATGGCTAAAATATATATCGCTGTAAACAAGCCAGCACCACCTCGCCTGACTACCATATGCGGGAGATGCGCTTGGAGTTGAGACAAAAGGATTGCAACACCACGACGTGTTGTGATGGTGTGCATCTCGCCCTCACCCAGCCCTATGGGTGCCTGGCTTAATATCAAATTATGCCGAAACCCGCATCATGCTCCACAACTGCAGCCATCCACGGGAATAAGTAAATCCAAATACATCATCGCATTGAAAACCATCTATCTCGCGCCAGGAATGATAGGATTTTTGTGAGTCCCTACTTATATTAACCTGCTTATCATTCTTGCATGGCTGTGTCGCGAGTTTTAAAGAGCTTTTACTTTAACATGTTCACATAACACAGGCAGATACCTGGAATGGATCGAAATCGGTCTTCCTCCACATTATGAAGTCACCAGTCAGTATTTAAGGAGGGGGCATCAGCGCAAAACCGTATCTTTCCAGGAGCGAGTCGCATCGCCCCAACCACCGGCGCATTGGAAGATCATTATGCAACAGGCCACTTTTGCGCTAAAACCAGATTTAGTCATTTATTAGTTCAATATTAGGACGAAATAATGTGTCAATTAAGTTAAGAGTATATAAGTTGTCGTGCATATAAGGACATTATGTCCTTATCGCAGAAGGAATTAACTAAGGTAAGTGGTGTTCTAAGCATGTCAGGCACCTCGGACGAAGAAAGTGTTGCTTCAATATGTCACAAGTGTATGTGGGAGACCCACGAAGATGGGTCTCTGTGCGGCCGAATTTTCAAGTATACCGGTGAGGTGACTTGCCATGTTGATGTGACCCAATGGAAATATAGACACCCCCATAAATATATTTTTGATATATTTTTGTTTTTCATAAACACATGGTAATGTTGTTTCTGTCCGTGAATTGCCTGTTTATCCATATCTTATACTGTCCGTCATGCTCCATGATTTATATCTGCCAGTTCGCCATTTTCCCAAACACTTGAACTTGTGTGAAATGACGTTAGAATAAATAAACTTATTATTGTATTCCCAGGGTTGTGTTCTTGAGGCTAACCTGAAAGCGATCTCATCTACCGTCTCTATACCCTGGGGGTAACAATCTTGGCATGTGATGTGGGGCCCACTCCCGGAACAGCATCGCGACAACCCAGAATGGACGTGTGTTCCCTGTCATAGTGTAGTCTGTGTAGCAGAGGATTTGTCACCGTGTTGGAGTGGGGCTTTAGTAATTATTGACAATGAACTGCATATAGCCACCTGGACTGAAGATATGAAATCTCGGTACAGTGACTAGAGTGGTGATCACACTAATATAGAATGTGCACTCATTGAACTGTGTGGAAGATCGGTTAAAGCATGTTTACACATGAACTTGAGTGGTTTTATCCCAGCACACTTGCCCAATCTATGATCTGGGTAACTCTTGAGCGGTAAAATTACATCACGCACGCACGCACGCACGCACGCACGCACGCACGCACGCACGCACGCACGCACGCACGCACGCACGCACGCACGCACACAACCACTAATAAATTGTCACCTACACATTTAATGAGTAAGTTATGGTCACTAAAGACACTTGGTCTGAGTTTGGAAAGAACCATACGCCATATGTTGAAGGCTATGATCTAGTGTGTAATAATTGTGAAACATTATGGCAAAATGAGTAAATAATGGTCACTAAAGACAATTGGTCCGAGTTTGAACAGTTACTTACCTCACATATGTTGAAGTACATGATCTACTGTGTCACAATTAAGAAGGCTAATCATATCACCTATTGATGGCATTACATGAGCTATTGTGTCCTGACTAAGAAGTATAATCATGTCACCTATTGATGTTATCACATGATCTATTGTGTCCCAATTAAGAAGGATAAACGTGTCACCTACTGATTATATCACGTGACCCATTCTGTCCGAATTATATATTGTTGGCGTTACATACACTATCTTGTACTAATTAGGAATATCGCTTGGCCTAATTTCTAATTTGACTGAAGACTTGTTGCCATCCAGGGTCGATAACTTCCAGTCAGATTAGTGTAAGTAATATTCAGCAACAAAGTTAATGAATGTATTGACACATTTCTGGGTGTTAACCATCGTGTTTAAGGGTTAATCCTGGAAATAGTGGATCTTACATCCGTGATTAAGTGTCCATGTCTCCAAAGACCGGTTGTCATAATAAAGAAGTCAATTTCTTATGTACCTCCGTCCTGGAACTGCAAATAGACATAGAAATGGTTATAACTGGTATACTGAAAAGTCAATGGTAAAATTGTATTTTTACGCGACTAACATTGAGAAAGAGTAATTGATCTAAGGCTTCATGGAATCAATACATTATAGCTCAAATATATACTCCAGAGGGTGGTGCTGCGGCAGACACTTCCATCCACGATAATGGTGTCATAGATGACCATAGACCCATGTTACGGGGGTTCCACTATGAATTCAAAATGGCGGGTCAAATTGGGGAAATGGGTCAATCGAATTCAACCACATATAGTGGATTGAATAGACAAGTTAATGGTGCAGTGAGGCGGGGATATGATGAAATTTAGATAGTGGAAGCTATAATACGGACTGTTAAACCTGATATTGCTTTGGGGCACTATCTAGAGAGTCGAAGTACCCTGACGTTGCCCTCATTGATGAATGTTTGCATGCACATTTCCGCGAGAAGACCGCTAGTGAGCTTTAACATAAACTAACAACGGTTAGTCAAGACCCAAAAGAAGACCCACAGAATTTCCTTCTACGTACAATGGATCTGAAGCAGAAAATACTTCTCGCATCCGAAGACGAAAATGATCTGCATTATTATGAATCACTAGTGCAAGGGATGTTTCTACTTTCCGTTCTAACAGGATTAAGAAGTGAATTGATCCATAGTGAAATGAAATCATATCTGGAAGATAGCACTGTAGAAGATGAAGATCTGATCAGAGCGATGGGTGAGATAGTGTCATTGGAACAAGAATGTCACAAGAAAATGGGCCTGTTGCTGCCAGTTGCAGATAGAAATAAATCACGGAAGATACCATCAGTAAGTAGTGAAAGAGATCAACCACACGCCAGTTCAACCATAAAAGAAAGAAAATATTGGAAAAAGAGTGATGTCTAATATGAAATATACCAAGAGGGGATGTGATCAGTGCCGTGCGACTAGAGTGTCAGCACTGTTATAGATGTGGTAGTACTGAACATTATAGTAGAGGTTGCAGAACTAGGAACAATCAAGAAAACTACAATGGAGCCCATCAGAGGGGGCAGGATATGCTCCGTGAATGAGGTCCCCGAGTCGTAAGGTAATGTCTAGTTCCAGCAACAATCTTGTTTATCCTATGATAAGTATGTCTGTAAAATAACGTGATAAAGTGACTCAGTCAGTAGGCAAAAAGTGTATAGTCTCTTGTTATTTTGATGATGTAAAGATGGAAGCTGTGTGGGATACCGGTACCCAAGTAAGCATAGTTCCAGAAAGGTGGGTAAGACAGAAATTGAGGAATCAGAAGATTCACTCAGTGGAAGAGCTGATCGACACAGATTTCGACCTATGTGCAGCTAATTGCACTTCCATTCCATATCTAGGATATATCGAAGTTCGGTTTCGTCTCGTAAAGAATGGACATAATTGCATACCTGTGCCAATGTTAGTTGTTGATGATGAAGGGGTAGACCTTCTGATTGTTGGGTATAATGTAATTGAATAATATGTATAAAGTTTTGTGTTTACATGATGTTGTTGATGCCATTGAAAGTTCATTTCCAC
Organism: Chaetoderma sp. LZ-2023a; assembly: GCA_034401795.1. Lineage (NCBI taxonomy): Eukaryota > Metazoa > Mollusca > Caudofoveata > Chaetodermatida > Chaetodermatidae > Chaetoderma > Chaetoderma sp. LZ-2023a. The sequence goes on from CM067369.1 coordinate 31,671,221, forward strand.
AGCTAAATAATCTTAAAGCAAAGGCATTTATAAATTTCATAAAACGTACAGACATAGGTAACCTGTGTGAGGTGCGTAGTGGAAAAACGAAAACTGTGTCAAATTGTATCTGTGACGGGGTACTCCTATCAGATACGCATAATAAATACCACAAGTACAGATATTGAATTGACTAGGCATACAACATTAGGCCCACTTTGTCAGACTAGAAACGTCGGACCACTTCCGGTTCAAAAGGTCAGAAAGAAGGGTGAAAATATCTGTCCTGTGATGAAGATGCATGCGAAGACAATCCTCAGCGCAAACACTAAGAGTCTAATTATGGATCACACGGTTGTGAATAGTAATGACCATCTGACTAAAAGCCCTAATGACACTGATGAGTGATGGAATCCAGATATAGACTTAAGTAGATCACCTCTAAATGAACTCCAAAATGATGTAGTGCATCGGATGTTATATGAATAATCTGCAGTGTTTTCAAGGGATGATGATGATATAGGATGTGTGGCAGACTTAGAGTTGAACATCCAAGTTACTGACAACACTCCAGTACAGAAGTCATATATATATATATATCTGTTATCTGTTCCACGACCTCTATATCAGGAAATGAAACACTACATCACTGATCTCATTGAACGTGGGTGGATACAGAAGTCTAGATCTTCATACTCTTCACCAATTGTGTGTGTGCGGAAGAAGGATGGTTCACTAAGGATCTGTAGAGATGACAGACTATTAAATAAAAATTGTTTTCCTGATCGCCATCCACTTCCGAGGATACAAGACACACTGGGCGGGTTGGCAGGAAAAAGGGGGTTCACATTGTTAGATCAAGGACGAGTTTGTCACCAAGGATTTGGCAAGAAAGAGTGCCACCACATGACCGCTTTCGTAACTCCATGGAGTTTGTATGAATGGATTTGTATTCCATTTGACCTGATGGGTGCCCCTGAGCCTTCCAGAGATGTATGGATATGTGATTGGAGGGATTTCGTGACGAGATTTGTCTACCATATCTGGATAACACTTTGGTAAAACATTTGGAGACCATGTGGATGATGAAAGACAGATTTTGAGGCGACTTAAAGGAAGTGGAATCAAATTAAAGCCTAGAAAATGTGAGTTAGTTTGTGATGAGGTCCGTTACCTGGGATTCCTTGTATCCGCCAGTGGTTACCAAATGGATCCGGCAGATAAAGCTTCGGTTAGAGAGCTTAAGAAAATTCAACCATCAACAGATGGTGCATTGCGGAAACGGCTAGGTCTTTTGGGATAACATAGACATTATATTAAAGATTTCTCGTGAATGGCTAGGCCTCTATATGACCCCCTAACAACAGATCAAAAGCTAGTCAAACCTCCAAAGGGGACATCTAAGAAAATGGGACAGCTACCTTCTAGTTGTAATATAATGTGGACTGCTGATCACCAAAGCATCGTGGATAACTTAATTGATGTGTTAACAAATCCACCAGTGATGGCATACCAAAATTTTGAAAAAGGAATTTGTGTTACACATAGATGCATCAACAGAAGGATTAGGTACTGTGTTATATCAACCAGAGGATGATAAAGTACTAAGAGTTGTTGCTTATGGATCAAGAACGTTAAATCCTGCCGAGTGTAAATACCACCTTCATTCGGGTAAAGTAGAATTACTCGCTCTAAAGTGGGCTGTGTGTGAACGGTTCCATGACTACCTTTTCTATGCAAAGTCGTTTACTGTGTTTAGTGACAATAATCCATTAACGTATGTGGTGTCTTCAGCAAAGTTAAATGCAATGGGACACCATTGGGTTGCAGAATTGGCTGATTTCAACTTTTCTATAAAGTATCTACTGGGTAAAGCGAATGGAGATGCTGATGCCTTATCTCGAATACCTCTCACTCCAGACCAATTAAACTCGACTTACATGTGCCAAATGGATTGTACGGATAAAATTATCTTTTGTGACTACTGAAGTGCAGCAGTCTCCAACAAATGTAAGTGTGTTTAGTCCATCACTAATGATGAGCGATTGCTAGATGATGACATTGTTGGTAATCGGTCTGTCAAACAATTTAGTCCAGAACAAATTAGGCAATCTCAGGTTTCAGACCATGATATCAACTTCGTATTGACATATAAGGAACATGGGCAAAACCACCCATTAGCGAACGAGGTGCTTGCTCAAAAGAAGTTCAGTGTTTGCTTCGTGAATGGGATAAATTGTACATATGTAACATGTAACAGTGGGATTCTATATCATAGAACAAAGACACCTGAAGGTGGATTACAAGATCAACTGGTGTTGCCAAAAAAAACCTCCATGATGAAATGTCACATTTATGGTCAGAGCAAGTTACTAGTCTTGCACGTGAACAATTCTATTGGCCGCATAGAATAGAACATTATGTACAACATGAATGTGCATGTTTGAAGAGAAGCATCCAGTAATACCCGTAAAAGCTCCAATGCATCCCATCGTCACAACAGGACCATTACAGATTGTTTCGATGGATTTTGTTCATTTAGAGAAATCCAAAGGGGGATACGAGTATATGCTAGTATTAAGTGATCATTTTACCCGCTTTGCATAGGCCTATTCCACCCGCAATAAGTCTGGAACAACTGCTGCCGATTGGTTTTATAATGATTTTGTATACAAGTTTGGATTTCCACTATGACCTAGGAAAAGAATTTTAAAACAACATTTTCCACAGACTGGGGCAGATCAGTGGAGTCAGACCATCATGCACAACACCATACCATCCGTAGGGAAATGGTTAATTAGAACGGTTTAACAGGACTTTACTAGAAATGCTTCGCTGTCTACCAGATGAGCATAAGTTGAATTGGAAGGACCCTGTCAACCAAGTAGTCCATGCATATAATTGTACTTGGCATGATACCACATGATATTCTCCATTTTATTTAATGTACAATCGTTGAAAACTGGAAAAGTAACATGAGACAGGCTTATGCCCTGGTGTCACAACGTATGAACAAGACACAAGTGAGATCAAAAGACAGATATGACAAACATGTACGTGGTGCGGTCTTGCAACCTGGTGACCGTGTGTTAAGGAGAATCTGAGTGAGTGAGGAGGTCCTGGAAAGTCGCGATTATATTGGAAAGATCAGATCTATAAGGTCATAAAAGAAATAGAAGAAAGCCCAGTGTATGAAGTACAGGCAGAAAGTGAAATAGGAAAAACTAGACCTGTTCATCGGAATTTATTAATGCAATGTGATTTTTTACCTGTTGATCAGCAAGTGTTAACTAAAAATTTCAAGAAACTGAGAAATCGTTCCGATCATAGTGGAAAGTCCAAGCATTGTAGTTCTAATTTGATTGAAAGTGATGACAATGATGATGAATATTTGCCTGTCTATGAAAGTAGAGTTAGTGAGGCAAGCATGAATGTGGATGGGTCGACTGACCAAGTAGTGAGTGATAGTCATTCAGGTCAAAGAGAGGAAGGGTTGAACGATAGCATCATAACCAGTGTTGATGAAGACCAAGGAGACAACCAAAGGGTGCTAGACTCTGACTCCACTATCGAGAATGGAAGTGTTCCGAGGTCACAACATCAAAGATACCCACCCCAAAGGTTAACATATGATGAAAATTTGGAGGCGAGTACTTACTTACCAAATTACCTAGTCAACTACATGCGTGATGGATCTTCCATACACATAACACAAAATATGTTTTTGAGCCTGTGTGATATATTGATCCATGGTTGTACGCCCAACCTTACATGCAAAGACAATCGTTGGGCAATCCATCACGTTATTATCCAATGTCTTTTGGACGTACACCATATTGCGAATGAAGTCCAGTAATTAATGTTCTTGTTCGATAAAGTTATTTTCTGTACAAAAGTAATTGTCTATTCTAATCACACTGAGTAGGAACTGTTAGGAAATCCTGGTAGGGAGGTTCACAACGGTAGTAATAGCCATGAAATCTTCATTGAATTTGGTTCTGTCCCATAGTTTTACTGACTTGTTTTATCAATTTATCATTGACCAGTTTAAGATGGCCACTTAATACCCACTAATGATTTTCATGGTATATTACCTCAATTCTATGTGACTATACCAACTTACTGGATAGATATTGGTTTATGTATTGTGTTCTTGTTTGGGACCAGTGATTGCCACAGAGATGGCATTACCTACTGTTGGGACAACATTTTTTAAAGATGAGGTGAGTGTGGCCCAATGGAAATATAGACACCCCCCATACATATATTTTTGATATATTTATGTTTTTCATAAACACATGGTAATACAATTGTGTTGCTTTTGTCCGTGAACTGCCTGTCTATCCATATCTTATACTGTCCCTCAAGGTCCGTGTTTTGTATCTGGCAGTTCGCCATTTTCACGGGAACTTGTATGAAATGACGGCAGAATAAATAAACTGAGTATTGTAATCCCAGGGTTGTGACCTTGAGGCTAACCTGCAAGTGATCTCGTCTACCGTCCCTACACCCTGTGGGTAACATTGACCATAATCATAAACTTATGCGTGCATACTACACACAGTGCTATTTAAGCTATGTACAGTGCGCCACTCCGGGATCACACACGCCACCACGGAGAGGCACAAGGTCTACATTGTAAACCTTCTGCCAGAAGTCGCCAAAATGACATTGGCCACCATTGGTCCGAAGTTAGCAGTCTGCAAGCCAATATCTGTGTTGCCTGAAAAGGCGTAAACGCAAAAATAAGCCTTGTTATGTTCTTATTAAAGAATCACAAAACACAAAACAAAAAACAACAAAAAACCGACTGGGCCTAAGAAACCCAGGCCAAAAATTCAAAAGTATGCCTCCTCAACTCCAACCTTCACAACACCTATGTGTCTATCTATAACATAAACGTGACTTACACGTCTCCCTACGCCCCTATTTACCTCATAAATGCGCGAGAAGGCATCTGAGAACATCTAGATTTCAAAATCCCACCCTCCCCCTCTGGTTTGGCTTGTCTATGGTCAGGCCAATATCAATATGCTTCCGAAGCATATGTTTGTGGCCGGGCGGCCGCTGTCCCACGCTCGTCCCCGTTCTCGAGGACCGAGTGGCACAAGCTGTCTCGGAATTCCGGAATTCTTTCGGGCCACGGGATGAAGCGCCTGTTCAGTAAAAGCCCGGTCAGCTCATCTCGACGTCATTTGGGTCTCTCAGCAAGTTTCTGTGCTAATGACGACCCTCCCTTAGCATGGGTGAGGCGCTTCCCCACAATAAGTTGCTGACCGGAGCAACCAGCTGCCTCATCGGAGCTCCCAGCATGGCTGGTATCCTGTACCGACGACTGAGATCTCAACATAGTGGGTTCCTCACCAGTCTCGTTCCTCTCACTGCTACTGGACAGCAGGATGCGCCGCTTGGCAGCCATCGTCGTTCGGTGGGTCTTGGTCGGTTTATCCTTAATCTGAGCGGAGGAGCGTATATGGAAACATCAGTTCCGGCGGTAGTGGTCAAAACAACGGGAGCGGTTGAAGAAGTGCTGGTGATGGAAGAGGTCAAAATGGGAGGTCTCTCTCTCTCTCTCTCTCTCTCTCTCTCTCTCGGGGGGGGGGGGGGGGGTGAGAGTGGAGGCGCTGGTCTTTTCACTTACGTTTTGGTTTCCGAAGCCCTGTGCGAGGTACACAGGGGCGCACAGGGGCGAGGTCGTGAGCAATTCACCTCCCCCAATGCCTACTGGTCCTATCCGAACTACCGTCGCTTCGGAGGGGAGCTGTCTCAGGGGGGAAAATGGGAGGTCCTAAGCAGGCAGTCGCTAATTGTTCTGTCAGTCGATACAATTAAGGTTAGTCGGTCCCGTTGCCCATGTAGATGTTGGCCCACTCAGAGCGGCGGGGGTGTGGGGTGGGGGGGGGGGGGGGGAGAGTCCCAATGGTTCTGCAGTGCAATTTATTATTATTTCTTAACCGTGAAGCGGAGGGACAATACCGTCAACCCCCTAAATAGGTATTTTGGTCAAAAAGTATATCAACGACGCAGGTATTGGACAAATGTGTCCTTGTTTCACATTGTAAAGGGTTTTCAGATCTTCCAGATTTATCGCATTTTCCGAATTTTTTCTAATCACGTCCACTGTTGTGGAATCCTAATGTTTGGTCACACTGTTTCATTTATTACAATTTGAGCCAAATCGGACCAGTAGTTCCCGAGATACCCACTGATACAGAATTTAACCCGATTTCGGACAAAAGAAAGCTTGCTTGCTAGTTAGCCGCTTAACACTTTATGTCAAGCACGCCAGTTATGGAAAGTACCGCCGTCTGCTTCCTCTGTTTATATTTATAAAGTGGACTGAAAGAGTCCCATAAACAGACCGCCTTTTGCCATTCAATAACGAACTTCTCATTGAAATTTCCAAAAACTCCATGGCACGGGAGCATCCAATTTGCTTACTGGGTATGCTGGATGGTGACGAGAATGATAATGACGTATTTTAGCACGCATTCTGATTGGCCGCTACTCGAGAAATTGAATCTGTCCAACTCTTCAGATTCGCCTTCAGGCATCATATTCAGACATCAGAATTCAGGTTTTTTGTTTACACGGTCAGATTTTATTGAATTAGGAAAATCTGAAGAATCATCAGATTCGCCTTCCGATTTACGACTTCAAACATCAGACTCCAGTTCAGATTTTTTGGTTTGGTTAGCCTACACGATCAGATTTGATCGAATTTGACAAATCTGATCAGCCTAATATGATCATGAAAACTGGCGTTAAGACTACATATTATATTTAAAATCTACATTATCCTCCATGCCTGTCTGATTGAAAATGTGATTTTAAGATGTGACTGTTTAAAAAATAAAAGCATGTTAACTTGGCAACGGTAATAGTAAAGCTCTACGAGGCTGTATTGTCCTCCGCTACGAGACTGAGTTGTTACAATTTTCGCTCGAACCGTGTCCAACAAGAGACGGCGTTGGTTTTATCACCCTTAAAATGCGTAGGCCTAATTATGTTCCAAATTCCGTCTTAATCAAACATTTTGAGTATGGGCATTAAGTGGCACGTTAATACTGCGAATAACATTAACAGAAAATTTTTATTAATCTGTGAATTTAGTATCAGAATCGCCCGATAAGTTTGCAAATAACTCTCTCGAGATTTGCAGTCGCCTACTTATAACCACTTTGTGTAGGCCCCTACCTATTACCAGACTCCTTAAGACAATAAAAAAGAATGAATTGCTGTTCGAGTTTAAACACGCAACAACATGTTCCGTGGTGGTAATAACATGCTCAATGTTTGTGCTAAAATATAAATATAACTAAAAATAGATACACTCATTTTCATTTATCATCACAACCCTCCATTTTTCGCTTCAAGCTTTCGGCGCATGGGTTCCGCCACAAACCGCAACGCTGTTTTACACCAAAAATCTCCTCTTTGGTTTCCCACCGAATATGTAATTGACAAATAAATCTTTCTGAATCTAAAACTTACACTAAAAATGCTGTAACTAAATTTGGCAAAAAAAGCAGCGGGTATGGCGTTATTATTAGGGAGCCGAGGAGCCTGATCTGCCACTCAAATATAAGACATCATACATGAAGTATACAAATTAAATGACAAACGTCTGATGAATTTACTGTTTAATAAACATTCTCTTGAATATTGAACATTTAAAAACTAATTTGACTGGGAGCCGTTGCTGCCATAGGCAGAAACGGCGCTAAGTCAAATTAGTTTCAAAATACTCACCAGCTTGTCTGTATAATGGACCTTTCCGGTTTTAGCTATGCCCCGCCCATCTCTAGCTAAGCTCCATCCACATCTCGCTCGTGTTGGGATCGATCGCTGAACACCCTGACTATCAATTTCCCAAAAACTACACAGGTAAGCTGTTGAATATTTTGAAACTAATTTGACTGGGTGCTGATGACGGTCTATATGGAACCCTTTGTGACGTAATAATTGTGACGTCATCATACAGCACTGAGCTGATCATGACGTCATACGAGGTCAGATGATGGATGGATACTCTGGAAAGGTGAATTATCTTGAAATTGGTATTTTTGGAATGAATTCAACGTATATAAATCGATTGCAACGCGTGTAAAAGTAGGCGGAGCTTAGCTAGAGATGTGCGGAGAAAATCTAGAGATGTGCGCGCGGGGCAAAGCTAGAGATGTGGGGGGGCCAAAGCGAGAAACGAAACCCCCTCCATTGATCAAGCCGTCGGGATGTTTCAGGGGATAAATGAGGGCTTATTAACTTCCTATGCGCTGGTACAGCTCTGCTTAGATCCCAAACAGACGGCGCGTTGTATACGCTGCTGACTCTGTTGTTGATATTTTCTGCCGCTGCTGTTGCCGTTCCTGGAACATCCTTTCCGCCATCATCGAGTTTTGTGTTTGTTTTAGGAGGAGGCTGCGGTACCGATCGAGTTGTAGTTCCTCTTCAGCAGTCAAATCTCAAATCTTGTCAAGAAATACGTGTTAGTGTGAAACCTGTGTGCGTATACAGAAGTGTGTGCGTACGTGCGTGCGTGCTACGCAAGCACTCAGTCGTCAGCTACAAACGATGCCCTGGCACTATTCTCTGCAATACCTTGGTATCCGTGCCGTGTTGATTCATACCGGGTATCCACACTGTCAGTAATATTAGTTACTAAGTCAGTTTTATTCTGGCTAGACCGTTCTAGTTAGTTTTTCACGCCTATAGATGTGGCTCCGAAATAACCTGGTTATTACTGCGTTCAACGTTCTAGCTAGCTATTATTATTGTTATTCAATTGCGCACTAGTTCATATGATAGATAACAGTAGCGTGTTTATCCTAGGTTATATATCCGGCCATAACGAGCTATATCTATCGTGTTTAACCCTTTCTTGACGAATCCGGCCAAGACCGGCCTATGCAGTGGTCTTAAGGAATGCCAATTTTCAGGCCAAGAGAAGACAATTTTTGAAATATTACAACTGGAATGACTTGCTCGATAACCGAGCCAGTCATTCCAGTGGTAAATTTTCAGAAATTGTCTTCTCTTGGCCTGAAAATTGACATTTAATAAGCAATTATTTTGATTTTTTTTTGGATCAAATTTAGTCATTAAAGTGTTAAACAGCCACTGGTTTTGTGAGAATTAATTGACAAATGGAGATCTTTTAGGAACTAAGAAGAGAATGGAGGGATCCGATCTGTCGCTCAAGTATATGACGTCATAACCACATAAAATGGTCAATATCCGTCACGAAGTCGAAATGTCCGTCACGAAACTCTGTCAATTGTATGTCTGATGATGAATTTACGTTTTCATAAACGTTTTATTGAATATTGTGAAATTAACTTGATTGGGAGCTGTTACGTGTCAAATTAGTTTCACAATATTCAACAGCTTACTGTACATGTACGTTAAAATTGGGATTCTGGAAATTCAGAGTTAAAAGTAAGCCAATTCGATTCGCGTACATGTTGGTGGGGCTTAAGTAGAAATGGGTGGGGCTTAAGTAGAAATGGGCGGGGCAAAGCTAGAAATGGAACCCTCTTTCGCTTCTTATAGGTGAAGTCTGGTATAAGAGTGTGAATACGTAGACAAACCCGTCAACTGTGTTACCTGTAAAGAATTAAACCAGATAGGGCCGCGGTTTGCAGAACCCACATTCAATGGATGAATCCAATCTGTCACTCAAGTTTATTACGTTATAATGAGCTAAGTTACATGTAGGTCACTATCAAAAACGTAATAGGTGATGTAGCTAATTCCGTCAGTTGTACGAATTGTATGTCTTTACTATTTAATAAACATTTTCTTGAATGTTTTGAAACTAATTTGAGTGGGCGCTGTTGCTTTCATAGGCAAAAGCAGTTCCCAGTCAAATTAGTTTCAAAATATTCAACAGCTTACCTGTATAGTTACCTTAACATTAGGATTCTTGGAAGTCAGGGTTCAAAGTATATAAATTGATCCCAACATGGGCGGTGCTTAGTTAGGAATGGGCGGGGCATGGCTAAAAGTATTATTTGTTCACGATGTAAGTAATATCGTATTGGCAAAGTTCCAAATCAAATTAGTTTCAAAATGTTCAGCATTGCTTCTTTATAGATGTCTTGTCATGTAGACACTGGAATTCTAATGACTATTGAATGCAACAGCCTACATAGCTAGACGTTAACGAATGGGTGGATCCTATCTGTTATTCCAGGATATGACGTCATAATAACATCGGTTATTTATTAACTAACGTTACTTCAGAATCAAAATGACGAAGGCCATAAGTCCGCCACCAAGGTCGAAAAGTCAGTCACTATAAGGTGTATGAATGGACCTTTCCGGTTCATCCATCCATCATATGACGTGATAGTCAAATACGTCACGCGTAGAATAACGTCTTAATCAATTACAGCACGAATGACTCGATTGAGTCCGTCTTAAATGCTTAGTAGTCCGACATGTTGTACGAATCGCATGTCTTTGCTATTTAATAAACATGCTATTGAATACTTTGAAACTAATTTGATTGGGCGCTATGCAGCAACATCTCCCAGTCAACCTAATTTCAAAGTATTCAACATCTTACCAGTATAGTTTTCTGGAAATTGATAGTCACGGGTTATGGAGTTCAAGGATCGATCGATCCCAAGATGAGCGTGTTGTGGGTGGAGCTTAGCTATAGAAGGGCGGGGCATAGCTAAATTTGACTGGGAGCTGTTGCAGCGAAAGGCAGCAACAGCTTCCAGTTAAGTTAGTTTCAAAATATTCAACAGCTTCCCTTGAAATTGGGATTTTGAGAATTAATATTTCAAAGTGTTCAAATTGATTCCAACACGCGCATTGAAGTGGACGGAGCATAGCTAGAAATGGGCGGAGCTTAGCTAGAAATGTGGGGGGGGGGGGGTGGTGGAATAACTAGACATGGCCCCCCTCTATTATTAAATTACTCGGCACGTAGCTGAGTTGACATTGTGTAAATTTCACACGCCCGATGTAGCAAATCATTCTATAGCGTTCTAAATCGGATTCTCGCGTGATCAGTGTGTCAATACAACAATCCGAGTCAGGTGGGGTGGGGGGGGGGGGGGGGGTGGGGAGTGTGGCGGCGGGCGAGGGTTAATTCACGTTGTTCAAATCTATCGCCCATATATTGGTGGGACGTGAGGTTTGGTGGTGTATGTGGGCGTCCGTGCGTGAGGCTGGGAGGGGGGGGGGCTGTAGTGGTGTGTGTGTGTGTGTGTGTGTGTGTGTGTGCGTGCGTGCGTACGTGCGCGCGTGGGGTGGGTGGGTTTGTGTGTGTGTGTGGGGGGGGGGGGGGTGGGTCTTCATTCGGTTTTCTTTTAACACGATAATTTTAGAAGTATCGTTGCTTAAAGCTGTTGTTGCCTGTTTACATATTTCAAAATTATACTGTATTGTCAATGTTACCTCTAACTTTCGTCTTTTAACACTTGAAATTTCAGTGTCTCAACTCCTCGAGCGCTATACAGGAAGGCTGATGTCTGCTTTAAAACTAATTTAACTGGAACCTGTTGGTCGTTGGCGGCAGCAGCTCCAAGTCAAATTGGTTTCAAAATATTCAACATAATCTTCCTCAACTGAATCAGCGGTATAGACATATATGTTTTTAAAGAATATTTACTTCCAGGTAAATAGGCATAACCTATACTTATTCGGGGTTTATTTGGGTTTAATCTTTTTATTTTTTTTTCAGTCGAAGTCTGCTGTATAAGACACAAACAACAATTGTATTGAGGTCGTCTATTTTAGGATTATAAATTGTTTTAGTTTCGATTAGTAACTAGTAATAAGAATAAGTTTGTCTGCCGGTCATTTTTGTCCATTTCTGACAAAGCCGCCTGCACTAAGCAATAACGTTAATCACTGCACTAAATGATCTCGGGGATGACAAGCCTCGAGGATTTATAGAGTGGATATTTTAGTGACCGTTCATCCTTATGCAAGGTTAGCATTGGAAGAAAAGTTGGCTAATCTATTGCCAGGTCGAGAAGTTTCCGTTCTACAATATGTCCGTACATTAGTAAAGCCCAGTTCCGTCTGAGTGTTTGTAGATAGATGATAGATAAACTTTAGTTTAGTGATTACTGTGATTGCGCTATTGAAAATAATTTAACTGCAAGTAGCTGCTATCTAAACCGAGCCATCTAAACCAACAGCAACAACATAGAGTTATTGGCTCAAACAACATAGAGCCAATGGCTCAAATCCGTTTTCAAACTATCCAATACCGTTTTATGCAATTTGGCAGCAAAGCGTTCGAAATCGGGGATAAAGAGTGTTACTAAATCGGTTGTGTCTGAGGTGTAGAAAGGTGTTCATATTGGCGCAGTAGACGTGTTGTATGTACAGTGGATTTTATGCGCGTCTGAATCCCAATGTATACACTGTAGTCAATCATACCTTTATAGCCACCGAGCCTCAGCTGTGAGGTAGAGCGTTCACGTTCAGATGTATTATCATTGTTGTCTCGATATGACGTAGATAAACGATCACAAAAATGTGCTTAATATAAAACATGTTGAAAAAAACCAAATTGTTTTTATCGAATATTGAGAAGACTATAAAATTTAGCTTTTGCGATAGAGGCTAGCTCTGACATCGATGTTTTCAAATGTTTGTATGTCTCTATCACCATAGTAACTAATTACAACAGTGAACTTGAAGGCATACTACCTGTTGTTTCAGATCGCATGCAGTCAGAAACAGGAGAACCAGTGGCGAAGAAATGTCTGGAGTGATGTCGACTATTGGTAGGCTAAGTGTAGGTAAGTATATCCTTGTGCAATGTACACTGGTTGACCTCTTGACACAATCTCAAACAACTTCATAACCACTCGTGCAAAAGTATCACTTTTCTGGTAGCATTGCCATCAGCAGCAGGGAGGCACAGGTCCCTAAGTATATAGAGACCTCATGTTGGTATTAACAGATTCTGATATTTAGCTTAATAGAGGGATCCATTTTAGCCATGCCCCGCCCATTTTTCACCATGCCCCTCCCATTTCTCGCCAATTTCTTGTCATGTTCCTCCCATTTCCGCCATGGTCCGCCCATTTCCACCACGCCTCACCCATTTCCGGCCATTCTCCGCCCATTTCCGCCATGCTTCGCTCATTTCTAGCCATGCCTCGCCCATTTTCCGCCATGCCTCGCTCATTTCTAGCCACGCCTCTCGCCCATTTCCCGCCATGCTCGATCATCTCCCGCAATGCCTCGCCCATTTCTAGCAATACCTCGCCCATTTCTAGCCACACCTTGCCCATTTCTTGCAAAGTTCCGGCCACTTTATACACACCTCGGGTTGAATAACCCGAATTCCCAGAATCTCAATTTCAAGGTGCCTATACAGGTCGGATGAGTAAGTTTCAGAGAGTTGTGACAACAAAAGCTCTCAGATAATTTATTTCCAGAATAGTCAACAGAATGTTTATAAAATTGTAAATACATACCAATTTAGAACAGGCTAAAGTTGGACCTTTGCTCCTTTCGTATCAGACCTACATCATTTGGTCGTGACATCGGCTAACAAGTGACGTATTTTGATTGTGACGCCAGATACTTAATTTACAAATCGGATCCTTCCATTCGGTCTTGCTACTTCCGCGGCTATTCTGATAAGCATACAGTCACACACATTTTGCGTTATTCAAATTAGTGTTGGCAGCTTTCCACTGCAGCACATGCAGCTATTTTCATTATGGATCATCGTCCAAATGGAGGAATCCGATCTGTCACTCGGGTTTCTGACGTCACACTCGACATATATCACTTGTTAGATGACGTCATAATAACACGTCGGTCTGACTCGAAAGGATAAATCTTGTTGACATCCACCTAACCATCATTTTCATCAGTAGTTTTTCCTGTATTCTTTTTAAGTTTTATAAACTATCCATTCCATTTTATTTAGCAACGCAACCTGACAAATAATCACATTCTCAGCTAAACTTCTATATAAGATAACGGCTGCATATGATTACGTAGTTCCTTTTATTTCTTCCTAGAGGGATACACCAATTCCTAATTACCTAGGAAGATTGAGCACAAACGAAGTGCTGCGTCGCAATTTACATATTGCTATCCCAGCAGGCACATGACGTTGTTTCAACATTGAATCCACGTTGAAATCACGTCATGACGTGATTTCAACGTGGATTCAACGTTGAAACAACGTCATGTGCCTGCTGGGATAGTAGCTATCGATCTGCTGCATACGTAGTGCGTAATGAATTGTATTGTCAATAAATAACTATTAAACTGTTCAGAGAGCGCTTCTAAGATGATGCTACTTGATAGGTAATGATTTTGTGGGTTTAAAATTATACAATGCGCACGTTTTAAGCACACGGTGTTTTAAAACAAAAGTAACATATTTATATATTTGGATGTAGTCTAATGGAGCTCATAGAGCTTCCTTGACCAGATCATGGCTATGGAAATCAGCAATCTCGTCAAATAACCTTAGTCGAACCAATAACAGCAGGTTGTGTAGTCTCGAAAAATACAAATACTTCTCTAATCACTTCTAGCAAATAAAAATTATGAGAACGTTTCTGCAACAATGTGCTCAATACTATCCAATTAAAATTGTATTTTGGACAATATTGAGCTTAGCGCAAGGTGAGATATATAATTCCTAATCTTAAGCTCTATAGAGTTATCGATGTTTTGATTAAAAATACGAATTCCCGAAAATCCTACATGTTTGCTCACAGTTATGGCTTAATATCCTCATTTCACGGACACGTTACTCATCGATCTGCAGACATAATTCTCCATGGTGAGAAGCCCTGAGTAAAATGAGCTGAATTTGAACCACTTTGAATACTTTGAAAATAATATCACTCCAAGTTTTATTGATATAGGAATTGATCTTTTCAAAGTACACACCAAGATTTTCCATCTACTATGTTTTAACAAATAGAATGAAATGGATTCAAAGCAGCAGCAGCAGCAGCAACAACAAAAACAAAAACAACAACAACAACAACGGAAAGACAACAACAACAACATCAACAATAACATAAACAGCTGACCACAACGACAAGTAGTAGGACAACAACAACAACAACAACAACAACAACAACAACAAAAGAAAGACAACAACATCAACAATAACATCAACAGCCGCATCGACCACAACGACAAAAATGGGACGACGACGACGACGACGACGACAACAACAACAAAAAGATGGCTAAAGATAATAATAATTAGCAGGATCTATGGCATAGATGTATACTGTATCTTGTAAAAAGACAAACTCTAACTGTAAAAATATAATAGTGTACCTGCTCCATATACCTATTATGCCCCCCATGTACCATTCTGATATGCTCTGGGGCGTAAATAAAACATTGTATTACATTACATGTAAATAAAAGCTGGATATATATCAAGGAGTCGAATTCTTATCAATGCTTTTCTGCCACAGTGCGTAATAACAGCGTGACCAGCTCTTTTCTTTGTAAGCTATAATGATTTAGTTAGCATGCGGCATGCCTAATTCATCCTAATGCACCATTTCAGAACAATTATACTGAACGTCCGATAGGACCTACTTAACCAAATTGCAGGCATACTTGTTCGTTGAAAAAACAAATGCGATTGTGCTATAGTTGTGACATCGGCAGCTCTTTCAAAATCTTCAAAGATTAACCAGACCAGCGAACAGACTGACCTAGTGACAGATAACCGACAGACTGATTGACACACAGACTGACTTATGCTAGTCGCAACTCCAACTAAAACAGCAAGATAAAACATCTGAGTATATATTTTCAGATAGATTACAAAATCAAGTTTTAGGAATCTCACGATACAGTGAGAGGAGCTCTGAATACGAAAAGCAAAAAGATGTACAGGTGCATAAGTCAATGATCTGTGACACAGGAGGAGAACAGGCGTGTGATATTACCTGGAATGGACCTTTCCACTTTATTCATCCGTCACATGACATCATAGTCAACTAACTACGTGACGTGTAGGATGACGTCATAATCAATTGCAGCATGAATGACACTATTTAGTCCGTCTTAAACGCTTAATAGTCCGACACGTTGTACGAATTGTATGTCTTTACTAGTTAATAATGATGCTGTTGAATATTTTGAAACTAATTTGACTGGCCGCGGTTGCTGCCATAACCCAGTCAAATTAGTTTCAAAATATTCAACAGCTTACCTGTATAGTTTTCTGGAAATTGATAGTCATGGAGTTCAGGGATCGATCGATCCCAACACGAGCGATGTGTGGGCGGAGTTTAGCTAGAGATGGGCGAGGCATAGCTAAAACTGGAAATGTCCATTATGATGCTTCTATGGATTCAGGTTTGACCTTATCTGGCTCCTCTTTTGCTTACTTTACTTTATCATCTCGCGTGTACGCTTGCACCTGCGTGTATCTCTGGGTGTCGCGGGAAGATGAAGCTTTCCGCCCACTGCTGGATGGTAGTTTTGGAATGCTGATAGGCCATGGTTCCGCAGGTTCTCCGTCACACTATAAGTCAATTTTCTCTTAGTCCTCCTCTGGCGTAGGTTTTGAATCCAGAGCCGCACATGTTATATAAGTTAGTAGGCATTCTGTTCAAGTGTCCGAACCACTCGACCGTTTGCTTTTCTATGTTCTAGAGGATTGGTGCCGTTCCTTCTATTTCTTTCATTTCTAATCATCTGTCTTCTGGTATTATGTACTGGCATTCCCAAGTATTTCATTTCGGAGGTAATGCTTTTTTCAAGGTTTTTACTTAGACCGTTCCCCTTGTCTGACAATGGTATGTTAAGGTGAGTATGAAGATGGTATTTGTCAGCTGTTGCCTGGCCAGGGAAAAATGTGGGTATCCTATGTGGGGTTGGGTGTGAGGGGTGGTCGTGGTGGTGGTCGTGGTGGTGGTGGTGGTGGTGGTGGTGGTGGTGGCCTTCTGCGTTCTTGAGTTTCTGACTGGAATTTTGTGACAGACTACCGATTCAGCTTAGAACCTTTATATGATTCAACTCAAGCACTATGAGTGGGCTTGGATTTGGTTGACGTGTCCTTATCCATTTGCAGTAAGGAAGCTTAATTTGGATGCATGCATACATGTTTGAGTCTTTGATTTGCCATCTGAAGTACGTCATCGATTCTTTGACGGTCGACTCGAAAAAGATTCCGGGTGAATTGGTGGTTATCTGAGTCAGTTGTCAAGACGAAATGTGATAGCCGCAGAATCAGTTAACTAACAATTTTAGTCTTCTCGAAGAGAAGGGGCACGGGTCGCTAGACCCAAAAAATTCACTACGAGGGTGCAGTAAACACCAATGCTTTTAAGAAGGAGTGCCTCCACGGAGAGCGGTCTTAACTGGAGTAATTGAAATTGGGGCATTAAGATTGTTCGTAGCGAGCATTGTGAAGCATCAATACGTTAGCAGGTGCAAAGAAGGCAAGCTGTGAACGTGGCGTACTGGAGACTCAGCTGTCCCTATCCTACAACTGTGCGCTACTGAAGGAGGCTCTGAGGCCAGCCGGGACAACTCGGATCGTGGTGCGTAAGACACACGGCTGTCTGTGCTGTTCCCTCTGCCCATGTGAACAATATTGGCCGAGTCATCTTGCAGATGCATGGCCACGATGGGGATGCAGATCGACTGGTCATCGTCATCGGAGCTGAGTGGTCAGCTGGTGATGATCGAGACGGAACTGGTGCTGAGCTGGACTTCATGACAGGGGGAATCTTTGTGATCGTGAAGAATGCTGCTTTGTCTTCTTCTCCCCTAATGATGTTGTGGCAGCGGCAGCAACACCGGTGGCACGACGTCGATCCCTCTCAGACGAAACTGGAGAGTCATCATGGGCTTCAGCAGAGAATCCTGGAGTGGGGGATGAAGTAGACGGAATGTTATTAACGGAAGAAGCAAGTGGAAGATTATCAGTGGGAGAACCAGCGAAAAGGTCGATTGGAACAGGTGGCACATCGGAAGGTCTGGCGGATGCAGAATCTGTAGTGACCAGCCAGAAGATGGCCCTCTGGGATGCGAGCGGTAACTCTTGTTCACTCTTATAGATGGTGATGATCTTTATCTTGTGCTGCAATCTTTCTGCATGGCGGCAGTGGTTGAATGATAGATGATTGGTACCCAGTGATGTTATGCTCCTTTGGCAGTGTAATCTTCTCTTCTATGCAAGGCTTGAGGCAGTCAAAATGGAGAAGAGCCTCTTTGCCCTCCGGCACACAGATGTGATATGTCACGTCAGGATTTCCGCTGGAGGGCAGTGTATGGTTCTTTCCATTTGTAGCTCAATTTGTGGCTGGCCCCAGTTGGTGGGGTCGGGTCGCTCACACAGGTGCGGTCACTGATGGCGTAATATTCGCCATACGCTTGACAGTCTTAAGCTGCCTTTTGTCTTTTATATACAAGTGGAAATTATGGCCGCACACTTTCATTCGCATCTTCCATGCATTGATGTAATAGCTCCACACACAAAGACGGAGAATTTAGCTCATCAGGAGCTCGTTCCATCATGATGTCCAAGGGATGTGAAGGTTTATGACCCAACATCATGCGGGTGGGCGTAAATCCAGTGCTAGAGTGGACAGTGCTATGATAGGCCATCATCATGAGTGGGAGGCATAAGTCCTAGTCACAGCAATGTAGCTGTGTTTCTTTAGTCAGTGAGTGAGAGTCAAGTTGAACCTTTCCACCATTCCGTCACTACGTGGATGGAAGGGTGTAGTCCATGTTTTCACGATGTGTAAGAGCATGGCAGAGCTCCTGGAAAAGTCGGCTTTTGAAATTGGTGCCTTGGTCTGAGTGTAATTCTCTGAGGACTCTGAAACAGCAAAACACTTGGTTTACAAGTGTGTCAGCAATGGTAGTGGCTTCCTCATTCGGGAGGGCAAAAGTTTCCATCAATTTCGTAAAATAGTCTTTGAAGACGAGGATATAGCGTTTTCCATTGTCCGAGGTGATGATGACATGTAAGTCTGTAGTGTGGCAGTGCGGTTCTTGGTGTCACATCGTTGGCACAGCATACATTTAGTGGTCCATATCTTTACGCAAGCATCTATGCCTATTCAGTGAAAATGGGGTTGAATTCATTACAGAGTCCGATCATGTGCAGTGTCCAGCACAATCGTGCAGTTCACAGTAAGTTCGGGGCACTACAAGGCAGTTGCGGTAATAGAGCAGTACGTCATGTAAGCAGCACTCCTCAAGTCATTAGTTATAATACTTTGTGGTGCTAGAAGCAGACGATATCTGTTTTGGGTAAGGATGTTCACGTTCGCGCAGCTAGCGCATTTCAAGGGCCGAGGTGGGTGTTCTGTTTTTGGGCAGTATGTAAGTGGTTGATGTCCCACTGTTCAGCGAAAAGGAGCGGAACAGATGGTGTTTTGGTTTCTACTGCTTCGATGATGTTGAAGGCACTCAGAGGTGTAGGCATGGGCGAATCTTTAAAATCATTCGGGTCAGCTCAAGATCCATGATGTTTTCATGATGTTTTCGGTACAACCTTCCAGGGTGGTGTATCACATCAAGTTGGAAACTCTGCTGGGTTTCTTGCCAGCAGGCACTCTGTCCTTCAGGGTTCTGCAACTTGTGAAGCCAGCGTAGAGAAGTGTGGTCGGTCCGCAACGTAAAAGGCTTGCCATACAAAAATTGTTTGAAATGCTTGATGAAATGGACAGTGGCCAAAAGTTTGCATTTGGTGGTGGCGTAGCGGCATTCACTGTAGGATAGGCAGCGGAATCCATAACAGATTACTTACATGTCTGTCGTGGTCAATTTGCGATAGTACTGCGCTGATGCCGATGTCGGATGCATCATTATCAAGAATGAATGGGCATGAAGGGTCTGGGTGTGCCAGTATCGGAGCAGTAACCAACTTTCTTTGAGGAGTTTGAAAGCGGTCTCGCATTCTGTGGTCCATTGAAAGGGTGATCCTTTTCTGTAAGCTGGTAGAGTGGTGCAGCAATTTTGCTGAACTCGGGCGCATAAGCACAGTAGTATTGGCAAAGTCCCAGGAAACTGTGGATTCCTGTAATGATATTCAGTGTTTTCCATGCAGCTACAGCAGCTAGTTTCGAAGGTTGAGTTGAAACACACTAGGCAGAAACAACATGAACAAGGAATTCCACTTCGTGAAACGGATGACACTTTTTTGGTTTTAGTTTCAAATGTGCAGCAGCAAAACGGTCGAGTACTTCATGGATATTATTTACAGCGCCAGTAAAAGTAGATCCAAGCACGATTACATCGTATAGGTAGTAAAGACAGGTTTTCCACTACAATTTACAGAGTACTCGTTCCATCAAATGTTCGAAAATTCCAGGGGCATTGCAGAGGCCATAAGGCATTTTCTAAACTGAAAAAGGGCGTCACAACAAACAAAAGCAGTTTTTTCTTTGTCCCGGTCATCCAAGAGTGCTGAACCAGGTGGTCTATTCGAGGAAGAGGGTAGGCATCCTTGACACTGTGATCGCTCAGGTGTCTATAGTCAATACAAAAAAGGGAAGTGCCATCTTTCTTGCTGGCTAAGACAATGGGGTGGTGAAGTGGACTGCTCTACTATGCCGGGATGCAACATCTCTGTCACTCGTCGGTGCACTTCCTGTTCTTTTTGTATAGGAAGGTGGCAGATGGGTTCTTTAATGGACGGTAATCTCATGTGTCGATGTTATGCCATACCAGATGAGTTTCTCCCATGTCTAAGTCACTGCTGGAAAAGGTGTTCATGTGTTCACTCATTAGTGCATATACCTGGTACCTTTTGTAGCTCGCAGGGGTATGTGCTGGTCCGTCATGTTGCTCCACTCCATTGCACTGCATGTACAGGATGCGCAGGAGGGTTGGTTAGCTACGGTTCTCGGTTGCGGATCCCGTATCGAATCTCTCCGGAATGTAAAAAGACTGACTTCTAGAGCCGGTGGAACATTCACATTCCAGTAGGGCCGTGTGACCATTGCCGCCGAGGTTGAACCCCACGGTCTCGTCCCAACTGTTCATGTCACCGGCATGTCGGTCCATTAACTAAAAAGTCTGGACATGATGATATGATTAAAAAGTCAGAATAATAACTGTACAAATAATCCTACTCGTTTGACAGTAAATGAGCAAAATAATACGGTACATAGAGCTACTTGGTGTTCTTTCTGCATGGTCTCGCCGAAGGTAGCACACGGATTCGTAAATCCACAGAGGTATCCCCACAAGGGAGCATCACAACGAGGCTACTTGAGTAGTTTAATATAAATCAATCATACCCCTAACACACACAAAATATTATTGTTGCGAGAGGAAAGTGCCTCGTGCGGGCCTCCATCACAGGAAAATGCCTTCAATGCTGAAGTGAAGGAAAAGAGCTGGCAAAAAGGGCCACTCTTTTGTTCAAACAAAAAGCCAAGTGCTGGTCAATCCTAGTGAAACCATCGTTAATGTGATGCACACTGGTTTACGTGAAGATGGGTCAGACGACTTCTGAAGAATTCATCGGTCACCATCTTATGCAGGTCCAAAGATACTGTATTGGCAGTTGCCACTTTATTTATGTATAACCTACCTTTTAGTCTTTTGATACAATTCCAAGCTTTGGCCCCAAGTGGCAGGGATTCCTACCTAGCTTTAGACACATATATCTAACTGGCGAAGATGCCCAGCTTCCCAAATGTCACCCCACATAGAATCTTCCTCAGAAAGACAGCATGCGTACATGTTATGGAGCAATAGCTTCCGAATCGTATGGTGATCCGGTCACCATTCCACCATAACCACATATAGCATCACTAGGACAATTTACAATTCACACAAGAAATTTAGAAAGCGCAATATCATTTATGGTGGGGAGTAAGAGACAGATATCCATTGCTAGTGACCTTCCCATGTGGGCGTGGTGTTTTCTAAGACCGTACACAATCACTACAAAGAGTTGGATGGAGATCTACGTCTCGTCCGTCACCCATGTGTTACAGGATTAACATGTTACCTGTCATTAGGGTTAAGTTCCAGAATGCCCAGAGATGTACTGCAGGTTGGTCTAATATATAATATAATTTCTGTTCGCAGTGCTTCCTACATTGGCGGGAGAATCTAAACTAACTGGTATCTGAAGATACTGGGTGAAGTGTGTGTAAATCGACACTAGTTATCACCGCTCGGAAACCCCAATAGTTTCCCAGAGTCAGAACCTGCCAATGTGTCAATTGGGAGTCCAGACAATTATTAAGCCGTGTGGCTGGAGGAGCGCAGAAAGGAACAATCACTCGATATTAATAAGAAGCCCCAAGGTAATTGGCCAATTTTACACAACCTAGCCAGTGTGTGGTGTTACATAACCACTACAGCGGGAAAAGAGACGTACACAATGTGTGTCTTACAGAGAGGTTGTCCCTGACTAATTTAAACCTATCCTATCGAGCTAAAAAAGCCAGGTTTAGTCAGTCACATGTCAGACTCGAGCATGGTGAGCATGATTAGTGACCTCAGTGTAAAATTGATGCTGGGGGAAATATAGTGATGCAGATATAATTTTGCTGTGTAGTATTACCTAGCGTACTGCGTCCTAGGGTTTTTATATAGAAACAAAACCTAATAACTAGAATGGCTACTTGCCATATACATAACTAACTAATACAGTGCTAGCGATATATCAGGTCATATGCCCTCACAGTGCTGGTTAGTTGAGAGCACACGGAAATAAAGATAATATATATAGTATGAAACAGAAAGGTTAAAAATGCCGTCGGAAGGAGCGGGTAGGTACCTATTAGTCATCAGTACCATTTACGGAAATAATAAAAGGCACAATAGTCATATTGGTCATCGGTACAATAAGAGTTGGTAAATCATGGAAATTGATACGCTACAGTTGAGTAGCGCGAGGTGGCACGATCCTGAATGCAGGGAAGAATTCCGCAAGCAGACTGTTGATGCGGCTCACTCTCAAGACGGTGAAGAAGAACAGTTAGAGAAAGATGTCCACTCGACAGTCAGAATAACTGATACATTAATTTACACAGTGTTGTAAAGTTTCCGTCAGGCGACGGTAGTTTGAAAGTTGCCCATTAACAAAGAGGACTACAGTTGTAATTAATCATGAATGTACAATAACCGGGTACACCGTGTGGGATACATCACATAGCTCTTGCGATGCACCGAGCAGAGTCCCACCAGACTGTGGTCTAAAAGTTAATCAACACATGCGACATGCAGCATGGAAGTTTGATACCACTTTTCAGTGTGGCCCGGAAGATACGGCGAGTTATCCACCAAGATTCACCATCAGCTCTACACCCTGTAGAATTACATTGGACCCGCAAGGCCCATCCGCAGGAAACTCCTCTGTGAAAGCTCCGGAGAAGGCATTTCTTATATTAATTTCTTTTGCCCCCGGATGGCCATCTGGGAGCGTTCAAAATTCGTATCGCGGCTGTTCAAGACTGCTCACTGGCGCATGAGATCTCAATTCCGAATGGCACTGCTGGGGTGTAGGTATCACAGTCATTCAGCAGTTCTCCCACGTCTTGCACTGCGCTGGTTCAGCAGTCTTGTTGACGGGTCGGCTTCCACGCCGATGATGCTCTCGATTCTCGTTTTCTCACCCCTTTTATACTACTCGTGACGTCAGAGGCAGGATGCTCCAGCCAGTCAGAGGGCGAGCAGTAGGCAATCAGCGTGCAGCTAGGAGTGGTGACGTGGCTATCACGTGAACAGCGCATTCCCCATTCATTTAATGCATACACATGATTACGACGTCAAAGCAATATTTTGAAGATAATTAACAAGACTTTTAATGATAACTCGGACATTTCTGATCCGATTTTAAAAAGGTGTGATTTGAGAAAATCACAAGTACCAACTCGGTACACTATAAGCATACACTCTCTCCCAATACTGACACGTGTTGCCAGGAAAGCTCTGATGTGTGCGCATGGGCGCTACGCATTCTTATGGACTTAGCCATTTTAATGAAACCTCTCTCATAGGGCTTTATACATGCATACTATCCTACTCAGGGGGGGGGGGGGGGGCGTGCTCAGAATGCTCCCAGAGTGGTCGTCCCGTACGCAGCTTAGCTGGGATGGTTTGTACCCATCCGGTCGATCCGTGCTACATCACCCCCTCCTAGTTTAACACCCGTGACAAACGATCAAGACATCGCGGATCAAATGTATGGGAGCACGCTAGACGGGAATTATAGACTTCCCGAGTAGGCGCATAACTGGGTAGTGATGCGAGAGATGCGTAGTTATCAGAGAAGAGCACATAGAGGTGCCAAAGAGTTTGGGATGGCGGCATACTTTTACTTTTCAGTTTTGACCTGGAATTATTTTTCCAGGTCTTTTCTTTTTTTGTTTTGTTTTATTTCGTGGTGGTGCTTTTTCTTTATTTTACTACCTGATTCAGCTAAAATTATAGCTCGCATGGGCGTTCTCTCGGTGACAGATAATCGTATTTCCGCTGAGACTGCCCAAGCTCCAATGTACCGTAATCATGTATAGTTAAGACAAAATATAAGAATTTATATATATATATATATATATATATATATATATATATATATTAATATTGGGAATGCATACCATGCGACCCTCCTTGGCGGGTCCGCACGGATAGCTCTCGCTATCCACAATCCGTCTCGACGTACTGACACGAGAAGAGGAATAATAAGAAAAAGAATATTTTAATAAAGTAAAAACACTAGTTCATCAGGCAGCACCAGCAATAGCTGGGATGGCATGGCGGAGTAAGACATATTCACTATGGTGTGTTGTGTACTTACATCGCACATGACGTGTTTACGACACAAGTATCTACAGGGATTATTTGTGTGAGACACAGCTATGCAAGAATGTTGCGTAGCTGTGTAGGATGACCGTGGTCAGCCTAGGGACTGGGTTTCGATTATAAAAACATATATAATAAGAAGAAAAATATTTCAAAAGTAATAAAATAATAAGTGTTCCATTTTCTGCACACCTATTCACATATTCTGCTGCATCCTAGAGAATAATGTCCACAAATATCCACTGAGAAATTTCCCCAGCGAGTCTGGGTTCCACGACTCATACTGGATGGTCGTGGTGGGTGGTCCTCCGATTCCGAAATCTCATTATCTATATTGCCTAGGTCGAAAATACTTAAGTTAGATGAAGCTACTGATGTATCTAAGGATGCGCTAGTGGTGGTGGTGACGATGACGCGTGTAGTTCTGACTGGTGGCGGTGCTGACACGGATGACATCACTGTTGTCATGGCGGTGGTGATGGTGGTGCTGACCGCCGGGTAGCTAAATGATGCGATGATGCTGGGCGTTGATGCTGCTGCAGTGATTGCGGATAACTTTCTTATTTTCACAGCTTTAATTAACTTGCCGGCAGACATTCTGGGAATTGCTCGGATCTCTGGCTGATGCGCGAATCTGCGTTTTCCCAAATATTGACTGTCCGGCGTAGTTGTTTTTTTAATGGCAGGATCTATTGGAAGGATAATGCTATACATGGGTGTCGGTGTGCTGATCTGCGGTGCGGTGGTGTTGATGACGGCTTCCGTGAGGCTGATCTCTTCGTCTATTACTAAACTGCACGGAAAGATAGAACGATCGGAAATGTCCTGTAAACCTGGTTCGGATATCTTCACAGGATTTGTTATTACCACTGATATTGGCTGGCCTATCATGGATGCAGATGCTGTGGTGATGATGCGTGCTGTCAGTGTTGTGACTGCGGGTGCTGCCGGTGCGGAAACTACAGATGGTGTAAATACCGATGCTGCAGGTGCTGCCAGTGCTGTTCTTGCGGGTGCTGCCGATGCTGTGGTGATGGATGCTGGAGTGCTGATGCTAGCTGGCTGTGTTGCAGATGCTGTTGGTCTAGCTAAATGCGGAAAGTCAGTTTGTCGTCATTTGGTACGATTCGTCTTTGTCATTTTTCCCGTTGGAAGCACGGTAACTGTAAGTCTACTTTCGAAACGTGTGGTGATGATATCTATGTCCTCATTCTGATCACCATGTTTTAACATCACAACTAACACATGCTGTTTGAAAGATAGTGCGTGCGTTACACCGTAGCGAGTAGCTGAATACAGGTACTTGCAGTCCGCACAGAACGCTCATTGTAATAAATGGTTGCGATTGACGTGAAGAGTTAAATCCGAGTTCCAGGAAAACGCACGCTTACACAGCTGTCCATTAGGCTGTAAAGCTGTACACGGACACTTCTTTCCGAGATGAGCAGGTGCTGATTCTTCCACGCTATCGGACAAGGTGAGATCTTCCGCAAGCGACATCTTATTCCCGGATGATGTTGTTTTTGCGGAAAGTGCACTAACCTAATTTAAACTTAACTCTTCATAGCTTTTCCTGGCCAATATAATAGACAATAAAGCAATAAAAAGAAAACAGCAGAATTTGGTTTGCGACACGAAAGTAGCCTAACGCTCGATCTTCCCTAGTATCGAGTTTGACGGGAAGATGAAGTTTCAGTGCACGCTCTCCTCGTTTTATACTTTTTGGTGATGTCACAGGAGGACGGATGACCACATCCGAAAGTCTTTGGGCGAGTCAGTCCCGCCAAATATGGAAATATTTAGTTTTAATTTTCCTGGAGTCGGATCATATATTCCCATTATAAGAAGGAGGTAAATAAAAATATAAAAAGGAAGGATAGTCGCTTTCATCCCCACTCAGCGGAAAATCGAGTCTTCGATCAACGTTAAAATCCGGAACTACTTATTCCCATGGAAGCTCACCTTTTAATTAGCGTGAAATGGTTTTTCAAGTTGGATGCTTATAAACTCGCCTGTTAAAATTTCAGGCTGGAACGCCCGATGAGGTGTGGGAGAGCATGATGACGTTAGCGGCCTGGCCCCGACTCGCCACCTCTCGCCTCCTCCATCACGCTGTGGTAGATGCGCGTAGGGCAGTTCTTTTGTTTATAGCCTTTGATTCAATTTACTGGAAATTATAAGTGCTGATCATGTGATTCTTGTTTTGAAAGCACGTGGTTGATCGGAAACTTGGGCAATCTGTATGTGATGGCGGAGTGTTGATGCTGCTGATAATTTGTAGATGATGCGAAAAATGGCAATATATGTTTTCAAAATTCTGTTCCTCAGAACAGCGTCTCTTTATATGCGCCTGATCTTATACATGCACCACCTCTTGTGTAGGAGTTTTATTCCAGCCCGTGTTGATTAGTGACTGGAATATGTAGGTAAGAGAATATTTGAAATTCTCCGTGATGTTATACTGTCTAAGTTTTGATGCTGCTTCATCAGCCGCTGCTTCCTCAGCCCGCGTGCTAATGATTTGTATACGTGGTAGAACAGCTGTGTTCTTAATCAAAATTAGGACTGTAATTTATTGTTTGGTTTAAACAGCTCCATGTCTTGCGGAAACCAAGTCTACTGATCCCGCGAAGCTGGACTGTGTTTTCTGGGTGGGTGGACTGCCAAGCATCCTCCTCTGTGGGTGGGACTAGTCTCACATCACCTAGACCAAACTTAATTATCACAGTACAGCTCGGAAAATGTGTGCCTCAGTTTTAGAATTTACAGTACGGTCGTATGGAGATTGTGAAAACAGTCATCCTGAATGTCTGTGTCTCTGTCATGTTGGTGAATTTGATTGATACGCGTGGCTGCTTATCTGCGGGTGATTCTTGCGCTGTTGTGAAGTGTGACGTTTTTATGGCAGCATGGCGCTCTCATATCTTAAGATTGACAGTCAACAGACGACGAGTAGAGTGTGAAGTGGACAGAACCGATGATGTCCGAACTTGGTGCATAGATGAAAGACGCAAATTGGAGTGGGGTGGTGGTGCTTTTGGATGGGGTGCACCTTGGAGGGGGTGGTTTTGCATTTTGCATTTTGCTGGCTTGGAGGGATAGCTCGTCATCGTCCTCAGCGTTAGTCATATGTTCACCGGATTCCTGGCTTGGTAGGAGAGGGGCCAAACTGGCACCGCGGTGCTCAGGACTGACGTCGGGAATACCTGTTTCCGTAGAGACATCTGTCTGGGTAACGGTGTCACGTGGAATGCCCAGTCTGAGCTCTGACACAAGGTTTAAGTCGATCAAAGTGGATGACTGAGGTCAGGCCATCCGAGGCGCGGATATGGTAGGCGACGTTCGACTTCTTACCTACTATCACATACGGGCCTTCCCACTGCTATCTCAGTTTACTCGGCATGTTTGCAGAACGTCGCAAATCATGAACCCAAATCATTTTTCACGCCTCATATGGGTCTCTATGCATTCTCCGGTCATGCCAGATTTTCTGACGCCGGTGTGCAGTGGATAATGTTGCTCTCACTAGCTCATAGGTCTGTTCTATCCGGTGATGCATGAGAGATGGTGAATTTTTCTCCCCTGGAATCCTGAACATGGCTAGATCCAGGGGTAGGGCTAATTCACGGGCTCACATTAACCGAGCAGGGGTGTAACCCGTGCTGGAATGTATCAAAGTGCGGTATGCAATGAGCTCATATGGGAGTCATAGATCCCAATCTCGACAATCAAGGCATGTTTCTTTTGTCAGCATTTCCACCAAAGTGCAGTTGAACCTTTCTACCATCCTGTCGCTATGTGTGATTGTATGGCGTTGTGCATGTTTTGACTATATGAAACAATTTGCAGAGCTCGGAGATCAGCTGGCTCTCAAAATTACTTCCTTGGTCGGAGTGCAGTGCATAGAGCACACCGAATCGGCAGAACACACTGCTTGTCAAGACCTCCGCTATTGTGGATGCCTCTTGGTCCGGCAAAGCAAATGCTTCTACCCATTTCATAAAATAATCTTGTACTTATTTCCTTCATCCGTCGTATTCAAGGTTCCGAGCACATCAGTAGCCACTCGCTCCCATGGTGCACCAACAATTTTTAACTTGTAAGGGTGCAGAATGGTGCTGGCCAACAGCGTAGCGTGTCTGGCATGGGACACATTTGGCGACCCATGCCTTCACACTATCCCGATCCAGTGGAATCTCTGTTTTATCCATGTTGTGGTTCACTCGACGGCTAGGTATCCAGCGCTATCGTGTAGTTGTTGTAAAATAGTTTCACGATAATGCTCAGGGATCACTGTCCGGTTATTAATGTAGAGAATGTCGTCTTGCATATGACACTCTCCAAACCTTTGATAGTAGTATTTTGCCATCGCGGAAAGTGGTGTAACAGATTCCTTAGGAGGGCATACCCCCTCCTGGATCCACTCGTATATGTTTCGTGTTTGCGTGTCTGTTGCTTGTTCATGAGCGACTATCTCCATGTTCCACTCTGCACACCGCAATTCGGGGAACACTGGAGATTGCTGTGTAGTATGTGTCATGGTGGTGGCCACTTCTTGTTCATCCTCAAGCCCGATTCTGCTCAAGGCATCGGCATTTCCATGCAGCTTACCGGGTCTATGAACAACATTGAAGTTGAAGGCCTGCAGGGATTCCTGCCACCTCGCTACCTCGCCCTCCAGATTTTTTAGGTTTCTGAGCCAGCGTAGGGTGGTGTGATCTGTACGCAGGGTAAATGGGCACCCATACAGAAAGTGTTTATAGTATTTGATGAAATGAACCACAGCTAACAATTCCCTCTTAGTGGTCACGTAACATTTCTCTGTCTTGTTCAGAGTACGTGAACCATAACCCAGTACCTGCTCTGTTCCATCTTCTGTGACCTGAGATAGAACTGCACCAATGGCATAAGCCAATGCAATAGTGTCTAAGATGAAATCGAGGTTAGGATTAGGATGAGCAAGAATTAGGGCCATCGTCAAGAGTACCATCAGCGCCCTGAAGGAACCTTCACACTCAGTCGTCCACTCGAATGGTCGATCTTTTTCGGTGATCCTAAATAATGGTGATGCAATCTCACTAAAGTGATGGAAGTATCAGTGATAATACTGGCAAAGACCAAGGAAACTCCGGGTGTCTGTGACTGAAGCGGGGGTCTGCCACTCTGTTACTGCTTTTGTTTTTGAAGGCTGAGTAGCCACTCCATCGCCTGATATGACGTGTCCCAGGAACTCGACGCTCTGTCTAAAAGATGACACTCAGTTTGAGCTTTAGATTCGCAGTGTGAAATTGCATTAGAACTTTGTCCAGGTTGGACAAGGTCTGCTCAAACAAGGAGCCAAAGACGATTACGTCGTCGATGTAACAGAGGCAGATTTCCCATTGTAGAGTGGTTAATACCTGCTCAATGAGACGCTCGAACGTTGCAGGAGCATTGCACAATCCATATGGAATCTTGCGGAACTGGAAAAGACTGTCTCTACACACAAACGCGGTCTTCTCCCTGTCAGCCTCATCCATGGCCACCTGCCAGTATCCACTAGCCAAATCAAGGGTACAAAACCACTTGGCTCCAGACAAGGAATCTAAGACCTGGTCTATCCGAGGAAGCAGATAAGCGTCTTTGACGCTAAGATCATTAAGGCGGCGGTAGTCTACAAAACCGCAAAGATCCAACCTTTTTGCCTGCTAGTACAATGGGACTGGCCCAGGGGGATGCTGATGTCTCTATTATGCCTGTCCGCAACATGTTACTTGTTGATGTGCCTCCGCCTCCTTGTGAATGGGAAGACGTCGAATGGGTCATCGAACGGGTCGGTTGTTTTGGGTGTCGATGGAGTGTCGCACGAGATGAATTTCTCCCAGGTCCATGTCTACGGCAGAGAAACTATCGCGTAATTTGAATAAGATTTTCCGAATGTCACGTTTATGAGATTGCATCAATTCAACTGTGGCAGGTAGATATATGTCATGTAAGTGTTCCGGCAAATCATCAGAAGTTGTTCCTTGGGTAGTAGGGGGTGTCTCCAGTGATATCACATCCACCAGATGGCCACAACGAACTCCCGGTTCAAGAGTTATTGGGTCCATTGTGCCATTGAATACCCGGAAGGGTATATGATCCTTATCGGTGGTATCCATGATCATTCAGGCACTGGTGCATTGTGAGGCGACTATATACTCAGGGTTGGGTTCCAGCATAGCTATATCTGTGTGGTTTCCTAACTGTGGTGCGGTGGCCCATAAGATTTTCTCTTGTCCCGGCTCAACTGTGGCTGTTGATGCCAAAATCACTGCACAAGTGTCATACAGTGATGATTCCGGTCCATGGGGTATAAGTCGGCCGTGTATATCTAATTCCTGTTGTCTGCAATGTATGACGGCTTCGCTGGCGCTGAGGAAATCAGAACCAAGCAGGGCATCATTTTGAATAGAGGCAATGACAACTCGCTGTATGAATTGCATTTCCTCTATCTGTATTACGAGGATTACCATACCAGCCACGGGAACATCGGCTCCCGTAGCTGTCTGCAAAAATATGTTTGTAGGTCTAAGGGGTGGCTTCTTATGAGGTGGGATGCTCTCATATAAGCACGTATTAAAAACGGTGATGCTAGGTCCAGTGTTAACGGTGGCACTGGTGGAAACACCACTAAACAGACAAGCACACATATACCACTTTACAGTGTGCCTGTGGAAGAGTTTCCAATGATACTGTCTGCGGGAGTGTTTTTGGTGCAGTATCATCCTGTATATAGTCGGCTTGTTTCCGGATAGCTTCCATGAGTGCAGTTAGTGGCTGAGTGAGGAAAGGGTCAACCCGACATCACTGCTGCTGCGATTGCTTAGGCGATGACGGAGCTGGGGGTAGCAATGGTTGTGTTGTTGATGCTGTTCCTTTGTACTGTAAGTTGGTGTATACAGCAGTGCTAATAGGACTGGTGCGATCGTGGATGAGGGCTACCTGTGTGAGCCACTTTTGACAATGCGTCATGGGATGTTTGGTTGATGCGCAGAAGAAGCAATGACGGCATGGAGTTTTCCCGTCCTTTCTATGACGCTTCTTCTCGCTGGTCCATGATGGCGAATGTTGACTCTCATCCGTATCACTGCTGCTGCTGGATGTCGTGGGTGATGCTGTACGGACATGTGAGTTGCACCAAGGGATACCGGGTGTTAAGTGCCATGGCGGTGGGTCATGGTGCTTGTATAAACGTTGTTTCAGCAGAGGTGCTACAACCTACCACTGCCGTTTTCCATAGGAAAGAAGGTTTGTTAGATGCGGAAATTGCGGGGTCACAATTTCTGGCAGGGGGAGATGTCAGTGCTGCGGATGCAGTATGCATCATTGGTACCGACATATAAGAAGCCGGGTGTGTGTGTATGCATGATGTCATAGGAGAATGAATTGTTGTGTTGGCCACCTGACGTTGTCATTCAGAGGCCACAGTTGAGCCGGGTTGTGAGAATGGGCACCGAAATTACTCTGTAATCGTTGATCTCGTTAGTTTAACAGGGTCTCAGGCTACGGGGTACGTCGGCCAGTGCTTGGAGTTGTTGATGGAGGGCGATTAGGACATCGCTCCTTCCAGTGGCCCGGCTGACCACATCCAAAACATGTGTTCGGTGGCTGTGTTGAAATCATATTGGTTGCTGGGCATGTTGCCGACTGTGTGGCGACTGTGGTGACTAAGTTGGTGAGTACTGAGATTTGCTTTGTGGTCTCTTCGAACCTATCATGCATATTTTGCCTATTGTTGTTGTTGTGCTGGTTCCCGCCTCCTAGGCCATTGTTGTGGCCTCCGCGATGGGATTGGCCATGCCCTTTTTCTTTAGACGCATGATTTTGACCGGTGGGTTGATCAGATTGTGTTTACGGGTCTGAGGCTTGTGTAGTTGCCGATGCAGTGCTGTTGTCGGTAGTGGTGGTGAGATTCACATTGTTTACTTCGTTTATGGGGTGTAGTTGTCGGTGATTATTTTTGTCCCACTCTAAGAAATTCTCAATTCGAACTGCGGTTGCTGTGAGTTGTTGAAGACTACCGTGTTCCATAAGGAATAGCTTTTCCTTTAGGGCGAGTTAACCACTCAACGCGTCGATGAAGGTATCTAGATGCAAATGTGTGATGCAATCGT
The DNA here is from genome assembly GCA_034401795.1 of Chaetoderma sp. LZ-2023a. Lineage (NCBI taxonomy): Eukaryota > Metazoa > Mollusca > Caudofoveata > Chaetodermatida > Chaetodermatidae > Chaetoderma > Chaetoderma sp. LZ-2023a. The sequence continues at coordinate 31,704,096 of CM067369.1, forward strand.
GATTCGTGCTGGGATAGGCGCGGGTAACTAGTCGCCGTATACGACTAACCAACTCCGGAGTTTCTCCAGATCATCGATGCAATTTCTTAAGCTGCAGACGACTCGACTCCCCGAGGGCAGTGTCTTCGAATCTTTCTGACAATGTGCGTTCCAGCTCCGTGTACATTGGTGTGTAATCTGTACCCAAATCTGCCAGGACTTGAAGTGCTTTCCCGGACAGCTTTGCGCCCAGATACTCTCCCATTTGACGATCCGTCCACCGATTTGTATGACTTATAATCTCAAACTGAACTTTATAATTAGCCCAATCATTGTCCCTGCTAAATTCGGGGTGGGGGGGTGCGTGGAGAATGATCCGGTCATGTCCACGATAAGAAGTGATGGGCGCGAATCCAGGTGGTGGTGCTAGGGAGACCGATGTAAATGCGGATGCTGGTCTGCGGGTTGGTGGTGGTGGTGTTTCCCGTCGATGTCCCTGATGATGATGATGATGATGATGATGATGCCGTATCCATGAGGGCAATTCCCGTCGATGGTGCTGTGCATGATAAGTTGGCTCCACAGAATAGAGCCCTGATGCGGGTCCATAGACAGGTGTTGGTCTATAGACTGGTGGAGGCGTTTTATGTAGACGACGCAGATGCTCTACTGGATGCTGTGATGGGTGTTCCTCAAGGGAGGTGCTGCATCTCCTGGCTCGTAACGTGATACTGAGGGATAGTATGGTGACGACGTGTGTACCGGTGAAGATGCAGGATATGGTACATGAGGTTCCGGCCATTGGTCACTCTGTGATGACGTTGGCAAACATAATGGTTGTGAAGGATAAATATGGGGTCTATGTCATGGTTGACCGTGACCCGGCGTAGATGGTGGGTGCCTATCGCAGATATCTGACAGTGTGATATATTGAGTTCCCGCCTGCGAGGCATCAGAGTTCCAGAATGCCCAGAAATGCACTGCAGGCCCGTCTAATATATAATATAATTTCTTTTCGCAGTGCTTCCTACATTGTCAGGGGAATTTAAACTAACTGGTATCTGAAGATACAGGGGGAAGTCTGTGTAAATCGACACTAGTTATCACCGCTCGGAAACCCCAATAGTTCATATCTGGGCAGCATTCTGGAAATGTTGCTGCGACCCCACATTGGGTACCAGTTGCGGCAGGCCAAACGTCATCTTAGCTCTATGTCATCGCTCAAGAGGCAGAAGGGCATGTTCGGGTGGCGACAGGGTGTCTCGGGGCTAACTCGGGTCAGGAATCAGTCTTAGGAGGGGGGAGAGGCAGAAGAAATTTTCCCAGTGGTTATTGCATCGCTATCAGTCACTAATCATTCGGTCAGTCTGTAAGGTGTTAAGCGGTCATTATACGGTCATTTATACTAGTTGTCTAACCTAAATCGGCTAGGTTCCGCTTAGGGCAGAAAATGGGGGCGTGCTTCTTACTTTGGTATGTGATCGAAAAGGAATTTTCGCTTAGACGATATTGGTGCCAGGTTGATCCAATGTTCTCTGGAGTTGTCCTGAGGCGGTTCTTTTATGTGTGCCTAACTCTAATAGTTTAGAGGGATCCTGCGGGAAGTGGTAGTTTAGCAACCCTAGGTGTCTTTGTGGTGTAAGGCCTCTGGCGGCCGCAGAAGGACGCGATCGGTTAGCGTGTGCGAGAACCTCTACCCTCGCAAAGTCTGGCGAATCTTCCATTCAGAGACGAAGATCAGCTTGAGTAACATCAAGAAGGTCTTGATGTGGTCCAACGGTAGTCTTTCCGAGCTTCAGATGCGGCAACGTTGATGCCTTTAAAAAGGAATTCATCGGCAAAGGGCTGTCTTAGCTGGAGGATTGAAGTCACAGCGTTAACAATGCCGTAACAAGTGCAAAGAAGGCAAGCTGAGAAACGTGGCATATCAGAGACTCAGCTATCCTTATCCTATGATTGTTCGCAACTCAAGGAGTCTATGAGGCCAACTAGGACAACTCGGATCGCAGTGCCTAAGACATGCAGTGGTCTTTGCCAAAGGATGCCACCGCAAATTTGGCAGCTAATGCGGACGTCATGCTAACTATCGAAAAAAGTGACATCGCTAACCCGTCCGAATATGGATACAAAGACGGACGATCTCTTTTAGCAATCCCTAAGTGGAAAAAGAGGCGCATAAAAGTGGAAAGAAGAATGCTTAAGGCGCGGAAATCTCTAAAGAATAGAAAGCTTGAGAAGTTAGTACATTTAAATTTAACAAGTCCTTTCAAAGTCCTAATAAAAGGTGGTAAACGTAGTTCATCACAATTTTGCCACGAACGCGTGGTCTAGGTTTGGATATTGCTGACGCTGTGGGCTTTGTGGGACCACATATTGCAAGCATCCACCCACGTGTGGGGAAGATGGCACCACTGGAACCAGAGTTACTGAAGATTGCGTAAACTGTCTATTTTCTAAACTGTTGCTATGAGCTGTTACTGTTTCGTTTTAGACCCCAACATTGGCACACGTGTTCGGGACCACAAAGACATACTTCCACCCAAGTTTGGAGAGGATAGCACCAATAGAGCCAGAGTTATTGAAGAATGCATAAAATGTGTATTTTGAAAACTATTGCTAAAAGCTGCTGCTGTTGTGTTTTAGACCCAAAAATTGGTAGATCTGCTCTGGACCCCGCAGGCATAATTCCCTCCAAATTTGGAGAAGAATCCTCCAGTAGAACCAGAGTTTTTGAGAATGCTTTAAGAATAAGCGACTCGAGTAACAAAACCTAGCTCGCATGGTAGGATTTGGAACCCCTAGGCAAAGATTTGATTGGCCAATGGAGGAATCCAGTTTTAGCTATGCCCCGCCCATCTCTAGCTAAGTTCCACCCAAACTTCAGCCGTGTCGAGATCGATTGATCCCTGAACTCTGAGTGCTCTAGGCAGCAACAGTGCCCAGTCAACTTAGTGACAAAATATTCAGCAGCATGTTTACTAAATAGTAAAGACATACAATTCGTACAACAAAACACCGTCCGTCATCAATTAAGCGTTCGTGATGAACCTATCTCCGTCGTTTATGACGTCGTTGATTATGACGCCATCCATCACGTTACGTAGACGATTATGACGTCATATGATTGATTGATTGATTGATTGATTGATTGATTGATTGATTGATTGATTGATGGAAATGTCCATTATTTCAGAGTCCATTTTGGATTTCCCAATATGTCTACTGTTTAAAGGACTGCTGGTACCCATTAACTTTTGGGCCGATTTTGCCACGGTTGGCTGGTATTCTCCCTAGAAGGTTAGGCTTCAGAACTTCAAAACAGAAATATGCTTAGTAAAATTTGTGTTGGCTATCTTAGATTTTTGTCCAAAATTCCAAGAAACCATTTAAAGGATTGCTTCCATTAAATCACTTGGTGGGTTTTAAGCTAACTTAGCTATAACGCTAGGCTTCTGATCCTTTACATGATTGGTTAATTTGCTCGCTGGCTATTTTGTACTTTCTTAGATGGCCAGTACATCATTTAAAAGACTGCTACTGAGATGTTTTAACGAAGTTTTGCTGGAAAAATTCTAATCTTTGTTCAAATTTTGCTCTTCGAGGTGAACGCCACATAGCTTTGGGAATCTTGTTACTGTTTGCTGCGTTCCTAATTGGCATATTATTTGCTATTGAGCTGTATAATAAGAAAAGACATTCGAACGCTAGTATTGACGTAATCTGCATGTCTGTCTGTCTGTCAGTCTGGTAGGGTCGAAACTTTGTTCTCGTCGTCGTCATCGTTGTTGTTGTTGTTGTTGTTGTTGTTGTTGTTGTTGTTGTTGTTGTATGTGAGATATTCGCATGAAGAACATGTACATTTTAATTTTTCAGCTGTGAGTTTGGGGACATCTACTTCCATGAACAAGCAAAACCAGAGACTGTCAAACACCTGGCGTCATTCATAGATAGGACCGTGACTATATTGAATCTGTGAAGGAATGCGCACAGATTATCCTCCGCCAACATGTTGACATGTTATTATGCCACGTTAAAGGTAATGAGGAAACAGACGCCAACATTTCGACTCAACGGAGAAAGGGTTAAAACATTTACAAAATAAGATGACAGTAGGAAAGAACATTTGCTTATAGCATAAACATTGAGCTTGCGGTTCCAATTATACATTAACTTATCTTAGTCTTAGGCATAGATTATGAAACAGTTGACTACATATCAAGTGTAGTTTACTAAAACCGATACATATTAATATAAACGTCACACAATTACAAATACAGCGTTATACCTAAGTTGACGTTGAATCAACATACAGTCACTAGAGTCAGTCGACTTCAAAGTGAATTTGATATCCATGTTAATTCTGTATATTTAACTAGCTCTCCGTGGGCCTGCAGCCACGCTGCTATGGTGACATATGCGAATGTAGTGATCGGAATTGTGTTAAACACATTAACGAACATCTTAAAAGCAAACCAGTTGGCTAAATCCTATACTAACCAGACTATGCCTACAAATTAGCATATATGGAAATACGAGAATTAAAACTGTTTGCGCCAGTTGCCCAGCCTATTTCATTGTTTGCGGGTGAGTCTAATTCTATAAAGCATTGACAGCCTAAGTAAACTGTAGCTGACTCATTATTTTGACTCGTGTTATTGACAATTTACCGGTCACGTGCGGCAATATAAATGATCAATTATGGAAAGACAATTTTATGATAGTTTACTTAATTTTTTACGGATCTTTTAAGTAGCAGTTATATATGAAGGATTTTTAAGCACAATTTTCGTCGCCAGTAGACTATTACTGTTTGTGACTAAGTGTCGGTTTTTTTTGTGGTATGTGGCCAGTAAAGGTCGCTAAAGGGTTACTATACACCTGAGATTTCCCGGATTAGCGTTTGTTAACATAATATTTTTCCTGTATGGGACGTGAGCCACGAAGCGGATTTGTTAACTACGGGTGAAGATGTGTTTACATAATTTAAAACAAGGATAGCCACATACAGCAGTCGGCGCTTGAGAATTGCGCTGCGAGTGTTGTATAGTTATTAGTTAGTTATTCATTGTGCGCGAGTGTATATATACATTTCGGCGGTTTAAAGTGTTAATTTGTAAATTATGTAATTATAAAAACTGTATCTTTGCTCGCAAATTATGCAGTGGAATGCAATAACAACACAATCTATTGTTGCCAAGAAGCCGCCCAAACCACCTTGCTGGCACGATTTCACTATACACGATAAGATGGGATATAGCTTGGACGAATTATCCAAGGATTTATACAAATTCCGCAAATTAGCAGCAATTACTAGTGCTACAGGAAGTAGTCACGCTGCACTTACCGAACTTGCGTGTGACGATTTACCGGACGTGATAAGTACAAAAACTGCATGCTGGTTAATGGAACCGCAGCAGAAGCATGACCGACTTCAAATTGAGGCAGATGAGACGACACAACCACCATCACCACCGCAGCAGCAGCAGCAGCAGCAGCAGCAGCAGCAGCAACAACAACAACAACAACAACAACAACAGATGACAAACACTATTCTTGGTAATAAGTCTGGGAAAAGAATTCGTTCTAAAATTCATCGAACTCGAAGTCATATAATAATTAGAGAACAGGATTTACCCGAGTTACCGGCATTAACTGTATCACTTGCCGAAGCTAAGCCACTAGAATTCGGATTAAGGAAACAATTATACCGGGATGAGAGAATATACCGAGAGGAGAACACGCAAAGATGTGAGAAATGGCTGGCCAGTGTGGAAGCGAGCCAACCATTGGACGATATCGGACCCATTCAGGAATTCCCTGGGTTCTGCGCCAAACGTACGGAAGCGGAGATATATGCTGAAAGGAGGAAGTTCCGCTCGCCGTTTAGAGGTGGAACTTCCGGTTCAGGCACTGATGAACTAGATCGACTAAATCGCGCTCACGTGACGTTACACAATCACGTGACACGATCTGTTACGGAAGCGATGTCGAGTTTGCACTACGTTCACACTAGTGCATGTTCGTCACGAACTACGCTGTCAGATTATACAAATATAGGTGTCTCCTCGTCTAGTGCGGCTGAAATGTCAAATACGTGCAGTAAAACTACCCGATCTTTCAATGTATCTTCTGCTGAGAATACGATTATCTCTCAACAGCGAACTAATACAGCTGTGTTTAGCAGCTATTGTGAGAATCCCGTTTCGGCTCATAGAAACCAGATTAGGGTAAACAGAGACAAAGAGTTTTCTATTCAATAGTTAGTTGACATTGGATATGAATAAATACAGTGCCTACACCTTTAATTGACGCTTGGGCTGTGCCGTCATTTCGTCACGGATCGCACACATTTGTAAAGGTTGTGACGCCTCTCCAAATATTATGTTGAATATTTTAGAACTAATTTATCTGAGAGCTATTTCTGCCTCTGTCAAATTAGTGTCAAACTATTCAACAGATACTTATATTATTTTCCTGTTTGATCACTTCGATGGTCCTAAAATTGAGATTTTGGTACATCAGGGTTCAAAGATTTAATTGTTCTAAAGCTCATTTGGACGCATCAGTAAATCTAAATATCAAACTATTGTATTTATGTTTTTCGCTCACCTGGCCAGAATGTCTAAATGAGCTTATAAAGTCATGGCGACCGTCCTTCATCCGTCCGTTGAGTCCACTTTTACTTTAAACAGTATCTCCTCCTAAACCGCTTGGTGAATTTAATCAAATTTGGATGAAACGATTGTACTCTAGAACTTCTATTCAGAATTTTGACTGGATTTTTCTTTTGTGGGATGGGGTGTGGGAGTGTGGGTTAGGGTTAGTCATGTGTTGGTAAAATCTTAGATTTTATGAAAAATTTATCGGAAATTGTCAAAATACATATCCTCCTTGACAGCGTCACGGATTTCAAAAGAATTTGATTAAAAGGACCATATATTGCTATAGGATCCAACATTTCTGTTCAAAATTTTGATTGTTCAGTTTTTGGTTGAAAATCTTAGATCTTTTGAAATATTTCCAGAAATTGTTTAAAACACTACTAATGATAATCCTTAACCAATGCCCCTATTTTAGCGAAATTTGGCGAGAAATACCCCATGGTGATTCTTATAGTCTCTGGATCTACCCTTCGGAGTTTCAATTGGTCGATTTTCCGGCGGGTTTTTTTTATGGATTCTGAAGTAGAATTTGATTTTATATAGGCTTTTGGGTATAGTGCTTTCAAAACGTGATAAACGGGTTGGTGGCCATCTGGAAAAATTTTCCCGCCAATAGCTGCTATAGTAAAGTTGCAATTCTGGACAACACTGAGTTCTACTTGTGGGGTCAGTGTTTCTAGTTGAAATGTATATGTTTCAGCTGAGCGACACAGGACCCTTGCACCTCTTGTTTGGGTGAAACTCTGAGATTTTAACAGATTTACCAGAAATAGTTATATCGCATCTCCTCGTTAACCCCTCGATGGATTTCAAACAAATCAACCGGGAAGAACATCACTTCAGCATTTCGATGGGTACATTTTTTCGGTGAAAATCTTAGTGGTTTTTTTAATTTGTCGGAAATTCTTTAAAACACGATTCGTCTTTACTCAATCGTCCGACTTTAACAAAATTTCGCCAGGAGTACGTACCTCCATAGTGACAGTCTCTGAATCTACCATTCAGTATTTCGATTGGTTAATTTTCCAAGATGTCATTTTTTTTGTTATGGATTTTGAAACCGAAATTGTTTTTTATAGGCACACCCTATATGGACAATTTAAAAATAACGCCTCTAGCGTAATGCCATCTCGTTGTTGAAATACTGATATGAATTTGTGAATAACATGCATGTAAATTATGAGATCTCAGAAACCACTCATGTGATCGCGTTGGTTTTGATATAACACCACACGCACGCACGCACGCAGGTGCGCACGCACGCACGAACAATGACCATCATTCATGTAGTATATTAAATCACGCAATCTCCCAAATTTGTTGCCCTAAAATCTGGTTTTACCACCCCGCCATATTTGTGAGTCTGGCTAGGCCACTGTTTTAAATCGGCAACCACCCAGATGGCCGTGGAGCGGCCAGTGTCCCACACCACACGCACTCGCAAACACGCAGGCGCGCGCTCTCAAGTTCAAACACGCACCATAAAATATGGTTTTGCCCACCCTACCCACCTATATTCGCGAGTCTGGCTAGGCCACTGTTTTAAATAGGCAACCACCTATGTGGCCGTGGAAGGGCCAGTGCCCCAAACCACACACGCTCGCACAAACTCACGCACACACCCATCTACCATCAGTCATGTAGTCTATTAACTCACAGGTCATCCCCCAGTTTTGCTTCACTAAAATCTGGGTCATCCCCCAGTTTTGCTTCACTAAAATCTGGTTTGCCCCTCCTCCCCCCCCCCCCCCCCATCCACCCACCAATATTCGTGAGTCTGGCTAAGCCACTATTTTAAATAGGCAATCACCTAGGTGGCCGTAGAGGGGCGAGCGGGCCACACCACACACGTGCACGCACATACACACATAAACGCACGCGCGAACGCAAGCACGAACACGCAAGCGCCCCCCCCCCCACGCACAGACGTACACGCACGCACAGACACACGCATGCACGAGCGCAAGCATACACGTACGTATGTACGCACTCACGCACAACTCCAGCTACCATCGTATATATATATATATATATATATATATATATATATATATATATATATATATATATATATATATATATATATATATATATATATTCCATAGGCCTCTACTCTTGCCTAACTTCTATATGGGCAAATGACTAAGCATGTTATATATATATACACCTGTGCAAAAGTTAAGCACCAGCAAAAACAAAAGAACGTAGAAACATGATGGTACAACTAGGCTGCCATACTTTTTGTCCCCGCGTTAGCTGACATAATTCCAAGTACGAAATGCACATGCATGCATGACTTCACGCCGCTTGATGTCCGTGCGTGGCGGGAAACAGCACACGTGTTCAGTTATGTACAAGTCCAGTTTGAGGTGTAGAACATTACATACAGATTTAGGCGACAAGATTAGGAATTTTGTGTTCATGACCGTGGTTTATTTGTACAGACAGAATTAGCTCTTGATTGTGAACCGCTATGGCAAGACGAAGGTTAAGTGATCGTGTGAAATGGCAAATCATAGGCATGCATACCACTGGTATGTCATGCAGAGAGATTGGCAGACATTAACCATACTGTAATCAGTCGTTTGATTGCAAAACATGGGCAAACTAACGAGGTGAAGGACAGGCCTAGATCTGGAAGACCGAAGAAGACTACTGCCCGTGATGATCGAGCCCTAGTACGCCTTGTTAGGAGATCTCCATTCACCAACAGCAGAGTGCTCAGCCAGCAATGGGAAACGCGCAATAGAGTGTCAATGTCTACCGTCAAAAGGAGACTGTATGCTGCTGGCATGAAAGCTAGGAGACCTGTCAGACGTCCTCTCCTCACTGCACACCACAAAGAGGAGCGTCTGAGGTGGTGCAACGAAAGAAGACACTGGAACATGAGATCCTGGAGACGGGTACACTGGTCCGATGAAAGTCGGTTCCTGCTTCATGCCACAGATGGTCGAACTCGTGTATGGAGGTCCAGACGCACGGCGTACGACCTACGTAACATCATGGAAGAAGTTCCATTTGGTGGAGGTTCCGTTATGATATGGGGGTGCATCTCATTTGATTGTAAGCTGGATCTGTTGACTGTACCTGGAACACTAAATGGACAAAGATATCAAGATTCCATACTGGATAGAGTTGTGGTCCCTCATTTTGTAAATCATGCACCTGGAACCCACCCTATATTCATGGATGACAACGCCCGACCACATCGTGCTAGAGCTGTGCATGAATACCTCCGCCAGAATGCAATCGAAACCCTGCCATGGCCAGCAAGGAGCCCTGACATGAACCCTATTGAGCATATCTGGGACATTCTGGGAAACATGGTGAGAAGGAGGGATCCTCCTGTGCAGAACCTACAGGAATTAACAGACGCACTCCATCTTGAATGGCAACGAATACCACAATGGCGTATCAGTCGGTTGGTGACCAGCATGAGACGTCGTGTCCAGGCCGTCATCCAGGCACAAGGTGGATATACCCGGTATTAATAATGACAGTCTCAAACTCGTGCACAGATGTTAAACTTCGTTTTCAGACACCATTAATGACAATCTAGCCACGTGTGTCAACTGTAGGGCAATAGTTGTCAGTTGTGTCAACGTAACCATATTCAGGCCTCGTTTTCAAGTTCAAACAAAAACATGCAGTGTTTCCCCACCATCATAATCAGCATTCCTCTAGTTGGATTATTACCTCTTGCACTAAGATGGATGGGTACATAAATGTTTATGCTATTGCTTTCTTCATAGCACATAAATATACCCTCGCATGTGCGTAAAAATAGGGTGGTGCTTAACTTTTGCACAGGTATATATATATATATATATATATATATATATATATATATATATATATATATATATATATATATATATATATATATATATATATCTGGTTTTGCCCTCCAGGAACCCTCCCCCCCCCCCCCCCCCAACACTCACACACCTCTACGTGAGCGCGCGCGCACGCACACAGCCATATTGCTGAGTTCGGATAGGCCACTGTTTTAAATAGGCAAACATCCTAGTCCAGTGGCTGCATGCTTTCACCAATCCCTAACTGCAACATAATCTATTTCACTTGTGTTATGATTTGACAGCTCCAAACAATATCAAAAGTTTTTCAAAATATAATTAGAGGAACATTTTGAAAATAAAATACCGAGCTATGTTTTGAAAATGAGATTTCTCTTCTCATTAAACTATTTCCTCAATTATATGAAACGAAAGCTTTTGAATCCTACTTACGGGAAATACCATGCTTAGTCATTTGTCCATATAGAAGTTAGGCAAGTGTAAGGCCTATGGATTTGCCATATTTTTCTGCATCAATTTGTAACTTTGAACAACAAAATTAAATTCAGATATCACGCTGCTATATTGTAAATGCTATGGCCATTTATCAAGACATATGAGTATAGGCCTCTGGGTCGGTAGCAAACATTTATGTAAAATAAAACCTTGAAAATAGTCTGACTGAAAGTTGTTGGTGACTAAACCACCAAGTGCTTTCAGTCAAATTATTTCCAAAAGATGCAACCGGTTCATATTATACTCCTGAAAGACGTTCTAAATGATTCAGCAGTCAACTAGTTAGCAGTGTTTTATTATATGCCGCTACATTATTAGTGGACATCTGGAAATTTAACTCGTATTTTTGTGAGCACGCGATCTTGCTTCCGGTTCTAGCATCATTGTGTTCAACAAATGATCCTGATAACGCAGCTTACTGGGCGATACCGTGCCGATACTGAGTATCTGGGTATATGTACGCAAGTAGCGGTACATCAGATGGAATCATTGCAGCTCTAAGACAAGAGGAATATGAATGTTGTATTGAGAAGACTCCATCATTGTCATCCGAGTCATGTAACAGATAGGCAGCCTTTGGTGCATTGCCACAAAATCGTCGGCATTCTGTACATCCAGAGTACATCTACATGGCACTGAGTGTAGTGCTGGCTCCCATGCATTTGCATTTGATTATCTCTAGTAATCGTTTAGGTGATGGTGAAAAGCCCAGCTTTCCATCCTCAACTTCCATCCTCACTGAGGAAGATCTAGCTTCATATTGCCTGCCAAACGTGCACTTGATGGTAGACTCTCAGTGATTGGTAGTTAGCAGCTGCTGATGAAGGTGGCAATGAACGTGGCTCAACAGATTTGGTACTTGTTGCAACCTTGGCACAAACCTGCTCACACCGCAGTGCACCAATGCCTTCACTTGTATTGCCATTGTACAGGCAAACCAATGCCGTTTCACCTGCTATAGTAACCCGTTCTTATGGAGACTCCGCTGGTACAGATCTCCGCACACTCTGAAGGTTTTGTAGCCATTTAAATTTTTAATGCTACAGATTTGCTAACTAAAATAACCTAGATATTGTGTCACATCCTAGTATGGCATGTACAAAGACTAGAGACACACATACATTGATGCCTAGAGTTTCTCTGATTTATTTTACGTCATAAATCATTAGCATTCATGTAACTTTCTTTGGTTTTGGTCTGAAATAAACATTGAAGTCCGTCAAAGTTGCATGATAACATAAGAACACAAGAAAATCTGTATCATCGCTGACTACAACAATTGATATTTTAGCTGATGCAACGACTTCGGGTTGCACAATAAGGAGATCTGCAACTCCTTTTGCATGTTGTGTTTGGATTCCTTAATGTTCCGTTTTAAAACAGGGTACTGGGATAAATCGTCATTTGTTAACTTTGTTTGAGAGAAATTCGCCATTTCTCAATTTGAGGTGCACGTCATTGCGAAAGTGTACTGGTACTCCTGTGCAACGTCTGAGTGTTGTCCTTTATGGAATAATGAATAACAATCGAATACCACTATGCATCATGTGTAGGCCAACTTCTTCTTGACATGCAAGAGTAGTACAGGGAGTCGTCGACCGCTATTGTTATGCAAATGAGCTCTTGACGTATTTAAATACCGCGTTCTGATTGGTTGATTTGAATGAGTGGGTGGAGTCTATCATTCTAATCGAGTGGGTGGCCGCTGGATGCTATTGTTCTAAATGAGCAGGTGACCGCTATTGTTCTAAATGAGCAGGTGACCGCTATTATTCTAAATGAGCAGGTGACCGCTATTGTTCTAAATGAGCAGGTGACCACTATTGTTCTAAATGAGCAGGTGACCGCTATTGTTCTAAATGAGTGGGTGGCTGCTATTGTTCATGCATGGGTTCACTTTAAATGTCTGGCTAGACGCTATTGTCTATTATGACATAGATTAATGTGTTTTTAAATAGGTGACGCGTGCATAACGTATTAATTAGGTGGGTGGCGGCGCCCCCCCCCCCCGCCCCCTTCGTGGTTAAAAGGATATTTTGAAACTACCAGTCATTTAATTTTCAAAAAAATCAGATGGCAGTCAATTAATTATTAAATTTTCTAAATTGTTATGGAAATGAGTAAAGAACAATGTCCATCATCATCATCGTTGATGAATAATGATGTCCCTTTGTAGCGTTTAACGTATTAATGAGGTGCTCCCCGCCCCCCCCCCCCCCTCTCGTGGTTGTAGAGTAGGTTATTTTGAAACTAAGCGGAATTGTGGCTTCCTATGTCGTCGAACAGCGCTTTTTGAAGCGTTTATGCACATGATCGATGGCACCTGCATGAACAATAGTGCACAGCGGTCATTTATGAACAATAGCGTACAGCACCCACTTATGAACAATAGCATCCAGCACCTGTGCATGAACAAAATGTGTTCCCAGTCATTTAATTTTTTTTTAAATCAGAGCGCTGCATTACACCCGGTAATAGGTAAACTTATCGATGTTGTATAATATTATATAGATGATAATCACGTATTTATCGTATTTAAGGAGTGGTCTTTAAAGTTACAGTCATTTAATTATTAAAATTTCAAAAAGTGTGCTATACAGGCGGCTACACATTTATATACACAGCAACATGTGTATGTACATGCCCGGACACACATGCATGCCAAAATGCATGCATACATGTGCGGCCACATGTTGTGGATTTGCGGCCGCATTTTGCGGATTTGCGGCCGCATGTGACTTTCTATGTCAAATTAATATACAAAATTATTTGCTTGACTGAGATGGGGGAGGGGGGGGGGGCGCGTCTCCCAGTTATTTAATTTTTTTTTAAATCAGAGCGACAGCGTTACACGGGTAATATATAGGTAAACTAAGCGATGTTGTATTTATAATATTATACAGATAATAATCACGTATCTATCATATTTAAGGAGTGGTCTTTAAATTGGCAGTCATTTAATTATTAAATTTTCAAAAAAATGTTGTAGCCGCAATTTTATACAGGCAGCTGGCTGCACATTTATACACGTGGCAACATGTGTATGTACATGCCCGGACACACATGCATACATGTGCGGGTGCATGATGCAGATTTGCGGCCGCATGTTGCAGATTTGCAGCTGCATGCGGCGGTCACTTATGAACAATAGCGTACAACGCCCACTTATGAACAATAGCGTCCAGCACCCTCTGCATGAACAAAATGTGTCCCCAGTCATTTAATTTCCAAAAAATCAGAGTGCGGCATTACACGGGTAATAGGTAAACTTATCGATGTTGTATAATATTATATAGATAATAATCACGTATCTATTGTATTTAAGGAGTGGTCTTTAAAGTGACAGTCATTTAATTATTAAATTTTCAAAAAATGTGCTATACAGGCGTCTACACATTTATACAAGCGGCAACATGTGTACGTATGTGCATGCCCGGACACACATGCACACCAAAATGCATGCATACATGTGCGGCCACATGTTGCGGATTTGTGGCCGCATGCTGTAGATTTGCGGCCGCAGTACATATAATCCTATAAAACGGTTCAAATTCAATCCCTTTTCTCACTCCAGTTTAAACATCACAAAGTGGTTGGACATGTATTTTAACTGCAGAGTAGTTAGGTAGCCTGAGACAGTCAGAAGATTTCTTTGAAGAACCTTGTAACTTGAATGCTTGCTAGATTTATCCTACAATCAATATGCAGAGATGTAAATGTTTTGAATGTGATTCAACATTTGATAGGTCAAATGACCTGAAGCGGCATAAGATCCGATTCCATAACGATGAAGATAGCGAAAATCTAGACAGTGAAGATGAAGAAATGACAGAGATGAAGAGTGAAGAAGATGAGCCAATGGAGTCGGAGAGGGAAGCCAGTGATGACTCAGCGGAGTCTGAGAGTGAAGATGAAGGTGAAGATGAAAAAGAAGCCATAGGCAATCAGGACCTATTCACCATATTCCAAAATATTAAGCAGGTCTTAGACGCTGAAAATTCAGGTTCAGAAGATGAGAATGGTGAAGTGAACACAGACCCAAATGGTATAGGCAATGTGTCTATTTCCATATATGCTGATGCTTTAGTTGCAAAGTGTATATACATAATGTTCCAGTGGAGAAGATTACAGAACTTTATGCTCATTAAAATAATTCGTTGGCAAACTAAGGATTTTATCACTGAGGGGTATGCATACGATGATGCAGTCTTCTCAGCTTTTCGAAAAAGAGAGTCTGATCAGGAAGTGCATAAGGAACAATCTAGATGCTGACGATAATGATGATGATTCTGTCGGTGATGGATCTGATCCATAAAGAATCAGTCTACCCATCAATAAATGGATCTCCAGAACATTGACTATTTGTTTATGCTACAGAAAGTATATGTTTTATCATATGTAAAATTTTCATCAATGTAAAAATATGGATACAAATAAAACATTGGTTCTTTATGTGCGTGTTGATTTGATGATTGTAGCTATATATCCAGCCATGTCCCCCACATCCCTCAATATACAAATCGGAGTGGGCGCTGTTGAAGTTGGTGGTGGTTGTAGGGTTGGTGGAAGTAGTGGGTGCTTAATGGTTTGCAGTGGCTTGGTGGTGGGTGCTGATGCTTAATGGTTTGCAGTGGCTGTTGGTGGTGGTGGTGGTGCTAGTGGCAGTTATGGTGAAGGTGGTGGGTGGTAGTGGTGCTGTGGTGGTAGAGGGGTGGTGGGATAGGATATATTTATATTTGACTTGTAGTAAACGACCATCTATGATTATGCTACTATGCTCGTAATGTGTCTCTTAATTGTTGAAATGTACCATCATGAATGATAGGGCATTCAGTCTCCAACCAACTCCCCACTTACTACCGTTAACGTAATGTATTAATTAAAAAAGAGTTCCCTCATATTCCATCGCAAGGATGGCCTGAGTGTAAAAAAGAAAACTGAAACTGAAACTGTATGAAAACCGTGAATTAAAAATGTGTTAATCTTTAGTGGTAACCAACAATAGCCAATGATTTTTAAAAAACTTTCCTCCCAGCGAGGACATTGTAATACCTTGCCAAATATCAATCTCATGGCATTTGTTCACCAGAATGTGTTTTTATGTATGTGAGGGCGTCAAATAATCAAATGCTAACACTCAACTCCATCGCGGCAAGCTGTACGCTCTCATGCAGTATAATTAATGTATTTCATAGTCTGCGATATGAAAGACGTATTTTATGAAAAACATTCAACAGCGATCAGCGGCATGGTTTCCAAAAAGGGGTAATAAAACTAGGAAAAAATTACTGTGTCCGGGCATGTACATAGACATGTTGCCGCATGTATAAATGTGCAGCCGCCTGTATAAAATTGTGGCTGCAACATTTTTTTGAAAATTTAATAACTAAATGACTGCCACTTTAAAGACCAGTCCTTAAATATGATAGATACATGATTATTATCTGTATAATATTATACATACAACATCGCTTAGTTTACCTATATATTACCCGTGTAACGCTGTACTTCACCCTGATTTTTTTGAAAATTAAATGACTAGGAGACGCCGCCCCCCCCCCCCACCTCAGTCAAGCGAATATTTTTTGATACTAATTTGACATAGAAAGTCACATGCGGCCTCAAATCTGCAAAATGCGGCCGCAAATCTGAAACATGTAGCCGCACATGTATGCATGCATTTTGGCGTGCATGTGTGTCCGGGCATGTACATACACTTGTTGCCGCGTGTATAAATGTGTAGCTGCCTGTATAGCACATTGTTTGAAAATTTAATTAAATGACTGTCACTCTAAAGACCACTCCTGAAATACGATAGATACATGATTATTATCTATATAATATTATACAACATCGATATGTTTACCTATTACCGGGTGTGATGCAGTGCTCTGATTAAAAAAAATTAAATGACTGGGAACACATTTTGTTCATGCAGAGGTGCTGGATGCTATTGTTCATAAGTGGGTGCTGTACGCTATTGTTCATAAGTGACCGCTGTGCACTATTGTTCATGCAGGTGCCATCAATCATGTACATAAACACTTCAAAAAGCGCTGTTCGACGACACAATTCCGCTTAATTTCAAAATATTCTACCCTACAACCACAAGGGGGGCACCTAATTAATATGTTAAACGCTACAAAGGGACATCATTATTCATCAACGATGACGATGGTGGACATTGTTCTTTACTCATTTCCATAACAATTTTGAAATTTTAATAATTAAATGACTGCCATATGATTTCTTTTAAATTATGTGACGGGTAGTTTCAAAATATCTTTTTAGCCACGAAGGGGGTGGGGGGGGAATGTGGGAGGCTGCGTCACCTATTTAAAAACATTAATCTATGTCATAACAGACAATAGCGTCTAGCCTGACATTTAGAGTGGGCACATGCATGAACGATAACAGCCACCTGCTCATTTAGAACAATAGCGGCCACCCGCTTATTTAGAACAATAGCGTCCATCAGCCAGCCACTCATTTAGAATGATAGCCTCCACCCACTCATTCAAATCAACCAATCAGAACGCAATATTTAAATAGGTCAAGAGCTCATTTGCATAACAATAGCGGACAACGAGTCCCTATACTACTTGCATGGTAGTTGGTTTTTGGTATGTTTGTCCTGATCTCTAATTTGTGAAGAAAAATACCACCATTTAAGACATACTGAACAGCATGATCGATTGTCGAAGTGTGGTTACCTTGCCACAAAGGGGTGGGGTGGGGAGGGGGGCTGGGGATAAGAATACGTTATGGCGAGCTGCTAGTCAAGGGAAAATGGGGGAGGGGCCCAAATCTGGCCGTTAAGGTCCCACTTTCCTCCTCCAGGGGTCTGATAGACTGGGAGCATTACTTAGCTTCATGACTGGCCCGAATATTTATGATGATCAAAGGTCAAACCTGTGAGCTAATTATAATGCGATGGAGCAGCACATTGATATAACATATAGTGAATTTAATACTGAAAAATAGGATCTTCAATACAAAGAGTACACTAATTTTACTGCATTACACGAGCGAATTACTAGCATTTCACCATGGCCTTGATTCAATGCAAAAACAACATAAACTCATTCTTGTAATGCAACATTACAATTTTGTTAAAGGAAGGAAAAAGGGAAATAACAAATGATGTTTATTGGTAATTTCATACAATATTAAATAAACTACCATTGGTAAAAAATGGGAATGAATCAGGATTATTTGACAAAAAGCAATTACTAATTCTGTGAGCGCTTAACTTGGGAGCGAATTAGTGACTTCGCTGGTGCTTAGCACCCCACGATGTGTCAACTGTGTGTGCAGGTATACCGCATAGGCCTACCTCAATATAATGAAAGCACACGTGAATATAGTTTTGTAAGCGGTATGAATAGTATTCTCTATAGGTGGCGATGTAGAGCGATTAACTCACTACTGCTAATTCACTATTGATCATTTTGAAAACGTTATATTTGAAAGTCAGTTTTTCTGGTTGAAGCAACAAGTTTCGGTCAAAATGATTCCAAAATACACTGCTGGTTTCCAAGGTCGCAATATGATGTCTACTGAATATTTTGAAATTCATGTGACTGAATGTAGAGAATGATGTCTCTGGAAATAATGGCTTTCAGTCAGCTTGTTTTAAAACTAGACAGTATTTTACCTGTAGGACGTAGTGGCTAATCAGCTTAGTGCGAATAGAACTGAGCTTATATGACCGGCTGTAGCATGTATATTTATTTGCTTGGCATACACCATAGTGCATAGGTCCAGCTGCATCACTAATTGGTTCCTGCCAGAATGATTTAAATGGTATTTAGCTGCTTTTTTCTAATTATTCTGATTTATTTATGCTTTTCACTGGTGGCTATAGGTTGATTATTATATAAAGTTGCAATTCAAGAGCATATTGTAGTTCCCTGGTCCTTTCCTTTAAAACAGTGATGGGCGGTATATGATATGTCAACAGGCATCCAATGAGAAATATGGTGCAATTGTACAACTTCGTTGCTCACAGCGGTAATATTACAGCATGATAGTCAACCACAATAACCATAGGCCATCTTGGTTTACAACACCACCACCACCACCACCACCACCACAACAACAACAACAACAACAACAACAACAACAGTTCAAGGATGACTTGGTTTACAACCATTAGCTGGTGATCATATGTTACAACCACAACAACAATCATTAGGTAGTGACCATAGGCTACCACAACAACAACAACAACAACAACAACAGTTCAATGACGACTTGGTTTACAATCATTAGGCAGTGACCATAGGCTACAACAACAATAGTTCAATGACGATTTGGTATAAGTTCACTAGCCAGTGATCATACGATACAACAATAAAAACAATCATTAGGCAGTGACTATAGGCTACCACAACAACAGTTCAATGACGACTTGTCTTACAATCACTACAAAAATCATTAGCTAGTCCTTATATGCTAACCCAACAACAACAGTTAAATGACGATTTGGTTTACAATCACTACAAAAATCATTAGGCAGTGACTATATGCTAACACAACAGCACCGGTTCAATCACGACTTGGTTTACAATCGCTGCAAAATCATTAGGCAGTGATTATATGCTAACACAACAGCAACAGTTGAATGGTGACTTGGTTTACAATCACTACAAAAATCATTAGGTGCTGACTGCCTGAAGACGATTAATCCATTTATCTAAGTAGCAAAAATAAATCAGTCAAAGCAATAGCAGCAGAATCACCGGCCCACAACCAATCGATACACATCACGACATCCACCATCCCACGAGCTACCACACATGGTACATTCACGGGGTCACTATCTGAACCCCAACCAGCACTGAGCGGATACATAGCTAGCGCTATGTGAACACCTCAAGCGGCCACATCTGCATGGAGCGGATACACGACTTGCACTACGCGAACATATTAAGTGCCCACATCTACACCGAATGCATACCAAACAGACACAAACCTGAGCATTTACCGCACCAAGACCGAGGCTTTAGTGCGGCACGAAACTGGATGGTATTTTTAATACAAATCCGTATGAAACGCTAGCTTTCAACAGTCAATAACATCATTTTCATCACAGAATGTCCAACACATGATGAATGTCAAAGAAAACAAAGTCAGATTTGGTGAAAGGCGGATTTCCCGAATTGTAGCACCAGAACACAAGATTACCATTTTCGGTGGAACGATTAGGCTACATCCTCACAATCTCCCCTGCTTGAGGTTGATGTCCGGCCAACCTATCAAGATACATCAGCACAACAACTGAGAATAGTATAAACACAAAAATAACGCTATTTACAAGATAAGCACAAGATTAGCATATTCCCTATGTCACCAGTGGACCGAAATATCCCATGGGGACACCGAGCGTGGCATCCCATAAGGGTTTTATGTTTACCCACATTCTTTGCGACCTCAAGGGTAGCTCATCATCTTCGCTGGTGCTACTTGTAGTCTCTAGATCATCAGATGGGTATGTTAAAGCACTGGATCCAACCAGTGCGGAACCTGATTCGATGACTTGTGCATTTCTACATGGAACACACATGGTTACTATCACTATTATTCTGATGCACATGAGTGACTCTATGCAACAGCTCGTTGTCTTCTCCAACTCTCTTCCTCTGTTGTAAAAGTAATTTAACTTCTTTGGGCTCTTCCTTTAGTTCAACGGGAGTGGGCTGACATCCCAAAATAATTAATACTGATGACGCTGAATGGGCTCATCTTTTCTCTGTAATTTAATCAAATCACTGTGCTCATACACTGGAAAGGTTCCTGTAGAGGGAATAGCAATGCCCTTCACATGTCCGTCTATAGGTCTACCACCAAATTGCGGTTACTGCGCTTTTACAACACACACTAGCACCTCAGTAACAGTTGCCAGTGTGTTAAGCGCATTAACATAGGCATCATCTGCGGGTAAGGTGTCTACTATATCTAAATGAGGCTTCTGGGGAAGTCCATCTGCAGCGACATTTGAACATCCTGGTCGGTATTTAATCACAAAATCAAATGAAGATAGCTCATTCACCCAATCTTGCTCCACCACACTCAACTTGGATGAATTCAGATGAGCTAGAGAATTAATATCAGTTAGGACAACAAACTTACTACCCACCAAATATTCCTGAAAGTTGTCGACAACTGCCCATTTTAGACCTAACAGCTCCAGCTTCCTACTTGAATATCTCTCCATGTTACGCTCTGAGCCATGATGTCTTCGACTAGCATATGCAAGTATACGCTTCCTGCCACCCTGTCCCTGTATCTGCACCTCTCCTATCCCTTCATTACAGGAATCCACCTCCAGGATAAAAGGCAACATGAAATCTGCATAACTCAGTATGGGTGATTCAGTAAGTCTAGCTTTGAGCACTTCAACTGCCCGTTGCTCTTCTAAATTCCAATCAAGATGTACCACGGGTCCGTACTTCTTAGACTGTACATCCTTGGCTACACAACGATGCACTGGACCAGCAATCTGTGTGAAATTCTTTACAAACTGGCGATAGTTAAAAGAAAATTCTAAATATGATATCAGTTGCCTAAGTGTATTTGGCACTGGCCAGTCTCAAACACTGTAAAGCTTCTCGGGATCGGGTGAAATTCCATCAACACTTAGAATGTAGCCCAGATACTTCCCCTCCCTCTTAAATAACCGACGCCTGATAAAGTCAAGCCATGTTGCTCTAAACGGCACAAAACTAAATCCAACCGCTCTATGTGCTTCTCGGCAGTTTTGGAATAAGCTAAGATATCACCTAGATAAATTAACAATGACTGAAATGCCGTATCAATGCCCCCCTCTCCCCCCCCCCCCCGGGTCACGTCCATGAGCTTCTGGAATGTACTAGGAGCATTCGTCGACCCAAACGACATGCAGAGGCACTCAAAAAGCCCAAATGGGGGTCATAAAAGCGGTCTTCTGAATATTTCATAACTACCTGGTTATACACTTAGAGCACATATAGTGAACTGAACCATATGGATCCACTGAGGACATCAAAGGATTCGTCAATACGCGGTAGGGGAAACACGTCTTTCTGAACTTTCAAATTAAGCTTCCTGTAATCAACACACAGATTAATGCTTCCATCCTGTTTCCAAAAAACCCACAATGTTGCTAGCATATGGGCCGGTACTAGGCCTAACTACCCGTTTACTCACCAAATCATTTATGTCAGCTTTCACAATTTGGTACTGGGATGGTGTGAGCCGATGAAATGACTGTTTGATTGGAATTTCGTCCTCTGTCTCCCTGTCTGTATCTTATGTATCACCGTTTTGGTAAACATAAAACCATCATCTTCACTTTCAGAAACATTACGGCGCTTCCGCAGCAATTCTCTCAAAAACTTTTCTAGTAGAGCGTCAAACTTGTCTCATGCACTGCGGGTATCTACAATGGATCAGTTTCGGAATCTACACATATAGACACAAAATCACTAGGCGACACACAACATATATCTGAGGCAGCATACATATCTGTAATTACACTTATCTTCTCAACGTTGGCTGACCAATCATATCAATATACTGCAGCGACAATAAGGGCGCGTGGCAGTGACATGTGAACGTCTTGAACCGGTCTAATTTTTTGCTTATTCTTTCAAAAACATATGTAGCTCTGCCAATTCAATCGATGTCGGCGCATCTAGTAACGTATCAAGAAAATCAGAGAATTCACAATGTTATTGGTTTTCCTTATATCCTAGCGAACCTATTTTTTTTAAGAATGTTGCGGACAAACTGTGTCTCTTCAGGAGTATCTACCTCCTCGCAATCCGGCAGAGGTATGTTGAAGACTGTCAAACCTGCAGTCAAATACGGTCAAACCTAGGGTTGGGCGATATTGCTCAAGGCATGACGATATCGGTATCTCATTAAAATACCGCGGTATCACGATATATCGTCATTTGGGTGGGGTGTAGAGTTAGGGTGTAAACATAGAATAACATGTATTTCAAATTGGTGGTATCTACAAGTTATTTTCATTAAATTTGTTGCATTGAAACCGTAAATTGAGATCGCCATGATTGCCATTTCCGCATATTTAATACACGAAATTCCACACTGACACCCTTCAATATACAGTTTAAAGCAACGAATGTAATGCTACTAACCGTACTCATCACAAAAAAGAAAAATAAAGGATTTTCTTCTGTTCTTGTGTTGTATTTTGTGTTATCTTTACCTCACGACAACTGTCAAAAGATTGAGCAAGGAATACGCATTAACTTCATTGCTCAGAAAGGAATTCCGCAGAGCAAAATCTGTTTGGCCGCCGTATCATACTTGAGCCAATCAGAATTCACACTGCAGAATTCCGACAGCTGTTATCACGCCCACCGCTAGCGTAGACGATGCAAATTAATAAAATAACACTGCATGATTTTGAACGAGAACCAGCGTGAAGGAAGACTGGAAACAGTTATATCAGATTTTATTTGGTCGGTAATATTAAATACTAATTTGACCCATTGTAGACCTATTCAAATTCGCTCACTACTTATCGGTCCTATCCATTGATCTCAAGGCGTAGCCGGGATGTGTGAAATTAACCCAGTTAACATTGCAACCAAAACTGCCACAACAGATCGAAGACTAGAAATAATTAGGCCTAAATTATTTATTTTAAGGCTGTTTCTCACTTAGAATAAATCTGTAATGTTATATGTGGAATGAATTTTGATCTGATTCGTTTAAAAATGCTAAATATATTGTATAAAGTTACATAAAAACGTATAACGGTAAAGCAAGAGATATATTTCCCCCTCACCCACCGTTCCAAGCTGTGGTATTGACTCAAACTTACTCTAAATGCAAGCTCTAAAAGACCACCTTGCCTTAAGAGACCAATTTCTTCAATTCCGAAATCTATTTAAAGCAATACATTTCACTGCATATAAAGCCACTACCTGCCTTAAGAGACAACCTTTGGATTCTCCACTGGTGGGGGCCGGCGGGAATTATGACGGTCAAAGGACTACACTTATTATTAAAAACAAACACCACCATGTCATCTACATCAAGTATAAAATAGAATACCAATTAATATAATTAGTTACGCATTGAAAAATATATGTTCAAAGCTTACGACTTTCTTGCTCTTTATTTAAATTGTGTCGAAACATAATTATGGATAGTAGGCTTGGTGAGGTTTCATTTAACATATTTGAACCCGTAATGTGGTCAGACATAAAGAATTTCTTGTTTTTGCGGTATAGCGGTAAATAGCAGTATTTTTAAAGTTAAAAAAATGATGGCCCTCAAATTATATTTTGGTAAACTTTCGAAATCGTATGTATGTATAATGGCAAAATGCAATATAAGAGAACACAAGAATCTGGGTAGCTGCGGATTCCAGATTTTTCGATTTTTCCGGATCATACCCAAAGTTGTGGAAACATGGTCACACCATAATTCCTCTGTTAGAATCTGAACCAAATTGGACCCATAGTTTCCAAGATATTTACATATTCGGAATTTGATCCAATCCGGATCCGTGTTCTTGCATACGGATCATGGCCAAAGTTTGGTCAGCCTCATAATCGTGTATGGCAAGTTAGTTTTTTGTGTTAACGTTTGAGCTAAATGGGATCAGCAGTTTTTTTAGATACATGCCAGAATATGCTTTTGTGGCTGGCTGGCTGACTGGCTGGCTGGCTGGCTGGCTGGCTCGAGGACCAACTGACTGACTAAGGGACATAATGATTAATTCTTAGCTGCTGATTATTTTTACCAATTTATGTGTTTGGTATGCTCGTGGGCCACAATCTTTAAAAAACATTGTTGGCAATTTTACTTTTAACTTTTACCAGTCAAGTCATTGTCAAACACGAGCACGATAGTAAATGAATAGGGGCAATAGAAAATGTGTGACTTTACACAGTCATGTGTTTAACATTATTGAATAAATTGTAAATTTGTAGATAGGATGTATTTCAAGTGATATGTAATGCTAATAATAAACAAAATATTGATACAAAAAAATAAATAGTGGAAAGATGGACTCTTTTCATGATTAATGTTAATTACTTTTCCCTATATAGTATTGCCAAATGTGGCATCCACAATGAGACTACTGAAACATAGTTATTTATATTTTATTTAGATAATTACTGTATTCCAGGTAGCATATTGTGTTTTTATAATCAGGGCCCGGTTTCACGAAACTTCTTAAGTCTAGTAATTTGCTTAGCTCGTAGTTATTTTCTTAAATCACTACAAATGCGTTTCTCAAAAAATCTTACGCTCAAACTACACAACTTTCAAGAAAAGAACGTAATTTTCTTAAGACTGGTATAGAACAGCGAGTGGCGATGTGATTCAGATTGAGGCGTCATTTAATCTCGTTATTTGGGCTGCCTAACACATTTTTCTCACTCCAAAGTGACGCTATTGTGTTTAAATAGTGTAGTAGACCATACAATTAATTTAAACTCGTTATCTACCGCAAGTCCTCACAAGACCTTTAACTTCAAAACTAGTCAGATAAATATGGCCGCCGTGAGAAACAACATTCGATAGAAGACATGATTCGCGCTGAAAGAATATTCAGTGATCGGCAGAATCCGCTTGACATATATTATGCACATAAAATACCGTCCCAGTACCGTTCATGCCTTTAACTATCCTTTTCAGCGGATTTAGAAAGACCAACAAAGCGATCTAATAAGGCTTTTTTAACGTCGTGATCAATGCTATTTTAGCATTAATGAACATCCAATTATGACGTATGAAATAGTGAAACGTCACAGGTATAATCAGTCATAGACTGAGTAAGTTCTTGTTACATTTCCCCGACGTTAAAGAGGAGCTTTAACTATGCTACAAATCATTCACTCATGTCTTTCACTGGTATAGTGGCATATGAAATAAACAAATACCACTATAGGCTCTAATAATAATGTTAATGGGTAGCCGATGCCACTGTTACTGATGTAGTCCCCCTGGTTATCGGGGGTAATGCTAACCGTGTTAGCCGCACCTCCGAATTAGTAATCATTTCTTACACGATCTTACACGAATCCTCTATTGACAGCAGGTGTCAACAAGCCTATAACGTCAGGAATGGGCTGCGTATATTTTTAGTTCATTTTAGTGTTATTAAGTTGTTATTAACAATTATACATTGTTATAATGATTCTGGAGTATAAATATTACAGATGGGTTCACAATCGTAGTTTCACGAATTAGTCAATTACATTTGAACATTTTCATTCGTATAAAAACAAATAAATTCTAAAAAAACATCGAACTATATATAGTAGAGTTCCTGTCGGATTAAGTGTCTGGCGTATCCACCACTTTCCCACATCTGTTAGATTTAATTACCCAATCGCAAATCCCCCATCACATTCATCAGTTTCGACCTTTTTGGCCCGGCACCTACCCCATGCACATGGGTATAACAATTTGGTTGGAGTTCAACAAATGGTTTCAGAGGAGAAAGGGTGATAGAAGCAATGATTATGATATTTGACCGTTTGATCCACAACACATCACACGCACCCTCTAACTAACCACCCCACCAAACCACGTGACTGGACATCCCTGATTCATCACACTCACCCCAAAAATAGTTTCTATAAAGCTGTTGCTCTCGAAATATTTTGCTGACCACAAGATAAACTAGATTGTTCGGTCGATGATGCGTCATCGTAAACCCCCACGTCAACCACTTTGAAATTTTGAACTCCCCCCCCTCCCCCACCTCAACCACCACCACCCCACACACGCACGCACGCACGCATGCTCGTACGCACGCACGTAGTCGCACGCACACATGCACACACGTACGCACGCACGCACACACACCGCCATCCCCACCCCCTCAGGGAGCGGATCCATATGTAAATGTCCACTTGCACTACACACTTATATGGCTGAATTCCGTCCAACATATGTTACAATCAATTTTTGAGCGCAGACATATGCCCGCCCGCCCGCCGCTCGAGCGCGCGCGCGCGCACGCACGCACGCACGCACGCACGCACGCACGTGCACGTGTTAGACGGCATAATCCCCACGTTTCTTCGAAAAACGTGGTAATAAGAAATAATAATGATATATTTTCATTAGATGAGGTGAGAATTGGCGCTTGCATTACAATACTAGTCTGACAAAATGTGCGTTAGCTATCCTACAATTTATTGAATTAATTTGCTAATCTTGTCTTATTTTTAAAGGCTAGAATTTGTAGATACAGTGGGTACGGCAGTTCCGGATCATCGGCAGTTCCGGATCAGCGGCAGTTTCGGATCACTGTATCTTAGGCCTCTTTCTCATTGCCTAATCCTGTTTAACTATTCCGTGTACTGTGTAGGTTAATATGTATCCGATGTAGCGGTTTGCATTCACACTGCTGGGAGATAGTCCCGGACTGGACGGTGGTGCTACCTGATGGACAGCGAGATAACGTGATGACCGTAGCGCTACCTGACAGACAGTGCGAGAAAATGGTGACGCTAACGCTACCAGGCAAATTTTGACGAAATAGGCTTTGTTCATAGCAATAGCGATCTATCGGAAGATAAACCGCCGATTTTGTGGGATTAAATTTCGAGATAAATGACGTATTTATTCCGGCACATGAGCCAGTTCAATGAGAATGCTAGCCGGTATACCTGATATTTACCTGACAAACTTTGGGAAAGTCACCCTATGCGCTTCAACTTTGAAGCTAAACATGTATTTCCAATTCTACTTCAATACTAGTTGACTGATGTGAAACTGTTGTTCCTGACGTTAGAGGCCTGAGGCCTGCTGTCAGATGTCCTTTCATTGTATCATTTACCGAAATAGTGGCTATATGAGAACACGGCCTTAGTAATTAATAACATTCTTTAGAATTAGGCTTACTAGATTTAATATTTTGTTATGTTTTTAAATAACTTCAGTTTATTGAGAACAAAGAAACATAAAAATGTGTATTTCAATTTTGTCAGATTTCCAGCATTTAATTCATAATAAATCCTCTGTCGCGATTAACCACCCTTATGGTCGATACGGAAACAAGCTCGCTCATCTCTCACAGCGGTATGACAAAAATGCTTCTATAGACAGCAAGCACGTGTTTGTATGTCAATGATATTTCTCATATTCTTATTTTTTGCCTTCTGAAAACATGACAATGGAATAACACTGTTCGAACATATTATTTTATAGTCCTCACACTGACAGTTTAAAGGACTTGATCAGGAACTATCCAAAGTGATCGGAATTGGCGTGTTCGGTCGACTCACACTATTGTGAAACTCTTTGAATGGTAAAACTCAAATTAAATCATTTTTATATTTGCATAAGGCACAAATGTGCGTCATCAAAATCTAAACTGATTTAAAATATTCTATAAATATATAATTGATAGGAACTATTTTTTAGGTAGTGATCCAAAACTGCGTGAAAAAAATTATAATATATTTATAATAAACAGATTGCTGAAACACCGAGAAGAATTATATGTTTATTTGCAATTGTGTGTTCTACCGGTATTGATTGGTGCGACGTCGTAATGTTCGGAATGGCTTTACATTCTACGGTAAAGCTGTAGGTAATTTATTGTGTGGTTTAAACAGTTCTATTCTTATGGTGAATCAAAGTTACTGATCCCGCCAAGATAGCTGTGTTTCTCGAGTGGGTGGGCTGCCAAGCATCCTCCTCTGTCGTATGGAGATTGTGAATACAGTCAACTTGAGTGTCTGTGTTTCTGAGATGTTGGTGAATTTGATTGATAATGCGTGGCTGGTTATTTGTGGATGATTCTTGCGCTGTGGTGAGAATGTGACGTCTTTATTGCCGCAGGGTGTGGGAGGGGTGCTGTGGTGCGGTGTCAATTTCATCGAACCTGCTGGTATTTCGCTCTGTAATGGCTGAGCCCGTGGGTGGGACAGAGTTACTTTAGAGTGCGGATGACCTGAAGGATGCTGTCGTAACTTTGTCTGCCGATCAGGCTGCTTCCATGCCCACCCGCGGGGTGGGGGTGTGTGGGGGGAGAGTGGTATTGTTGGTTGGTGCGGTGTGGAATGCCACCTCCTCTGTAGCAGCAGTCTCTCACATATCTGAAGATTGGCGGTCAACAGACGATGAGTGGAGTGTGAAATGGACTGGGCCGGTGATGTCCGAACTTTGTGCATAGATGAGGGACGCCAGTTGGAGCTGGGATGTTTATGCCATCATGGTCAAGGGTGCGGCTTGGTTGTAGAGTGGTCCAGCGATTTTGGGACGTGGTCGGGTACACCTAGTTGTACAGTTTGGCGGTTCTAGACACACCAAAGCCTCATCCGGCCTCTTCACTAACATGCTATTCATTACATGTTCCAACCCACAGGAAGCATGGCTTGGGTCAGCCCCAGGTTCCGCTTGTGGTAACTCTATAATGGGGGTTATAGCATGAAGTGGGTGGGAGTAGGAAGAGGTCGGTGGAACAATTTTTCCGTCCGCCCCATTGGACAATACAAACGAGAAGTTCTTCAAATACGACTTCCCAGATCGAGTAGACCCATGCTGTGGAGGGAGAGGGCGAGTACGTGTTTTGTCGTCATCCTCAGCGTCAGCCGCTCGATCACCAGACTCCTGGCTTGGGAGAAGATGGACCAAACTGGCACCGCGGTACTCTGCGCTAACTGTGGGAATACTAGGAATTTCTGTCTGGGTACCGGTATCACGGGAAATGCCCAGTCCGAGCTCTGGTGCTGGGCCATCGCTGACACATGGGTTAAGCCGGTCGAAGTGGATGACTGAGGTCAAGCCATCCGAAGCACGGATATGGTAGGTCACGTCCAACGTCTTACCTACTACCACATAAGGGCCTTTCCACTGGTAACTCAGTTTACTTGGCACGTTTGCAGATCGTCGTGAATCGTGTACCCATACCATCCTTCCTGCTTCATACGGATCTCCACGCACTCTCCAGTCGTGCCATGTCTTTTGCCGCCGGTGTGCAGTGGATAAAGTTGCTCTCACTAACTCATGGGCCTGTTCTATCTGCTGCCGCAAGAGTACAACGTAGAGAGAAGGTGAATTTTTCTCTCCTGGTTTCCGGGGCATAGCCAGATCCATGGGCAAGGCTAATTCACGGCCTAACATTAACTCAGCAGGGGTGTAACCCATGCTGGAATGTACTGAAGTGCGGTAAGACATGAGTACATATGGGAGTCGTAAATCCCAATCTCTACAATCAAGGTGTGTTTCCTTTGTCAACATTTCTGCTAGCGTACGGTTAAAGCGTTAAACCATACCGTCGCTCCGCGAATGATAGGGTGTTGTTCTTGTCTTGACAATATGAAACAATTTGCAGAGCTCTGATATGAGCCAGCTCTCAAAATTACTTCCTTGATCAGAGTGTAGCTCATAGGGCATACCGAAATGGCAGAATACATTGCTTTCCGGAACCTCCGCTACGGATGACGGAAATAAGTACATCCTCTTATTAAGAGGATGTACTTATTTCCGTCATCCGTCGTATTCAAGGGTCCGAGCACATCAATAGTCACTCGCTCCCACGGTGCACAAACTATTTTAATTTGACACTAAATCGTATTAGTAAGATTGCAAACCTAATACTATACACCCTTTGGCCTTCCCGGTGTGAGGTCTGTCTCCGTCATGGGACGTCGCCCAGCACCTCACACAAGAATGCAGCCTAGGCTAGGTGCCGTTCCCGCATATGCGTGCGAGACTAAGGACTATGCCCATAAGAAGTATAATCAAGTCATAGGACAGCTGGTCCTACATGAGGCTCCGGCTCATAAAAACATGATCAAAGAACATAGCCCATGGGACACTAGTCTAACATGAGATCGAGAACCATGCCCAAGAAACATGATTAAGAGACAAAGTCTGCGGTCTTTTCATGTGATGCCCCTCTCACGCATATACCCTCCCGCATCCCAAAGAATCACTTTTCATGAGCTCTGATCACGTGAGGCATGGCTCGCAATACGAATGCTTACCATGGCCTGACTGTACAATAAGCCATCTTGACAACACAGATGAACCGACATGATCAAGACGACTGGCCGGTGACCCAGTCGATAGCAATGACCATCTGAGCTGATGCTCAGGGGCAACTGACCGTCTGATCGGTATCTATCTACCAACAGTATACAAACTTTGACCGTTTTCTCCTGGCTTGCCTGCAGGGCTCCTCTCTAGCAGGTTATACCAGACTGCAGAGCCGAGCCCCGGGTGTGGATTGGCATGGTATACATTTGGCAACCCATGCCTTCACACTATCGTGAATTCCAATCCCGTTGAATCTCTGTTTTATCTGCATGACAGTTCTTTCCATGGTCAAATGTCCCGCATTATCGTGTAATTGTTGTAATATGGTTTCCCAATAACACTCTGGGATTACCAGACGGTTATTAATGTAAAGAAAGTTGTTGTGCTTATGGCATTCTTCAAACCACTGGTAGTAGTACTTTACCATGGCAGATAACGGTGTAACAGTTTCCCAGGGAGGGCGTACCCTATCCTGGACCCACATGTATATTTTTCGTGTTTGTGCGTCTGTTGTTTGGTCATGGGTGACTTTCTCTGGATTCCACTCTGCATACTGCAATTCAGGGAACTCCGGAGATGGCTTTGTTGATTGTGTCATGGTGGCGGCCTCTTCGTGTTCATCTTCCTACCCACTCGAATTGTCAATCATTTTCGTTGATTTTGTAAAGAGGTGAAGCAATCTCATTGAAATGATGGATGTATCGGCGATAGTACTTGCAAAGTCCGAGAAAACTCAGTCTCTGTGATTGAAGAGGGTGTTGGCCACTCTGCTACTGCCTTTGTTTTTAATGGCTGAGTAGCCACTCTATCACCGGATATGACGTGTCCCAGGAACTCGACGCTCTGTCTGAAGAGATGACATGGTTTGAGATTTAAGTTTGCCACGTGGAATCTTGAAAGCACGGTGTCCAGATTTGTTAATGATTGCTTAAACGAAGACCCAAAGACAATTACATCGTCGATGTAACACAGACAGATTTCCCATTTCAGGGTAGTTAATACCTGCTCAATGAGACACTCGAAAGTCCCAGGAGCGTTGCACAAGCCGTAGGGCATCTTGCAGAATTGAAAAACTTCATCCGTACATAAAAATGCGGTCTTTTCCATATCAGCTTCATCCATGGCCACTTGCCAGTAACCACTAGCTAAATCAAGGGTACAAGACCACTTGGCTCCGGACAAGGGATCCACGGCCTGATCCATTCTTGGTAATGGATACGCGTCTTTAACGCTGAGATCATTAAGGCAGCGGTAGTCAATGCAAAACCGCAAGGATCCATCCTTTTTGCCTGATACTACCATGGGGCTGGCCCATGGGGATGCTGATGGTTCGGTAATACCGGTCCGAACATGTCGTTTACTTGTTGATGAGCTTCCGCTTCATTATGGATGGGAAGACATTGTACTGGTTGTCATGCTGGGCAATTATTTCCCGTAGCGATGGAGTGTCGCACAAGATGAGTTTCCTAGAGATCCATGTCTCCTGATGAGAAACTATCGCAATATTTATAAAGTAGGATCCGTTTTTTAGACTGCATTAAACCTACTGTGGTACGTAAGTACAATTCGTGTAAATGTTCTGGTAAATCATCAGGTGTGGTGGTGTGTGTTGGTGGCCACAACGGACTCCAGGTTCAAGCATTATTGGGTCCGCTAAAGGGTATGTGTTCTTTGTTGGTGGTGTCCACGATCATATGGGGACTTGCGCATTGTGAGGATATCATGTAATCGGGGTTGGGTTCCAGCATGGCGATGTGTGTGTTGTCTCCTAACTGTGGTGGGGGTGGCCAATAGGATCTGTTCTTGTCCCAGCTCAACGGTGGCTGTGCTTGAAAGTATTAGTACACACGTATCGCATAACGATGATTCCGGTCCAAAGGGTATACTTTGGCCATGTATGTCAAGTTCCTGTTGCTTGCAGTGTATAATGGCTTCACTGGCACTAAGAAAATCGGAGCCAAGAAGGGCATCATTTTGAATAGAGGCGATGACAACTCACTGTATGAATTGCATCTCCTCTATTTGTATGATAAGATTAGCTATTCCAGCCACGGGCACATCGGCTCCCGTAGCTGTTTGTAAAAATATGTTTGTAGGCCTAAGGGGTGGCTTCTTATGAGGTGGGATGCTCTCATATAAGCGCTTGTTAAAAACGGTGATGGAAGCTCCAGGGTTAATGGTGGCACTGGTGGAAATACCGCTAAACAGACAGGCACATTTGTAAATAACTTTTCTATGACTCTGCGGAACTGTTTCCAATGATGCCATCTGCGAAAGTGGTTGCAGAGCGGAATCATTCTGCATGTATTCGGGTTGTTTCCGGATGGCTTCCCGTAGTGCTGCTGATGGCTGAGTGAGAAAAGGGCCAGTCTGTTGTCGCCACTGCTGTGAGTGCGTTGGTGACGCGGAGCTGGTGGTAGCAGTGGTGGTGGAATTGTTGCCATTTCTGTATGTGTGGTGTTTGTGTAGACAGCGGTGCGGATGGGATTCTCGCAATTACGGACAAGCTCGACCTGAGCGAGCCACTTCTTGCAGTGCATCATTGGATGTTTTGTTGATGCACAAAAGAAACAGTGTCGTCGTGGAATTCTTTCATATCGATGGCAGCATCTACGCATCCGTGATGCAGATTGGATAGTTTCTCCCATACCGGTGCTGTCTGTGGATGCGGGAGATGATGCTGTGCGGGGTGGTGTATTGCATACCACCAAGGGACTCCGAAGTGTCCATTGTCTTGGTAGCAGGATGTGGTGCTTGCAAAAACGTTGTTTCAGCGGAGGTACTACAACCTACCACTGCCGTTTTACAAAGGAAAGGTTGGTTAGATGCAGACATTGTGGGATTACTTTGTCCATAAGAGGGGGATGGCAGTGCTGCTGATGTGGGAGGCATCGCAGGCACCGACATATATGAAGCCAGGTGCATAGCTGTGTGGGTGTATGCTGATGCTTGATGATGATAGTTGGCCACTGGACGTTGTTGTACGGAAGCCGTAATTGAAACGGGTTGTAAGAACGGGCACCGAGATGACTCTTCAATCGGTTCCCTTAGGAGTTTGATGGCTTATTGGGCTGTGGTGTTCTGCGGTCAGCGGTTGATGTGGTAGATGGAGATCGGTTAGGACACCGTTCCCTCAAGTGGCTCAGCTGACCACATCCAAAACATGTGTTAGGTGGCGGTGCGGTGGTGCTAGTGGTTGCGGTCCTATTGTGTGTGGTTGTGATGCTTGTGCTCAGTGTGGTAACGAGATTGGTGAGTGCGGAGATTTGCTTGATGATCTCATCTATTCTATCATGCAAGTTTGGGCAATTGTTGTTGTTGTGCTGGTTGCCGCATCCCGGGGCTCCGTTGTGGCCTCCTCGGTAGCCACGCCCCCTTCCTGTAGGCATGTGATTCTGGTTAGTGTGCTGTGCTTGCGGTGCCTGTTGTTGTACTGTAGTTTCTGTAGCTGATGTTGTGGTAGGTGTGATGCAGTTGTCGGCTGGCTGATGTGGCGTAGTTGGTACCGCCCAGCTTATTGATTGGGTGAAGTCGGCGGCGATTGTTCTTTTCTCGCTCCAAGAAGTTCTCGATCTGTACCGCAGTTGCCGTGAGTTGGGAGAGGCTACCGTGGTCTGCGAGAAATAATTTCCCTTGAGAGCGGGTTCACCGCTTAACGCATCAATAAAGGTATCTAGGTGGAGGTGTGTGATGCCTTCGATGTTGGTGCTGGGGTATGCGCAGGTCACAAGTCTCTGGATGCGGCTAGCTAACTCCGGTAATGTCTCTCTGGTAAGTTGTCGTAAATATTGTTTAATTGGAGATGACTGGTTTCCCCTAGGGCAGTGTCGCCGAATCCCTCTGACAACATGCTTTCTAGTAGTGTGCAGGTGGGTGTGTAGTCCGTCCCGAGGTCCGCGAGAACTTCTAATCCATTTCCAGATAGTTTTGTGGTGAGATATTCACCCATCTGCTGATCGGTCCACCCTTTTGTTTGATTGATGATCTTGAAATGAACTTTATAATTGGCCCAGTCATTCTCCCCGCTAAATTCCGGGGTGGCGGGGGTGGGGGGGGGGGGAGAATGACTCGGCTAGGTCCACGTGATGAACTGAGTGGTGAAAATACGGGTGGTGGTGGTGATCGGGAGACTAATGAAAATGCTGATGCTGGCCGACGTGTAGGTGGTGGTGTTGATGTTTCCCGTCGGCGCTTTGAGGGTGCAGAGGCTGCCTTTCCCGAGAGTCATACTCGTTATAATAGCGCCGCGTATATGAGTTAGCTGATACCAGCCCTGATGCAGGTCCATAGACCGGTGTTGGTCTATAGACAGGAGGCGGTGTGTTATGAAGATGACACGGGCATTCTTCGGGCTGAGGTTGTAGGCATTCCTCGTACGGTGGTGGTGCTGTAGGCTGATGGCTGTGGTGTGTGGCATGTCTGATGTACCAATGGAACGGAGGTGCTGATTGCTCCCTTTCATGTCGTGTTGTTCCCTGAAAATGATATGGTGCATTTAATGGGGGAGACATGGGATATTGTACATTATCATTATTATCCTGCCACATATCAGCTACTGATGACGCGAATGAATAGTAATATTGTGAAGGAACGGTAATATGCCCCCGTAGGGATCTTTGACGAGATCGACCACGGTCCGGCCCTGATGGTATTGGCCTACCGCGAATGTCTGATATAGTGCGAAATTCAGTTCTCGCTTGTGAGGCATCGTGGAATGTCCCCTCACTGATGGGCGATATACGGTTGTAGGTGCAGTGCTGGTGTTTCCGCACTGCTGGAATTTGGTACATGGCCGGTGAGCACGCGAGCATTCCGTCCATCGCATGATGCTACCTCTTGATCTAGGGAGTCGTCGCTGAATGGAGATAATGAACTTAGCTCGCTGAAAGGTCTGGGCATGAGTTCGCTTCATGATGTTCTTCGAGCCCCACATCGTGTGCCACTTGTAGCTCATGGGGTAACATTGGGTCATTCCGGTATGTGATGCTCACCACACTGCATGTGCACGACGGACGAGAGGGATGGCTAGCTCCTGGTCTCGGGCTTCCAGATCCTGTGCGATACTGTTCTGCGTGATACAGAGACTGGCTCCTAAGGCCGATGGAACTCAATTGTTCTGGGGGGGGGGGGGCGGGCCATGCGACCATCGCCGCTAACATTGAATTGAACGGTGTCCGCCCATGACTTTATGTCACCAGTATGCCTGTTCATAGTAATTTAGAACCATGGACTTACAAGGATTTGTGACAAAATACTAAAACAATAAAAATATAACCTAAAGAAACCACAGAGTTTGGTAGATAACAATGAGCATAAAATAATACATGACATAGAGACAGCTGATGCACTTTAAACGTGGTGACACCGGAGGTACCACATAGACTCGTAAGTCCAAAGCAGTATCCCCGCAAGGGAGGCTCCCGCATACGAGATCACTAATTAACCTAAAATAAGTTATTATACCCTTATGCTGAAAAGGAAAGGAAAAAGAAACTCCTAGTGTGGCGAGAGGCATTGTGCCTCATAGGGGCATTACTCCTCGATGCTACTTATCATTGTGAGAAGTAGTAGCCTCACGCGGGTCGCCTCACTAGATATCTTGCGAGAGGCAAGTGCCTCGCACTGGCCTCCATCACAAGAAAATGCCTTCAACGCTGAAGCGGAGGAAAAGAGTTGGGAAAAAGGGCTACTCTTTTATTCAACTAAAAGTGCTGTGAAAAAGACCATCCTAGTGAAAAATATAACTAAAGTGGTGTGTGCTGGTTTACGTGAAGACAGGATGCGCGATTCCCGAGGGATTCCCAAGTCACCGTCTTATGTAGTTCCAAGATACTGTATTAGTAGGTGCCGCTTTTCTTTGTGTGTGCCTTCCACTATAACTAACCTACCAGTAAGGTGTTAGAAACAAAAACTAGTTTTTAGGCCACAAATGGCGGGGATCCTACTTATCTTCTGATACGGTTGTCCAATGGGTGCAGACGCCCCAAAGCATTCACCTCCATTACTTTGCAAGACATCCGAGCTTGTCGAGAATCCAGATGCCTTGCTCCGTAGCCACATAAAACATCACAGGACAATGGCTACCCTTACCACAAGCAGATTTTGATGACTGATCTATCGTTACGGTGGGGGATAGAGAGACGAATATCCATCGAAAATGTCCTTCCCGTGAGGGCGTGGCAGATTCCAACATCTTGCCCAGACATTTCAATGAGTTGGGTGGAGGTACGCAGCTCGTCCGTCACCAAGTCCTATGGAGCTAAGTATTGGCCTGCCATTAGGTTTATATTCAAATTGCCCAATATGCATTGCGGTGCGGGAGAAATATACTCTTAACACCCTATCAAATAATAATAATGTGTTCGCAGTGCTTCCTTCATTGGCATGGATAACTAACTACTAAGTATCCGAAGATACAGGGGAGGTGTATGTGATACCGCACCGTGGCCATCACCTCCGATAGTTTCCCAGGGTCAGATCAGTGCACAGTGCGGATAGGGACATCCAAACAATTAAGAAGCCATAAGGCTTAGTGGAACATGAAAGAGACAATGACTTTATAAATATGAGGCCCTATAGGTAAGTTGGCCAATTTTACACAATCTTGTGGGCGTGCTGGGCTAGATTACTGCAATGACCGGGAAAAGAGGCATACACTATATGTCTCCTAACGAGGAAATTGTCTGTAATCACATTAAGCCTATCCTATCGGGGTGAATAGTCAGGTTTAGTCGGTAGCATGCCGGGCTAAACAGAGTTATAGCACGGACAGCGACCTCAGTGAAAAATTGTTGGTGGTGGGGAAGAGTGATGCATATATAAATGTTGCTGTTTAGTATTTCCTAATGCACTGTAGTCCTAAGTTTTCTATAAATAAGCAAAACATTTCAACAAGATGGCCGCTGGCCATTTACCTAACTAACCAAGTACAGAACAATGACGGTATACGGATTGATTAGAACAGTGGTAATACAGCGTGATGGACCTAATACGGTGCGGTTAAACACGTTACAGTAAACAAGGATAATTATAAACAGTAATAATAAAGAATTTATAAGATGCGGTCCAAGGATCGGTACGGTACCTGTTTATCATCAGTATGCTTTACAGAAATAATATTGTATAATTAAAGATATAGTGATGTAGGTATCAGGCTTCGGTGTTCTGGGTGGTTCGTCAAGGTCCCACACTGTGGACAGCCCCAGCCGACGATGCTCCTGAGCTACTGAAATCATCCCTTCTTATACTCATTGGAACGTCAGAACTGGCTGCCTCAACCAATCAGAATTTGCTGAACCAGCCAATAAGCATGCTAGAATCTTGTGACGTGTACACAATTATCTAAATATTACTATAGACATGGATGTGTAGATGACGTGGTAAGTCACGTGCACACAAATCACTGATTATCTAGCAATATATATATATATATATATATATATATATATATATATATATATATATATATATATATATATATATATATATATATATATATATATATATATATATATATATATATATATATATATATATACACACGCGATTACGACGTTATTTCTATATTTTGAGCATAATTTGCAGGGGGAAATCGGCGATAACTCAGCCATTTCTGAACCGATTTTGAAATTGTTTACAGTTTTGGATAGCTCGTCACATTCTGGTCTTGATTCATATCAGAAGTGACGAGAACAAGTCATTTTTAAGAATTAAACAGTACCAACTCGGTACACTAAAAGTACATACTCGCTCTTGGTCGTAACACACATGTGTCATCGAAACAGGGACAGGTGCACGCATGCGCACCACGCGTTCTAACGAACTTAGTCGTTTTCACGACGAAATTCCTCTCGTATGGGCCCAGCTTAGCTGGTACGGCCAGTACCTGACCGGTCAATCCGTGCTACACCCAGGAATTTTCTATTTATCGGGATACTATCAATAAGATTTCTATGCAAGCGGCACAGCTGTGGCTGTTATCACTATATCAGTGGCTGTTTTGGTTTACTGGTAGCTGTTCTCGACCATGGCTGTTATCGACTGCTAGAGAGAGTATAGTGGTTTTCTGCGGTGATTGGTGCACTTTTTATTGTTTATGGCGAGACTGGAATTCGATGATTTCATGGTGGTGGAAGGCTAGCAGCAGTAGTAGTAGTAGTAGTAGTAGTAGTAGTAGTAGTAGTAGTAGTAGTAGTAGTAGTAGTAGTAGTAGTAGTAGTAGTAGTAGTTTGGACATCTGGCTCAGTTTCATTCCAGTGTTTGGTTGCAGAGACAGAGATTTTGTCTCTACCTAATTCTGTTCTGATATGTTGGGTGTGCAATTTATTCTTTGATCTCGTGTTGTGTTCGCGGAGTTCGGAGTTGCTCTTAAATATTTTTATAGGGATTTAGGGAGGTTATCATGGTGTAGTTTTCTTAGCAATGTGTATGATTGCAGAGTCCCAATATCTGTGAGTTTCAGCATCTCTTCTGTCCTGATGATGTCTTCACCTGGCTGAGTTTCGTTTCAGAGTTTGGTTGCAGAGATGGAGATTTTGTGTCTACCTAATTCTGTTCTGATATGTTGGGTGTGCAATGTATTCTTTGATCTAGTGTTGTGTGCATAGAATTGGGTGTTGCTCTTGAATAATTCTGATAAGGATTTAGGGAGGTTATCATGGTGTAGTTGTTTTATGAATATGCCTGATTGTAGAGTCCTAATATCTGTGATTTTCAGCATGTCTTCTGTCGTGAAGATGTCTTCACCCTTTGCTGTTTTAGAGAGTATAAATTGCAATTTAAGGTTTTGTTGGGAAAACACCCTCATTGACCGACAGGTTACAGATATGTGCTAGTGGTGTTAATAATTCTGATTTGCAGTGTTTGAATATCCGCCTCTTGAGGTTATCTATTCTGAAACTTGTTGCCGGGTTAATATTGGTTAGTATTGTTAGAATTTCCTCATTTAAGGTTGGGTGTGTGTGAATTGAAGATTGGTAACTGCCTGTCATCTAATAAGTAATGCATTTATTTGGACTTGCCTGGATTTTGGTCCAGTGTTAACAAAGTATTCATTATATTTATAATTTATTTATTTGCAATATCAAGGCTTTCGGTAACAATTTTGTTGTCATGGATATTGGGTGGTGTGCGTGGTTCTAACACCTCTGTCGGAGACAATCGAAGCTGAATTGTAAGCTATAGGCTAGTCAACACGATTTTAGCAGTAATTGTGACATTTTAAAAATGACTTAATTATTTTGCATGTTTTGCGAATGTAATCTTTTGCATGTTCAAATTTGTCTTTGTAGTACAATTTCTTTGCTTGCTTTAACAATGAGGCTAGCCTGTTCCTGTATGTTTTGAACTTTGTTTGATTGTATGTTGTTGGATTTTGTATGAATTTAAGATAAAGGCTGTTTTTCTCATTGCAGGCAGTTATCAGTCCGTTTGTCAACCATGGCTTAGCAGGGTTTGTTTTAAACTTATTTCAATGTGCTGGCAATGGCTTGCTAGCTGAAGCTTGACAAATACAGGATCACATTATACTATAAGGATCGCCAATTTTCCGAGATACCTGCCTTTGTCATATGTCATGCAAAGACAGAATGGATGTCGGATTGTATTACAGAAATGTGAATAAGTTATTCAGATAATTTAATAAAGGACAGGTATTATAAAAACATTACCTGCTGAAATCAGCAAAAATCGGCCTTTTAGCACTTGACATCCATGGTTCCGTTCTGAGAGATCAAGTCAACAGAAAATTATCACTTTTATTTAAAGTTCAACTTACACAGAAACTACAGAATGAGCGCTCAGTACCTTCGCCAATTGGATTAAGCCAGCTGGGTTGGCCAAAAATTATTACAGTGCAATACCAGGCAAAAATGCCTCTCACATGAAGCGTGTATCAATATGGCACTACACACAAAACTTAGAACTGACCACTACCTGTATTACACAAACCGGCCATTCTTGAGCTCTCATTCGTTGATGATGATTATCGCCTAAGCCTCCCCCGACTAGGCGTTTAGCCGGCCGGATAATCTGCCTATGCTCGGCCTTTGATGCTGATGAAGCTAGATAACATAGCCTGATCCCTATACAGAGGGCCATACACATATTATCTATCACAGCTTCTCTTCAAGGTCGCCTCAACCCCAATCCGCTGGGCATTTCTACACGAACTATCTCCATTAGTCTGGGTACAAAGCAAATTTTGCGGGGGAAAAGTAACGGAAAAATGGTTCTTAATATTTTTTTATCAGTATACCCCATAGTATCTCAGAAAAAAATCCCCATATGTGGAGCTTGGGGAATTTTTTTATCAACAGCTTGCAGTGGGATCATGATAAATCAGCCGGCCCTAAACACCCTGATCTAGGTGGACTTTGCTCAAGTCCAAAATCTGACAGCTACAGAAATAACTATGGAGCACAATTTCTGAAGTGAGTCAATCCCAAAGAGACATGTCTTGATGTTGATTTTTCTATTAAAAAAATTTAACGGAAATATTTTTCTTGGCTTTTCTGACCCACTATACCCCAGTGTCTATGAAAAAAAATCCCCATGTCTGGGCCTTGGAGAATTTTTTTCTGAGCACTTTGAAATGAATGGTCTGGGGTGATTTTATAACTGATAAGTGAAAATAAACCAAAACTGACAGTCATTGTATGCTTTTCAAATGCTTGCAAA
Source organism: Chaetoderma sp. LZ-2023a (assembly GCA_034401795.1). Taxonomy (NCBI): domain Eukaryota; kingdom Metazoa; phylum Mollusca; class Caudofoveata; order Chaetodermatida; family Chaetodermatidae; genus Chaetoderma; species Chaetoderma sp. LZ-2023a. The sequence goes on from CM067369.1 coordinate 31,745,758, forward strand.
TATGAATTTTATTATTCTGGCGAAAGAAAGTGAACTTGTCAGATTGAATTTGACCTATCATTGAATGAGTTTTAAGTTCTTTAAAAAGATGGAAGACAGCTCGGTGCACGTGAATGCTATTGTGGAAAGGGGGATACGCTAAAAAACTAACTGCGTCATCTGTTTGATCCCACTTGGTGAAGATTCTGTGAAATTATTCCAGAAAGGTCTCACAACGCTAATGGTTCTCCTAAGCTATCACAGTGTTTCAGCACAGTGTAATATGTTTGCATTGTTCTCACTTCAATGGCAGGTTCTCGGTTGTGATGCTTAAAGTTATCAATAGTGATTTTGTCCATAAAAAAACTGTCGTAATATTCTGCTACAATTCGACTTCAAAGCACAATGTTTTGTTTGTGGCAAAATCACTATTGATAACTTTAAGCATCACAACCGAGAACCTGCCATTGAAGTGAGAACAATGCAAACATATTACACTGTGCTGACACACTGTGATAGCTTATGTGAACTTGCCGATGACGACCGTGTATGGCTGAATTAATGTTTAGACCTGGTTGCAGCAGAAGCCCAATATCATAATATGTTATTATAAAACATTCACAAGCTCTATTTTCGGATCAAAAGAACCACACCGACCTATGGCTGATGATATGCGTCTACGGTTTCAGGCCCTGTGTCACTGGGTGGAGAACGATGGTGATGCCGAGTTATATACGCTAAGTGATCGACATGCACAAATGTCTCATCTTGCAAATGGAGAGTTCTATATCATCACTGCATTCAGTCTGAATTATAATCTCCAAGTGTCATTTCATTAGCGTTGTGAATAATGCTCTGGTTAGCCCCTACAAATGTCTGGATTGACACCCAGTGGGTTACACCCCTGCGCCACTTTGAAGCCGAGCATATAGTCTTAACCAGGGGAATTATAATGAACATAATTTTCTAATTTTCCCCATGCTTAGTTTTATGTAGTTTGAAAAATATCTCCGAGCGAAACTAGAGGACCATTGCCGTGATCATGTCTCATTTGCCCAGGTAGGTGGCACTGCTAGAAAAGATGTGGTTTGCTTTTAAAATATGGCATCGTATATAGTGAGTGATGAGTGGTACAACGGCAGGATAGGAAACAGCTAGAAAGATTCAGAAAGAGTTATGATCGCTGCTGCAAATCTTGTTTGGGATGAAATACAAGAGAGAAATTACAATAAAGATGTGTATCCAGGAATAAACGAGATTAAAAGTTCAGAAGAATGTCTTGAGTTCTTGACTGTGAATTTACGTGTGTTCCTTGATACACTGATCAAGGATGACCTAAAATGTGATGGAATTGGGCAAGCGATCACACAAGCAGTGCGGCCAAACTCTGTAATTTCATCACTGCTGGTCGATCTTGGTATAGAGCTACATCATGTCTTTGGATCAGCGTGGCTTATAGAAGAACTTTCCTCGTTGGTCATGTGCATCACCGACAATGAAGTGCAGCTGTTCAAGCAGTCCCTTGCTCAGCAGCATACCTTGCAATCATCGTCCCCACTACCATTTCCAGTATTAGGACAATATTCTGCAGATAATGCAGATTCAAACATACGGACCTTGGATGGGACCAGAACCTTTCACGTTATGGGTATTATTGCTTGGTATCCACGACAGCAAATTGCCGACCAGTGTGTAAATAGTATGACAAGGGTCACGATTTCCGATCTTACTTTCGACAAGGGTATACCAATTATTCCCTATGTCACATCACTGATCCCCGCCTTGTCAATATTCAAATTTAACCCAATTCGTGAAATGCTCTTTACATTCACGATCCCACCCATGGCATATTAATCAAAGGTGCTCTGGAGTTCTGCCAAAATACTTGCAATACAGATTTCTCCTAACCCAGATTAGACAAATTGGTCTGGATTCATGCAATGTTCTATCAAAATGACCAAGAAGGCATTAGCACCAATGAAGTGTTAATACTTCCAATCACAGACCGGAACCCTAGTGATGAAACCTGCATATACTTCACACTGTCTTACATACAAGACTGAGTGACGAAACTGCAACTTCCGTGTACATCTATAAGGTTTGGCCAACCGCTATTCATAAAAGCTGTTGAAGTTGCTGCCACCAAAAAGCTTAGCAAGCTTGTGATTAGACTTGGTGGGATCCATACATTAATGACCGCATTCGGTAGCGTCTTTCATATAATGCGAGGATTCAGAATAGATGAAGCTATGGGTCAAGGAGTCTTGAAACAGTACTCGTCATATCTGAAACAGTATTTCAGCGAGTGTGTTGTTTTCGATGGGTATCCTGAGTTTTCAACTAAGGACCATGAACACCAGCGCCGCAAATCAGATTGACTGCCCATTGCCACCATAGAAGTAATGCCAGCCCATAGACCATACAATGACCATGAGGCATTCTTTGATATCATTGCAAGTAAAGCTGGCTTTATTGCTATGCTCACTGATCACCTCAATGTAAACAGTCATATCATAAAGCAAGCACACGCAGATACTGATACATTGATTGCCTCTACCGCACTTAGTTATGCAAAACAACCAGAAAACTGTTGAAGTACTTGCTAACGACACGGACATCTTGGTCTTGCTTCTGCACCACTGGGCAGATGACATGGCAGACATATATATTCATAAGGTTATTGAAGGAACAAGGCGAAAGCTTGTTGGGCCTTTTCATTCCATAAACAATGTAACACCAAAGCTTGATCCACTCATTAGATAAAACATTCTCTTCATAAATGCATGAAGTGGATGTGACACGACGTCGTCAACATTTGGGCATAACAAGACTACCATGATGAAAGCTATAGCAAAGGACCACTCAATTCAAGTAGTAGCTGGGAAATTCTATTTAGCAGACACTCAAGACTTACGACACTTGGCATGGCTTTATTCACAATACTGTTACGAGGTTGAAAAGTCCTGATGACCATTCGGTTTCACAAGTATCAAACATCTTGGAACCACAGCGAATGTCTACGATGGTACGCGCCGCACATTTTCACAGCCTCCGAGTATTTCTACAAATTATTCAATGGATGACGTTGGGCACAGAATTGCGTATTCCGTGTTCCTGGGGTTGGAAACATGGTCGTTTTAGACTTGAACCAGTAGGCCTAACAACGGACTTGAACGTAGCACCAGAGACTGTTAAAATTCATTAGGTGCAAGTGTAAATTCTAAAATCCCAACCAGTGTGGTTCAAACCAGTGCAGCTGTTTCAAGCATGGAATCAAGTGGGTAGAAGCGTGTGGCGGATGCCACTGAGTTACATGTAAAACATTGTTGCAATCGACCTCGATGAATAATTGGTAATGAAATGGGAGAATCATCGATGAGAAGAACATTTTTCCGCCAAAATGAACGCTGTCTTAGATTTCGTTATGATGACATCATGATACCAGATTGTTATGATGACATCAATAGAGTAATCATTTTTATCAATGATTACCAATTTTTATTTAAATAGCGCCACTAGAAGTGCAGGAATCACACATTTGCCATGCGTATGCCTTATGTCCATGTGTAGCATGGATCGACCAGATGGGTAACCATTCCGGATTAACTCCAGGCACGCCCCCACCCCACCCCACCCCACCCCCCTTGAGTAGGATAGCATGAGTGTATAGCGCCCTATGAGAGAGGCTTTCGTTAAAAACGGCTAAGTCCATAAGAACGTGTAGCGCGCATGCGCATGCGTCAGAGCTTCCCTGACAACACGTGTCAGGATTGGGAGAGTGTATGCTTATAGTGTACCGAGTTGGTACTTGTGATTTTCTCAAATCGCACCATTCTCGTCATTTTTGGTAGCAATCAGGACCAGAATGAAACGAGGGTTACAGAACTTTTTACTTTGTTGAAATCGGACAAGAAATGGATGAGTTATCATTAAAACTTCTGTTTAAATTATCTTCAAGATATTGCTTTGACGTCGTAATCGCGTGTATACATTAACTGAATGGGGAATGTGCTGTTCACATGATAGCCACGTCACCACTTCTAACTGCACGTTGATTTGCTACTGCTCGCCCACTGATTGGCTGACGTGCCTGTCTCTGACGTCACGAGTAGTATAAAAGGGACAAAGAAATGAGAATCGAGAGCGTCATCGGTGGGAAGCCGACACAGTCAGGAAGACTGCTGCACCAGCGCAGTGCAAGACGCAGGACAACTGCTAACCGACGGTACTACCAACACCACTGCAGTGCCTCTCGGAATTGAGACCCCCTGCCCCGGTGAGCAGTCTTAACACTTTTCTGCACTTACAATTTTGGAGGCCTCTGGACGGCCATCCGGGAGCTATGAACTAATATAAGAACTCCCTTTATGGAACGTTCTCAGAGGAGTTTCCTGCGGAAGGGCCTTGCGGGCCCGATGTGATTCTATGGGACATAGAGCTGATGGTGATTCTTGGTGGGTAACTCTACGGATCTTCCGACCAAGCTGAAAAGAATGACATTCCATCGATCCAGGCAATAATCGCCCCCGTACGACAACCGGTATGACATCTTCCCGGTCATAAGGAAGCAGAAGCACACCAACAAGTGAACGACATGTTGCGGACTGGTATTATTGAACCCTCAGCATCTCCATGGGCTAGCCCAATAGTACTAGCAGGAAAAATGGATGGAACCTTGCGGTTTTGTATAGACTACAGCCGCCTTAATGATCTTAGCATTAAGGATGCCTATCCGCTACCCCGGATAGATCAGGCCTTGGATGCCTTGTCCAGAGCCAAGTGGTTTTGTACCCTTGACCTGGCTAGCGGTTACTGGCAAGTAGCCATGGATGAAGCTGACATGGAAAAGACCGCATTCGTTTGTAGGGATGGCCTTTTCCAATTCCGCAAGATGTCCTATGGGTGGTGCAATGCTCCCGGGACTCTTGAGCGACTCATTGAGCAGGTATTAACCACCCTGCAATGGGAAATCTGTCTTTGTTACATCGACGACGTAATAGTCTTCAGTACAACGTTTGAGCAAACCTTAATAAATTTGGACACCGTGCTTTCATGCTTCCGCACATCCAATTTGAAACTCAAACCGAAGAAATGTCATCTCTTTAGACAGAGCGTTGAGTTCCTGGGACACGTCATATCCGGTGATGGAGTGGCTACTCAGCCATCAAAAACTAAGGCGGTAGCAGAGTGGCCTCGGCCCTCTTCAGTTATGGAGACACGAAGTTTTCTTGGCCTATGCCAGTACTATCGCCGTTACATCCGACATTTCAGCGAGATTGCTTCACCCCTCTACAAGATCACCGAGAAAGATCGACCATTTGAGTGGACAAGTGAGTGTGAAGGCTCCTTCAGGGCGCTGAAGGAACTCTTGACGACCGCCCCGATTCTTGCTCACCCTAATCCAAACCTCGATTTCATCTTAGACACTGACGCATCAGCTTACGCTATTGGCACAGTTCTATCTCAGGTCATGGAAGACGGAACAGAGCAGGTATTGGGTCATGGTTGGCGTACTCTGAATAAAACGGAGAGAAGATACGCAACCACCAAGCGAGAACTATTGGCGGCGGTCCATTTCGTCAAGTATTATAAACACTGTATGGGCACCCTTTTACACTCCGTACAGACCATGCCTCACTACGGTGGCTCAGGAACTTAAAGAATCCGGAGGGCCAGGTAGCGAGATGGCAGGAATCCCAGCAGGCCTATAACTTTAACGTTGTTCACCGTCCCGCCAAATTGCATGGGAATCCCGACGCCCTCAGCAGAATCGGCGTGGAAGCTGAACATGAAGAGGCCGCCACCATGACACAGCCAACACAGCCATCTCCGGAGTTCCCCATGTTGAGGTGCGCAGAGTGGAATCCGGAGAAAATTGCACACCACCAAACAACAGACGTGCCGACACGAAATATATACGCGTGGATTCAGGATGGGGTACATCCTCCTAAGGAATTGGTAACAACTCTATACACCACGGCAAAATATTATTACCAACGGTTCGAAGAATGTCAATTAGTAAACAACATTCTATATATTAATGACTGTCTGGTAGCCCCAGAAAGTTATCGTGAACTAATATTGAAACAATTACATGATAACGCCGGGCATCTGGCCGTGGAAAGGACTGTTGCCCATATCAAACTGAGATCCCACTGGATCGGGATTCGCGATAGTGTCAAGGCATGGGTTGCCAAATGTATCCCATGCCAAAGACGCGCTGTTGGCCAACACCATATCGCACCATCTCAAATTAAGATTGTTGGTGCACCGTGGGAGCGAGTGGCTATCGACGTGCTCAGACCCTTAAATACGACGGATGATGGAAATAAATACATCCTCGTATTACAAGATTATTTTACGAAGTGGGTAGAAGCATTTGCTCTGCCGGACCAAGAGGCATCCAGCGTAGCGGAGGTCTTGGCCAGCAAGGTGTTCTGCCGCTTTGGTATGCCTTATGAGTTGCACTCCGATCAAGGGAGTAATTTTGAGAGCCGGCTCATATCAGAGCTCTGCAAATTGTTCCATATCGTCAAAACAAGGACAACTCCATACCACCCCCGGAGTGATGGGATGGTAGAGAGATTCAACAGAACTCGCGCGGAGATGCTCACTAAGGAAACACGCCTTGATTGTAGAGATTGGGACCTACGGCTCCCATATGTACTCATGGCTTACCGCACTTCAGTACATTCCATCACGGGCTACACCCCTGCTCGGTTAATGTTAGGCCGTGAATTAGCCTTACCTCGGGATCTGGCCATGCCTCGAATACCAGGAGAGAAAAATTCACCATCTCTCTATGTTGAACTCTTGCGGCAAAGGATAGAACAAGCCCATGAGTTTGTGAGAGTAACCTTATCCACTGCACACCAGCGGCAAAGGACATGGCATGGCCGGAGAGTGCATGGATATCCGTATGAGGCAGTAAGGATGGTTTGGGTACACGATTCACGACGATCTGCAAATGTGCCAAGTAAACTGAGTTACCAGTGGAAAGGCCCCTATGTGGTAGTAGGCAAGACGTCGGATGTGGCCTACCGTATCCGTGCTTCGGATGGCTTGACCTCAATCATCCACTTCGATCGACTTAAACCGCAAGTCAGTGACGACCCAGCACCAGAGCTCAGACTGGGCATTTCTCGTGACACCGGTACCCAAAGAGATATTTCTACGGAAATTAGTATTCCCACGGTTAGCGCAGAGCACCACGGTGCCAGTTCAGCCCCAGTTCTACCAAGCCAGAATGTGGGTGAACAAGCGGCTAACGCTGACGACGATGACAAGATGCGTACTCGCCCTCTCCCTCCTCAGCATCGGTCTACTCGATATGGGAAGGCTTATCTGAAGAATTTTGTGTTTGTTTTGTCCAAGGGACTGGATGGAAAAGTTGTTCCTCTGGTCTCTTCCCATTCCCACTCACTTCATGCTATGCCCCCCATCATAGAGCTACCACAAGCGGAAGCTGAGGCTGACCCAAGCCATGCTTCCTGTGGGGTGGAACATGTGGTGAATAGCATGGAAGTGAAGATGCTGGATGAAGCCTTGGCGTGTCTCGAACCGCAGAACCGTACAACAAGGTGTAACCGACCACCTCCCGAAAACGCCAAACCAATTCCCAACCAAGCGGCACCCATATCCATCGCCGCACCACTACCCAAAATCCAACTGGCGTCCCTAATCTATACACCAAGTTCAGACATCACTGGCCCAGTCCATTTCGCACTCCACTCATCGTCTGCTGATCGTCAATCTTCAGATATGAGAGAGACTGCTGCAACAGAGGAGATGACATCCCGCACCGCACCGACCAACACTACGCCCTTCAGTGGGCAGGGAAGCAGTCTGTTCAGCAGACTCTCAGCTCGAATTTTCCCGGTGTCTAAAAACTACGACAGGAGACCAACCATCGTGTAACGGGAGAGGACCGCATTCCCCTGTCCAAAGGCCACCCCATCCAATTGGCCTACCATACTCCGCTCTCCCCCCCCCCCCCGTGAGCAGTCAGAACATCACCCAGCAAACAGAACGTCAACACCTACAGAACACACCTGCCTTCAAGACTGGACACGTCAATTCATCATTGTGCGTACAGCACATACTCGCTCGGTTATACTCAGCATAACGGAGACATTCAACATCGGCAACAACATCATTTAGCAGCACCTACCGGTATTAATTAATTCCCGGTAGAGACATAAAAATTCCTGCAACATATTCCTCCCGCAGACCACACCTCCCGCAAATAACAACAGACTTGACGTTCACCAGCGTGGAAAACTGAAATGCGCCCACTTGGCTTCTAACATTAGCATCATACAGCAGCCTGGACATCCCGACAACAGCATTATCATCAACAGACAACAGCCGACAAATCTCCCGCACACACCCTCTTATCCAGTTACAGGAAAACTGATCATGTGGATATAAGGAATGCACTACAGCCATCTACGGTACGCGTCACGGGAGGAACGTTTGTCCAACGGTCCTCCCCTTTTCCCTTTTCCCGACGTCGTACGGAAACAGCTAAATCTACATACTTCATCTACACGTAATAACAGTCGATGTTATTAAGAGAGCAAGATCCCCGCATTGTCACGAGTAGGATTTTGCTACCGAAAAGTTGAATTCAACAATGGATTTATCAAAGTTACGACAGCATCCGACAGCTCATCTACGCTCTAAAGTAACTCTGTCCCGCCCACGGGCTCGGCCATTACAGAGTGAAATACCCTCAGGTTTCGATAAAGTTGACATTCACGCCGCCACTCTCTCCCCACTCCCGCACCTGACGGCCATAAACGTGTAACATACACCACAGCCAATCAGCGCGTAGCTAATAATAACGCAGTCGAATGTTCTAGAACATTCTAGAAGTTTTGCGTCCACGTGGTTATGACGTCACAACAATATTTTGAAGATAATCAAAAGGGTGTTCCGTGGATAACTCAGCCATTTCTTAACCGATTTTGAAATGGTTCACAGATTTGAAAAGCCCGTCGAATTCTGGTCTTGATTAATGCCAGATTCGGCGGGAACAAGTAATTAAAAAGGATTACATGGTACCATCTCGGTACACTAAAAGTGTCATCCCATCTTGGTCGTAAACTACGTGCTCTGTCAAAAATAGCATCTAAGCGTGCGCATGCGCACTATGCGCTTTAACGAACGTTTTTATAACTCTCTCATAGGCTCATATACGCTTATGGCTCTACCCAGGGGGCGTGTTCAGGGAACGAGTCCAGGATGGGCGGCGCGTGCCAAGCTTGGCTGGTACGGCCAGTACCCGCCCAGTCGATCCGAATTACACAAGTGATGTTATATGTGGTTGCAGGACAATGGTGACCGGATCATCATATCATTCGGAAGCTATTGCTCCATGACATGTACGCACGCTATCTTTCTGAGGTAGATGCTAGGCGGGGCCGACCTTCGGGAAGCTGGGCATTTTAGCCAGTTAGATGTATGTGTCTAAAGATAGGTAGGAATCCCTGCCACGTGCGGCCAAAGCTTGGAACCGTATCGAATAACCAAATGGTAGGTTAGAATGTAGCAGAAGTCCCGCATAAATAAAGCGGCAACTACCAATACAGTATCTTTGGACCTACATAAGACGGTGACCAGTGAATTCTTCTGAAATCATGCATCCCGTCTTCACGTAAACAAGTGTGAATCACATTAATTATGGCTTCACTAGGATTGACCAGCACTTAACTTTTTGTTTGAACAAAAGAGTGGCCTTTTTTGCCACCTATTTTCCTCCGCTTCGGCGTTGAAGGCATTTTCCTGTGATAGAGCACCGCACGAGGCACTTTCCTCTCTCAACAACAATATTTTGTGTGTGTTAGGGGTGTAATTAGTTAATATTAAACTACCAAGTAGCCTCGTTGCGATGCTCCCATACGGGGATACCTCTGCATATTTACAGATCTGTGTGGTACCTTTGGCGAAACCACGTAGAAAGAACACTGGATGGCTCTATGTACTGTATTATTTGCTCATTACTGTCAAACAAGTAGCATTGTTTATGTAGTTATTAATTGTGACTGTTTAATTATACCATTATGTCCAGATCTCTAAATTAGTAATGGACCGTCATACTGGTGACACCAACAGTTGGGACGAGACTGTGAGGTTCAATCTTGGCGGCAATGGTCGCACGGCCCCACTGGAATGCGAACGTTCAACTGGCTCTAGAGGCCTGTCATTTTACTTTCCAGAGAGATGCGATACGGCATCTGCAACCCCGATAACCGCAGCTAACCAGCCCTCCCGTGCATCCTGTACATGCAGTGCAGCGGAGTGGAGCAACATGGCGGACCAGCGCATACCCACATAGAGCTACACATGGGTGACTAAAGCCCAAGTACTAAAATGTTGATAAAAAAATTCCCAAAGCTCCACATATGGGGATTTTCTTTCTGAGATACTATGGAGTATACTGATCAAAAAGGATTAAGAATCATTTTTACTTTACTTTTTTGCCGCAAAATTTGCTTTGCACCCAGACTATAATTGTAAGTGTGCCTCTAACTAACGTAGTCCTAAGTATTGCTCGTTTTGTGAATATTTTATGTTATTTAACCGTTATAGTAACCTATAATATATGATGAAACGTCCAGTCTGTAAGTAATCCATATATAGGGGTACATTTCTAGCTATGTCCACCCATTATAGCTAATCCCCGCCTATGACTTGCCCAGGTGTTGGGATCAATTTATATACTTTGAATCCTAAATTCCCAATTTCTATAGGTAACTATATAGGCACCTGTTGAATATTTTGAAACTAATTTGAGTGGAATCTGTTGCTGCCATAGGCAGCAAGAGCGCCCAGTCAAACTATTTCAAACTATCCAGCAAAATGTGTATATATTACGTCATTCATTATGGGTATGCATTTTGTATGTGTTATCTGCCTACACGTGACGCAATTGATTTGACATCATATACTTTAGTGACAGCTCTGATCTATTCAGTGGTCGCCTTAAACATGCTTTATATAAGTGCAAAATTTAGAATATGGTAATTAAACATGTGCGTGTTAGGGTAGGTTATTTCAATTGGCTCTGACTCCTATGAAAAGAATAAACCTTTTCTGCAAGATGTTCTGCTGTCTTCCATCTGGTAGTCTTTCAGTAGTTCAAACACAAGCTGAAATTGAAACAAGGCTATATAATTAACCTAGCCTCAGATGTGTCTCTAACAGACATCTGCTTGGCGTAGGGCGGATGGTGATGGGTGGGGTGGGGTGTACAGGATGATGACTTTAATACGACCTACGTAGTCGACTATAGCTCGTTGGTACCCATGATGAAAGTGTGTAATAAGTCAATAGGGTGAATCATCATCATTAGCTTAATTACTGGACGCTTGTTGAATGACTGTTTCTGATTCTCGTGTAGGTTTTGATACCAAGCTTTCAGGATTTGGTCAAATTCACCATTTTCTCGATTTTGTAAAATCTAGAAAGCATCATCGCAAATCACCCCACCCCACCCAGACGCTTTCACCCAACTGCTATGGAGGAGATGCATGTTGAAAATTTCTGAGGAATTTTCCATAAAATCTAAGATTCCCTCCACCCACCCCACCCACACAAACAAAATTGATCAATCAAAATTCAGAAGATAAGTCCTAGATGAGCCCAGCACCATAGAGCCCTTCCTACCATATTTGGTTGAAACGTATAAGGCAGTTGATGTGGTGATGCGTTTTGACAATTTCCAGAAAACTGTTCATAAAATTTAAGATTTTTACCAAAACAAATTGACCAATCAAAATTCTGAAAAGTATTTCGAAAGCACACCATCATAGAAACCTTCCAGTCCACTTTGTTTGGAATGAGCCCAACCGTTAAGGAGGAGATGCGATGGACAGACATGCCAATGGATGGGCGGATGGACAGACAGATGATACGGACAAGCCAGTTTAGCTAAATACAAATGTGCTCTTGTAATCTGCAATAATAGGGGGGTAACTTACATACAAATTTTTGTTGAATTCCGACAAATGGTTTCAGAGGAGGTAGGCTGACCGACTAACAGATGGACAGACATACGGTCTGAGGCGTTTGCAATAACCCCGCCGTTTTTATGCATGGGGATAATAAATGGAATTATATCAATCACATTGACCAGATAGCCATGGGCCAGAATTTATGCCCATTGGCCATCTGTATCTGTATGTGGAAATCCAGCCTTGATGGGCTCACCCCTATTCCGTAGGGTACGAACGATTCTTCAAAATGTCTATATAACACAGTCTTAAATACACGAATACACGAAATTTGCTCTGACTGAGTAGGATTAAATTAATTAGTGTCAAATTGATTGCAGAGTTTTTCATTCACACATTAATAAGAAAGTTCTCTTAGTAACATTTATAACTTGTAGAAGAATAGGTAAATTTTAGATTGTGTCTGATTTACTTTGATTAGTGTTCATTGATGTATTTATACAGACACAATTGCCTCAATCAATTGTGCACGTTTGAGGTGCAAGGCATAGCAGAGAAAACGTGTAGTTTTCGCAATTTTGAGAGAATTTGCTGGGGGCAGGTTAATGTTCAATCTTGATATCATCATTGTATGATCAAGTATCAGCTGAGTTGTATTTTCGGGATCAGCTAATAACGTGTTGCTGATGACTGGGTCATTTTCTAGGTACATGGTGGTGAGAATACTCTTCAAATATGGTTTTCTGGACTCCTCCAATGCTGTACATAATGTAATGAAGTGATTCCTGTCCTCGAGTGTTGAATGACAAAGTAAACACTTTTCAGAGACAACATATTGATTGAAATGGGCACGATTTGCTTGCAAGATGTATGAGCCAGTCAGAATCTTTGCCTTTATTGCTGCTCATCTAACATCCCTGGTTGTGTTGTCAAGTGAGTTCCAACAGTGGTGAACGTTGTTTACAGTGCATACATTGACATTTAAGTATTTTGTTTTATGTCTTCATGATAAAGTCTTCTTTCCAGACGTTGTGTATAGCACAGTTGATGTGCTTCTCTACTTGCGCCTTCCACGCTAACTTTGCAGGCATGCTGTTAATTAGTTGGTAAACACTTGGGAGCTGATACGTAAGAAGCGTTTCTTGGCATTTCATAAACCAACTATTGTTCTTAATATTCTTTACAGCAAGTTGTCTGGCTGCTATCTGGAATTCTACAGTATCGTCATTTCTGAGGATGTTTCCTAGTAGTTTTAGTTTTCTGGAGTCTAGCTCTGCTTGTATGGGTCTTATTCCTAGTAGGCATAGTGTTGCTGATGATGTTGTATTCTTTGGAAGGGACTGTAATTGTTTAAGAATTGACAGTTGGAATAGTTCCAATGCACTAATCTCAGCCTTTGTCATCTGAATGACCTCTAGACCAAACAGTAATCTTGGAAGACAGTAGACTTTCCATATATGCGCTGAAGTTAACGGGGAAAGCCAACCATTTCCATAAAGTCCAGCTCCAATCAGTGAATAGACTGTTCTTCTTGTTGCTTGAATGCGTTTTTTCTACATTGCCTTTCCCATTTGTTGACCGTTTTATACCTAAGTGAGTTTTACATTTAGATTCAAGGATCTGTCTGTCCCCTAGATGAATAACTGGAGCAGATTTAGTTCGCTTGTTTAGAGAAATCAATGCGCTTTTTCCAGGGTTTATAGTGTAGCGCTCTTGAAGTGTGTATTGATGAAGTATGTTTAAGAGCTCCTGTAGGTGATCAGTGTCCTGAGCTAATAGGGCTATGTCATCCGCACATGTTGGTGCACTGCAGTTAATGTGCCCAATTTTAGCACCAATATTTACATCTTCAAATATTTTGAGAAGGTTGTTATTGAAGAGTTTGTAATGGATTGTTGAGAGAATTCCACCTTGGCGTACTCCTTGGCGTATCACAAATGGGTCTGAGAAGGTTCTATTCATCTTGACGGAAGATTGAGCATCAGTATATATCTCTTTGATGGTTCGCCATAATGATCCTTCAATTCCAATGTTGTAGATCTTTCAGAGTAAGGACGCATGCCACACTACGTCAAATGCTTTGCAAGCATCATATTTTAAGATTCATGATTCAAAATTATTTATTTTCATATAGTACATAGATTTTACATTTATGCAACAGGCTATAATGGCTTAATCCAACAAAATGATTCTCAAAGATTTATTTCTTTGTCAGTTTTTTCTGTATTTGAAATGTATTGAATATTGTACTAGGCCTACGTTATGGCTATGTAAAATACGTACATATAGCCATGGTCAATTTCGACTCGCTAACTATAGTCAGTTTGCTGGTTTACTGATCATACGCAGTTGCTATGCCCAGTCGAACTTGATCATAGTCGACTATGGTTCATTGGTACCCAGTTCCCTATTGAATTACCGTTGCAGAAAATTTGGAGCTGGGTACCAGCCTCCATTAACCCTTTCTGTCGTCTGTTTTTGATGACCTACGAAAATTGGTTATCTTTGTGCGCTAAGACATCAAAACGCGTCCATATGGCATAAAGTGGGAAGGAATATGGGCTTGGGAACATTGACATAAAATGGGAAAGCATAATTTCATCAAACCTAAGTTATTTAATGAAATATTTACACTTTTGTATGCATTTATTCATGGCAGGTGATCGGTGTCTGCCACTTTGAAATTTACGCAAATTTTGCACTAACCATCTGAACCGAGGTCGGGTGCTCGGCTGACTATAGTTGACTAGCTAGTTAACTATTTCAAGTTCGACTGGGATTCTAGTTAGCTATAGCTAACTATGGTTAGGAGTCGAACTTGACCTATGTATACATGCATGTATACTATAACATGTAATGTAGGAACACACACACGAAGTCATGAACGCACACATGCATACTTGTACACAGCCCCTACCTACGCATGTATGCACTCACGCACGAACTTTCATCACAATTTTATGTACAAAAAACTACCACAGTAGTTATATCGTGTTACTTATTTACCCGTGTGTGACATTTGTATGTGTGTATGCATGCATGCTCGCACGAGTGTACTACAATATGATACATACCATATAATAGGCCTAAATGAGCTGTCATGTGTGGATGATTCTTTATCTTTAATTACAAACGCACTGCTTGCCCACTTGAAAGTGCTAATTCCACGCTAACTTGATCAATTTGCTCATTTTCAGCAATTAGCGAAAAAGATCTACACGCATGAGAACAGCATATATTCATATATGGACGTATCAGGGTGGTGGGATTGGCAGCGTGGGACAATAAAACCGAAATATTCACTGTTATGGCGAGCGGCATGACGCAAAAGATGTATACTGGAATTTTAATGAATTGTTCATATAATAAAAAAGCCTGTAGAGAGCTTATTGCAGGAGCTGATGCTGACTTTAGTTTTCAATGTTGCGAAGCATAAATGAAGTGGGACATCCGGCCTGTTGGTAATTTCAGATTCTTAAACTATTGTTGACGTTGACAAAACAAATCCGACCGAATACCAACGTCGGATTTCCGACTAAATACCAACGTTAGGTGGTGGACCTATTGCTGAGATTGGGCCAACGTCTGATTGCGACCAAATACCAACATTGGATTTCCAACATATTCCCAATGTTGGCCCAACTTCGAAACACTGACGTCATATTGCCGTCGTCATATTGCCGACGTCAGACTGCTATCTGGGCAGATTTGAAATCTCAGGAATTAGTTTACTCTGTAGAAATTAGTAAACAGCAGAGTAAGCATAGGAATTGTGCCTGTATATGGGCAGTATATGACAACTACCAGCATAAGAAATTCTTAAACCAACAGTCTGGCTTGCCCTCATGTGCACGGCCCTATTCGCGGCCGTATTTGACCGTTCCACAGTTCATCCGGTCCGCGTTTTATGCTCATAGATATTCTATAGTATCTATATCAGTGGTTCCGTTGGCTGAATGTCATGTGATGGACACAAAATGGTGGCTTCCATGAAACTGAAACTTTGAGACTAAAAATTTTAGTTTGCGGTAAAATGCAACCTGACACTAATACAGTAAGGCCACTATGGTTTATAAAGCATATCATATTTACACATTTGTGAAGACTAGCACACAGATGCAAACAATTTCCTGAATAAATTACAAACACCAGTTTTCGAGAATTGCAGATTTTGCAATAAGATCTGAACAAGTCAAATTCAAATTATATGTTTTCATAACATATACGATATATGGCTACATCACCATCACTAAGTGCCGCATAGTCAATGCATATGGGCCAACTACCGAAAGGGCCATTTTTATAGATGAGGAAAAGAAACCCCTTCAGCCCCTTGACGAACTCTCCCAATAGCTGTAAGCAAACTAAAAATTGAGAATCTCTTTATGAATGAAACCAAAACAGAATTCACCCACATATACCTATCTACAAAGCATGAAACTAAAGATAATGACGATCCACTCCGTGGCGGCAAACCATGGAGCAAAAGTAAAATCCTGGGCTCACTGCTTTGCAGTACTGCTGACATTGCTGCACGCTGCATCATGGGGGACATAGCTTTCCAGTCCTTCTGGAAACTATGGATTCGTAGATCAAAGATGCCCTTGGTAAAAAGACTACGTTTATACAATGCAACCTGCGTACCCTTGATGATGTATAACTCCAAAGGCAGCTCTAGACAAACTTGACGCCTGCCACCGCAAACACCTACGCACCATCACTGGACACCGATGGCCAGAGAGCATAATTTCCAACGATGCACTATACAAGATGTGTAATACGCCGCCGCTGTCTGTAAAAGTCGCCCAGCAAGGATGGTCCATGTTTGGCCATGTGCTAAGGATGCCAGAAGACACACCAGCACAGAGAGCCTTGGAATTCGCCCTACTTGGAGCCAGAAAATACAGAGCCAGGAGAGGACGTCATTGCATAAATCTGCTAAGCGTGCTACGAGGTGACCTCAAATAAGCAGGATTTGGTACACTCAAGTCAAGAATGGACCTGAGGAAGCTAAGGATTTTGGCTGAGGACAAGACACAGTTGGCAAAATCGAAGAAGGTCTGATTGCAGCTGTAGGATCTTTCTACTACTACAGCCGCAGAATACAGTAATCATACATACATCACTTTGTTATGAGAAATTACAGAGCAAATTTGAGGTTCAGGTGTTCGCGTCACTTTTTGATGGAATTATGTGCCCTCTCGACTTATGAAATAGAAACATATCAGCTTTCAAGACTTTCATTTTCCTTCACCATATGTAACTGAAACTTGTTATGTTGCTTTGCCATGAGAAGTTAGCGATCAAGTTCGAGTTCAGCTGCTTCTGTCAATTTTTAATGGAGTTTTTGACTGTCAATCTGTAAAGCGAAGCCATCGCGATTGAAGTGAGCATATATAGATAACATGTACATACGTGTTGTGAGGAAAAATCAACAGAAAATGAGACAGGGAACCAGCCTAAAATATGTATACCATGCGACTGAGAAAGCTTCGTTTCCGATCGCGAGCTTTTTTTTGCTTCCGGTTTCGGCTTATGATATAGCTTTTGTGGTTTCTTCATGGGCCCCCCCATTGCATTATGGGATATGGTTCTTCATTATGCGTATGTTCCCCTAGTTATTTTAGGGCAACCTACTGCGAATTTTCAATGCCCAAAATTTGTGTGATATTGTTATCACGAAATAGCGTACATTTACTTCAGAATGTAAAACTGTTAAATCGTCTGATGCAGACCAGATACATGCTTTATTTATTCCTATTTATGTGTCTGTAAATGCAATATGTTTGGTTGACTGTCTCGTATTATTTTTAATGCTCATGGCCGTGGAATCAAAGTCGTTGTCAATGTCATATGTATTTAGCGCTGATAGCAGGAAATTTAAGGCACGGTACCATGCCATTCGCACCCGGATAGAATGTACATTCATGCATTTACTCGCAGACATGCATTAATTGCCGTTTTTTGTAGTGTATGTCTGGATAAACGCGATCTAAAAATTCTAGCGGACAACATTTCATTATGACATCATAGTTACTATGGACTTGTTTGTATTTCCCCAAATAGCGAGGAGCACTGCGATACATCGGTACAAATTTTATAACGTTATTCGACTGGCGCAACTATTTAATGGTGCAGGCCCCGGTAAAAGATGCAATAATGCTGGCAGATATCACTGACAATGGGCAGACGCATTGTTGTGAATATTGTAGACTGGATTTAGCAGGATGTCCTCCACGCATGATTAAAAATTAGCTTCGAATGTACTATACATGGGCATGCGTATTTAGGACATTTCGACCATATACAAATTCGTCCCATTTATTTAAGCAATAAATGGTGTCTGCCTTCGCTTATAGGCAGCGCCTATTTTCATATTAGCACCAGGTAGGGAACATGTATTGCAAAGCAATACTTAAAGAATGCTTATTCAATATCGTCTAATGCATACTATTTCTGCAATATGTGTATGCTATGGAACAGTTGAAATATTACAATCGTAGGGACAATGGTTCTCCATTTCAACATTCACCATTTTCGGTTTCACAAGATTGATGATTCCATTTCGCTTTGTTTTTTGAAACTTGCATCAACTAAGCTGCATACATACTTAAATAAAGTCAATAAAACTGTCACATTTCTGTTGTGCAATGTATTAGTAGTACGTCCAGACAGTACACAGTTAGGGTGGCAAAGATATAGGGGTTATTAATTTACAATTTTACGTGAGAATGTCTCAAGTTCTGGAGGAAAATGTCTTTAATCCATTAACTTCCACTTAAATGTCATGCTTCCGTTTCTGTTTTAAAATGTTTTGCAGATAAATGTGATTTTCCATTGATTTCCATATATCACTTCCATTTCAATTTACCAATTCCGTGAATTCTGTTCATTTCCTGTCATCATGGAAAACCACTGCCCCAGTACACTCAAGTAATTATGGGAAGCGTAATGATTCACCAACCATATGACTCCAGGCTGCTGAAGATAAGTGCCCAGGGTACACTGTTCCGCGAAAAAAACATACCAGAGCTGCTTTCTATTCTCACACCATGCGTCAACTACCATGATTTCCTCAATATGCTAAAAACTCAGCCTTACAAGGCTTCATGAAACCATTTTGCAAAGCCTGGTTGTGGGTGTCACCATGTCAATGATGCAATTCAAGCTGGCCAAAAATGGCTTCTGTATCTGCAGTGATATTGAAAATGTTAATATGTAGACGAAGAAGATATTTAAAAAATATTCTCAATGGAATAACTGGATCAGTAACCAAGCCAGTGATTACATTCACAATTTACAAAAATAATCTTCACTTAGTCTGAAGATGGACATTTTCCATGAGAAAGTTGACATTTTCTTTAACAAATTTGAGGATTAATGTTGTTACATTTGTATTACACCACGAAAACATCTGTACCGTTCAATCACAACTTGCTAAATCAAGTACTCTGCATTTAGCCACCAGAATAAGATTTTTATGCTTGCTTACATTCCTCCATATGCCTATTCCATATTAATATATACCCTCAACCAGGCTACTGGTAGGGTACACCCCCAGCATATGGCCTGATAAAGACTGGCACCAGTCTGTACTCACTCCTTGGTGACGCCTGTCACTAAGCATAGGAGGCCAAATAGGAAACAGATTCACTTTTCAAATATTCTGCAAGCAGTACAGTCTGCACATATTCCAGCTAAGTTTTTATAGCTTTGTGCTGAGCTCAGCTTACCTATTTGGGAGTGCTTCAATCCAGGATTATGCCTAATATGAAGTCTATCCTCCCTAAGTTATGTTTATAGAGTATTTCGTGGTTTTATTGCTATTTATACTCTGTATATATGTGTTACAGGTTTTCGTGATGTATCTCGTTTTCGTGATCATCAATCAAAATGCCTAAGTCATCATCGTCAACCAAAGATGAACACAGTGATGTGAGCAAGATGGCCCTGACCCTAGCCATGCTGGAAGAAATGTACCCTCAGGAGACATGGATAAAGATCTACACAGATGGATCAGCCAAAGATGCAATTAGGAGCGGAGGTGCCGGACTGCACATACAGTATCCAAACGGACAACATGATTCAGCTGCAATACCGACAGGCAAACACTGCACAAACTGAAGCTAAAGTCGAAGCACTGGTCCATGCAGCTAATACCATCAGCAGAACAGCAGACCCTATTGCACAGATTGTCTTTTTATCTGATGCCCGCTCCGCCCTTGAGGCTATCACCAAAGGTAAGCTGCCACAACTTGAAGAAGCACTACAAACCATCAAATGCTTTCGGATAGCATTGCAGTGGATCCCCTCACACTGTGGAGTCCAAGGAAATGAGGAAGCAGACAAGATGGCAAAGGTGGGTGCAGAAGAGAATCAGACAGAAAACATGGTTACACATACAGAGATGAAGACTATCATCAAGTCACTCTATAGAACACGTCAATCAGAAGATGCCTACCATCATCTCTCGAGGCCAGAGCAAGTGACCATTTTTCGTCTCACAACTGGACATAACAGACTAAACCAACACATGTACAGGCGGTTCCACCTTACGACATCGCCCGCTTGTCCTTGTGGAGAAGCAGAACAGACCACAGAGCACATACTTCAATGTTGCAGTACGTATCAGCTGCTGAGAGAAGAGATCTGGCCTTTGTCAACCTCTTTTCTTGAAAAGCTGTATGGGCCTGTGGAAGAGCTGCAGAAAACCACAGATTTCATCTTGAGAACGGCTCTCCAAGTGTGATACCAGCCATCGAAAAGAAGAAAGAAGAAGAAGATCATCGTCATTTCTAACCTTCAATTACTCTAAGAGCCTTTTATTCACTTATTTCTAATCATATTTTAGTGCAAAAGCAAGAAAACGTTCTATTTCCCGTAGAAAGTTTGTAATTTTTTCTTAGGTATTTTTTGTCATTTGAATTTGAAGTTTCCCGCTTTTTCTAAGCATGCGTTTGTTTGCTTTACCTCAGACTCAATATTTTAGAGAAGTTCTTTTAAGTTTTTGGAAGCTGCATGCTTCATTCTCTATTTTTATTTTTGTTTTTAGGAGTCTGATAAATCAGTCGAGAAAATCAAGTGCACGTCGACTAAGTGCGATCGAGTCCACTCCGTGGAGTTTGGAGGCCATGCTTGCCTAAAATGCACTACATGTACACCGTTAACGATGTGCGCGGTATGCAAAGGATGGTCTTTGACCGTGTCCAAGGCATACTTTACGGATTTTTCGGCTAAGTCTGCGTTGCCCACTGATTGCTCTCCCTCCATTGCTTCAAAGTCTAAAGCTGTGTCTTTTGCTAATACTTCTGTGTCTTCTACACCAGCAACTGAGGGGGGACCTCTTCGTCTAAATCTGATGCTGTTTTAGCTCTTTTTGCGAAATTCGAGTCTTTTGCGACAGTCTTGACAAAGTCATTAGATGAGTGAATTTCGTCAGCCATTCGCGCGGCTGGAGATGTTTCATCTGAGTCGGACGATAACCAGAAGGTTAGCAAATGGGGGAACCTAACTTCCCTCATGTCCAGGCAAGAGATTCGGTCTCCGAAACCGAAGACTAAAGACTCGAAGATGAAGCCCTTAAAGGTGATTTCGAGCAAGTCACCAGGCAAAACCCACATAAGTCTTGAGGAGGGCCATTACCCTCAAGCAGTGGTGTCGGCGACGGAAATCCCCGATGTAAACGCTTATGCCAACGTCAAGTTTTCTGTAACTCCATTAGCCTGGAATGTTAAAAGATCGCCTGTTCCTATTTTAATGCAGGCAGGAAGTTCAGTAACTTCCGGTTTGTCAAGCACTTCTGGTTTGTGCTTAGTAGATTCGGGTCTCCAAGACCTGGGGCTACTTCCGGTTTCCGGTTCTGTTTCTTCCGCTTCCGGTTTGACTTCCAGTCTTTCAGGACATCCAGGTCCTCAGGATCCTATTCTTTTTTCGACTTCTGGTAGGACTTTATCCACTTCCGTTTCCACTTCCAGTATTATTACTTCCGGTTCTAGTGGCGCTTCCGGTCCTACCGGATATCTGGGTCCTCAGGACCCAATTAATTTTCCGACTTCCGGTAGGTGCACTTCCGTTTCCATTTCTGATCCCAGTGTTTTCTCTTCCGCTTCCAGGTTGAGGGGTGCACTTCCGGGTCTTTAGGATCTGGTTAAGCATCTGGTTTCCGCTTCCGGTTTTGATGAGACTTCCGGTTTGGTCAATTTCCAGGGTCAGAAAGATCCGGTTAAGGCCTTATCCCAGCACCAACTTCCGCTTTCGGTTTCGGTTTCCGGTTCTCTTTCCGGGATTAGATTTTGCACATCCGGTCAAGAGTTTCTTGGGCTTAGAGGTTCCTCTTCTACTCAGTCAATTTTTTCAGACTCGCATTTGGTTGATAGGAGTCAGGTTTCTGTTGATAGAAATTTAGTTAGCTCTGGTTTTTCTCCTTTTCATCTTAGGGATGTTTCTGACTCTTATTATTTCCATGATCATTTGGTTCAGGATTTTGGTTCTCAGTCTCCTTCCCAAGTAGTTAATGTTGATGCGTCTTCAGGTCCCTTTGCTTTCTCCTTTCTTGAGGTAGTTTTAGGTTCTACTTCTGCTGTTAGGCTCCCACTTTCTTGTTCTTCTTCTCAAGTTCAAGGTCATAGGTCTCTTCCTTCTTCTTCTTCTTCCTCTTCTCTTTCGGCTAGAGATTTATCTTCTGGTCATGTTTCTAATTCTGCTTCTCCTTTTCAGTCCTCTTCTATCCCTCCTCCTCCGGGGTTTTCCCGCCTTCCTTCTGCTATCAATTCCTTCCAAGGATCTTCGGATCCTACTCATTCTTCCCCTTCTTCTGTTTGTCTTAATTCTTCTCTTCCTCCTTCCTCCTCTTCTGCTTCTTCCTCCTTTGATCATCTTGACCCAATAGTTTCTGTTGTGCTATCCTCTGAGTTATAGTTTCAAATTGTTGATTCGGGTCTGGATTTTTCCTTGTTTTCTGTGGTTGGGGATCCCTCCCTTGATTGTTTTTTTGTGTCGGCTCGTTTTTCCATTCTATCTCGGCTTTTGGCTAGTGGGCTGGTTCAATTTCCCTTGTCTTCTGGTCTGCGGAGTGACGTTGACCCAATTCTTTCTGATCAATTTTCCTCTATTTCCGACTCTTTGCCTGTGTCTTCTCTTCAAGCGTCTAGGAGGCCTTGTTCTCCTCTATCTTCCAGAACTCTTTTGTCTCTGGTGACTCTTCTCATCAATCATCTTCCTCTCCTAATCCTTCTTCTATGTCTTCAATTCCAAAATCAGTCAGGACCAGGGATCTGAAGAGGTTTTGTCCGGTCAGGGCATCTTCAGACGACTGGTCCCTGGCTCATAGGTGGATTGCTTCTAGTCTTTCTCTTCCTCTCAAGGATGAATTCTCTATAGACCCTCCTTCTTTTGTATCTGCTCTTTCATCCTCTGACTCCTCCTCTTTGTCTCCTCAGGTCCTCCCGGTTGATAACTTGGTAGTTGACATGTTAGACTTCTTTGTGAACGATGTTCATTCTAAGGAATTTTCTCTTACTCCCAAATTCGATACTCCTGTTCAGATTCCAAAGGACGATTATTTGCGAGTTGCCACCACTCAATCGGTCAATGGTCCTGCTTGGGAAGCTCTTTCCTCTAATTTAAAGGATGCCTCTTCTGATCTTTTTAAGTGGAAGTCAGTGTGTAGGTCACATCTCAAGTCGGCAAATTTTCTTGCCTTACTTTCAGAGGCAGTTCTTAAGTCCCAAGAGAAAGGCGAGCAGGTCCCTGCTGAGGTTTTTCGCACTATGGCCGATATTTCGAGAGGTTCACTTGATTCTGTCTGCAGATCTTTAGGTTTTATTACCTCAAAGAGATGGTCTAGGAAGCTTGTAGAGGTGAATATTTTGTGTAATCTCAAGAGTAGTCTTATTTTGGCTCCCCTTTTGGCCATGATATTTTTGGTCAGTCTTCCTCTAGTTTCATTCGGTCAGAGTCTGAGATCTTCTAGGGATGTTCAGGCTCAGATTTCTGTTTCTAAACCTTCAGTGAAAAGAGACTCTTCCTCTGTTAAGAGCCCCAATTCCCCCCCTAGGAGGAAGAGTCTCAGGCCCGATGAGTTTGGTGCGTATCCCTCCAGGATAGTTACTAACTCTGACAGATCTTCTTCCAACTTCCAAGATCGATCCGCAGAGGAGAATTGTTTTGAGTCAATCTCCTCCCACCATTCTAGATCTCGGGTTCAGCAGCCCCCTGCTCTTAGGGTGAGAGGGGGGGCCAAGCTTATTTTCGTAGACCTAGTTCAAGATCCAGAGGTCGGTCGTCTTTCAGAGGTTTTCAGAGTAAGAGAGTTTGAAGGTGTGGCCACCGGCCTGGTAGGTCCGGCTTTCTTTCCTCTTCCAGTCTCTTCCCGTCCTCTTCTTGTGCCTTCGGATCCGTCGGTCCAGTGCCTTCTGCCCAGCTTGCCAGTTGGAGGGTGCCTGTCTCTGTTCTGGGAGACTTGGCATTCCCTCATTCAGACTCCTGGCTAGTCAATCAGATTCGGTGGGATATGCACCTTCTTGGATCCTTCATCCTCCTCCTATGTCTCTTTTTCCCAAGTGGACACCAGCTCCTTCCAATCCGGAGAAGTTGGTGGTCTTAGATGAAGAGTTGGAGTCTATGATTGTCAAGGAGGCCATAGAAGAGGTTCCCCTTTGGAGTGTAGACCCGGGCTACTACTCAACCATTTTCTTAGTTTCCAAGAAAACAGGAGGTTGGCATCCTATCATCAATCTGAAAAAGTTAAACCTCCTTATTTTAACCGCAAGTTCAAAATGGAGACCATCTCCCAGATCATAGCCAGTCTAGATCCAGACATGTGGACTGCCTCCTTAGATCTCAAGGACGCCTACTTCCATGTGCTTATTCACTCGTCTTTCCGAAAGTTCATGAGGTTCGCCTACAAGGATCAGGTATGGCATTTTCGAGCCATGCCATTCGGCCTGACCACAGCCCCCTTCCTCTTGATCCATCTAGTTTCAGCTGTGGCAGGAATCTTGCACCGTCGTTCTATTCATCTTCATGGTTATATAGACGATTGGTTAATAAAAGCAGTCTTCCTCAATTCTTTCAGAAGTCATACCAGAGGTTTGCAGTCTGGAATGCAGCCTAGGTTAGATTTTAAATTTCAAGAAATCAAGTCTAGTTCCCTCTCAAGTCTTTACGCACCTAGGCGTTTCTTTCAGTCTGGCTCTGGGACTAGGCTTTTCTTCAGATCCAAGAGTAGAGGCTATTTCAGTGGCAATGGACATTCTGTCAACTTCTTCCACTGTCAGCGCAAGGTTCTTCCTCGGAGTGATAGGCTTGATGGTCAATGTAGAGAATGTCATTCCTTGGGCGGCACTGATGAGAAGACCCTTTCAAATGTACTTGATGTACCTTTGGAAGCAGTCAATTCACTCCATTTATCATCAGATTCCCATAAGAGATCACTTAATTCCCCATCTAGAATTTTGGAAAGATCGTTCTCTGCTTCTAAGGGGTGTCCCTCTGGTCAAGTCCTCCCCTCAGGTGATTATCTTCACAGATGCTTCCCAGGAGGGATGGGGAGCGGTCTGGGATTCCCTGTCGGTCTCGGGTCTTTGGTCTCTGGAGGAGTTGACAGCTCACATCAATATCTTGGAATTGTGGGCTGTCAAGAAGGGTGGCAGTTAAAGAGGTCGGTTGCCAAAGCGATTTTCAAGCTCATGGATCATCCCCATGTAGATCTATTTGCAACCTGTCTGAATGGCAAGATCTCCTCTTTCATGTCTCCTTTTCGGAATAGTCAGGCGCTGGCGGTGGATGCCATGTCTCGGTCCTGGACAGGAATGTTCGCTTATGCATTCCCTCCAATGATCCTGATTCCTTTGGTCTTGAAGAAGGTCAGGGACCAGTTCTGTGAAATTCTTCTGATAGCTCCCTTTTGGCCAAAGCGGATCTGGTTCGTAGACCTTCTCGATCTCCTGGTAGACTTCCCTCGTCTCCTAGTCTCCCCAGATCTTCTTTCTCAAGTAAGGGGAACGTGTCTTCATCCAAACCCGGAAATCTTCAGCCTGTGTGTTTGGAGGATATCAAGCGTCAAGTCCCTGAGATCAAAGTTTCTTCAAGAGAGATAAGAGATTATTGATTCTGCCAGGTGGGAGTTGACCTGTTGAGTTTACAAGGGTCGACTTAAAATTTTTGGAGAATGGTGTTCAGAACATGGTCTCATGGCCGATTCTGTTTCTATTCCCCAGGTGTTAGATTTTTTATCATATCTCTTTGATTCTTTACAGTTATCTGCTAACACAGTCAGGGGTTATAGATTTTCTTTGGCTTCTTCGCTTCCTTATCTTTTGAATGTTGGCGTCAAGGATACAAAGATACTTAATGGTTTTATCAGAGGGCAATATTCGTCCTACATTAGCTAAGCCTTTGCCTTCCTGGAATTTGGCTCTGGTTCTTCAGGTTTTGGCAGGCCACCATTTTGAACCTATTGCTTCTATTAGTATGAAACCTTTAACTCTTAAGGCTGTTTTCCTTGTTGCATCTGCTTCTGCTAGAAGATGATCAGAAATTCATGCTCTTTCTGCTGAAATGGATAGATCTATCATTTTAAAATCGTTATCTTCTTTTTCGCCATATGACAAATTTGTGTGTACTGTCAGGGCATTAAGTTTACAAGCAACGAACCGATTTTTAAAGGTCTGATCTGTCCAATTTATGGGTTCCGTACACGGAGGAGGTAGCCAGACCAGTCTCTAAGTCTACGATTGCCAGATGGATTTGTGAGACCATCAAACTTTGTTACAAAATTGCTTCTCCTGAACAAGTTAATCTATCTCATATAAAAGTTCACGATGTTAGGGGAATGGCTACTTCAATAGCTCTTTTCGCTGGCTCTTCTTTAGACGAAGTCATGCAGGTCGCAGGATGGAAATCTGAGTCTACTTTTACTTCCTTTTATTTAAAGGATCAGAGTGCAGCTGCCTCCTTTTTTCGTAATATCACAATTCTAACTAAAAAGGGCTGTTTCCCCATTAAAGGTTGAGTGAATTGTGTCACACAAGTTAAAAAATAAAGTATTCTATAGATATTTTCTTTCATCATGAAATGAGAGCTTATACCCTATTTCACACAAAAAATGTAAAATAAAAGCTAGGTTGCACGGCATCATTATTTTTAGCTATGCCCCGCCCATCTCTAGCTAAGCTCCACCCACACCTCCCTCGTGTTGGGATCGATCGATCGATCTCTGAACACCCTAACTATCAATTTCCAAGAAAAACTACACAGGTAAGCTGTTGAATATTTTGAAATCTGAGGAAGCTATCACAATCTGGAAGCGACCTCTGGATCTTGAACTAGACCACCAAAAGCTTTGCAAGTGAAAATATTAGGTATTTTATAAGAAAAGACATTCAACTTTTAATCCTCTACATGGCAAACCGTCTTATTGCTTAACACACAGGTATACACATTAATAGGACTCTTTAAATCCATTATGTTATGTCAGATCAAAAATAGTTTAGAATGAATGTATATTCAGTTGCTGTCAACGAATTTTTCAGATTTTTAGGTCTTTTTTACATGAATATTGCATAGTATGAAAATTTGTTCACCAGTATTACTTGTCTGTAAATATTGCATATTAGAAGTGAACTCAGATAGGAAAAGATATATTCGAAGATTGATTTCCTATTTATAATCCCTGAAAATTTGAACCAAATTGACTGAGCGACTCAAAGGTTATTAAGATTTATATAAACAGCAGTCTTTTCGACGTTTTAGGTTCTGGAGAGGACATTTTTTTGACACATGTCATGTAAGGCTCTAGATAGTGTAAACATATAGAGCTCTAAATGACTTTAACTTGTTAATTATACATATAGATATTTGTAAACAATCTATAATACCAGACTGGCCATAGCTTATTTATACAATCTTGTTGTATAGCACATGTACACAGATGTATACAAAAAAGTTCTGAATGGGATATAATGAGAATTAACATTTCTGTCTCATAAAAAGCATCGATGGGTAAGTATGCATCATGATACATTGAGGGTTTTTCCCAGTACAAAGCCATGGTCAGCTTGTATACCAAGATTGAGAGCTTTTGAAGAGTGCTTTAAATAGTCTGGTGAGAACAGGTTCTGGAGAGGACATACTTTTGACAAAACAACATGTGAAGGATATGTTAAGAATTACAATTAGTGGAACCCCAAATAACAACAAAATCATCACATTTCCAGCAACTCAACTAATAACCTAACATCTACATGTATGTGCAATGTACATGTATGAAAGAGAACAATGGGATATTTGAGTTTTATATTAAATCTTATTAATACTTAAAAGCACAACCTTTGTAAACAAATACATAATACATGACTACATGTAAACTAGTCCAAAATTTGATCAGGGAAAACTTTCTTTTAATCGCTTTTAGCCCATGGAGAGTGAAGGGAATTGTTCCCGTATGAGTCAGTGATTCCATGAAAAAGTATCGTTTGTGAACACAACATATGTCTTGGTGTCTGGCCCACCAAAATTTGTTATGGAGTTGGCGCTCCAGGAACATCATTTGAACATGAGCTGCAGTCCCTATAATGGTTTCACATGTGCATTCTGCCAACTAACACACGCGCAGTGAAGTATGTGCAGGTCTGGGGTCGGTGTAGTAAACAGCAGAATGGCTGTCCATATATGGTTCTTCCATGATTTTAGCAGCCACAATGGGTACTGTGAACTTTCTAAGAAAGCATATCATCACATGTTTACTAATTCCCAAATGTCTGCCCATCTGCCAACGTTTTTTACCAGATGCACATGATTTTGCAAGATTGTGGTACCGCATGCGATTGGCATTTGAATTTTTCTTAAGATTTTGTAAAACATTTTGCAGGTTGTGACCGATTATGCTGTCCAGATCAAGTTTCCTCTTAATCCCTTTGTTCTTCAGTTCTTTTTGCTTTGTAGGTGGAGCTTTGTAGCATATATCTTTTACCATATGAGCAAATGCCCTTGGAGACTTTGGCATTAGACTGGTCACTTATCTAGTTGATCTGTACAGAGAAGATTTGCTGCCAAGCAAAGTTGGCTGACTAACTATAGGACTTGGACTTAGTGGGCCAATGTTTGCCTCTTGTTGTTCAGGAACTGAATCCTTGACAGCTGTTGCAATCTGTTTAGCTTTTCAATTCTTGCTGCGTATAAAATTCTTTTTCTGTTTGGATTACTTAACATGGCATACTTGTTGTTTCAGCTTCATGTATGTCCTTTTCCCATCTGTAGACATCTCTCTAATTTTCTTCCTTGGTGGATATGACACTGATTCTTCTTACTGCTCCTGTTGCTGTTTACACACACTCCCTCCATCTCTCTCTCTCTCTCTCTCTCTCTCTCTCTCTCTCTCTCTCCCTCCCTCCCTCCCTCCCTCCCTCCCTCTCTCTCTCATTATCTATTCTTTGACTTCTTTTTACTTCTGCCCACTTCTTTCACTTCTCATTCTGCTTGCTGGCAGGGACTGCGGGTACAGGCACATACTGTATACGTTATCTCTGTACATCACTGTCCTAATGACCAAGATATCGTTCTGGACATTCCCTCTTCAGTTTATGCATAAAAGCTGCAGTTTTGCTATTACTAGAGCTAGGATCCTAATTAGTGTTCTGACTTCTAAGTCTGTGGAGAAAGTGAGACTTGGTTGTCATTATCAAAGCCATTTTATCAGTAGACGAAAGCACCGATCACCTGAAAAACATACCATTATCACCTGAATAAATCTTTATCTCTGCAGTGGAAATCTGCTCTGTAGGTTTTGAGTAACAACGTATTGCATAAAATCTACAGTGCAGTTTTCCATACTCATTATATTGATCCATTCAGCTGATAATCAGGGATTTCTAAGTGAGATTGGGGAGTGTGTCTATGGTTTATCCAAGTCAAAGTTTAGTTTTGCAGCGCTGGGTCCATAACCATCCAGGTGTATACAGTTTCCTAGTTAGAGTGCAGAGAGCAGGAATGTATAGGCAAGGATGTATGGGTAGGTGTGTTGATGAACAGAGGCCTACATCTGTAACAAAGACAAAAGTAGCAGGCTACATCCAATTAAAGCGCATATACAGGACAATAAGTGTACTTGTCAAAAATGTCTTCTCCAGAACTTTGACCAGGACATATCTAATATCCATTGTCTGATCTCTAGTACGTATCTAGAATGAATTGTATTGGAGGGATATTTTAATTGTGCTAACATCCTAATTTGTGTATACTCCACATGAACTGATTACCACAAAGCGCATTACTTGTGAATGATAGCATTTCTATGTACGGCTCTAGATAGTGTAAACATCTAGTTAGATGGCTTGAACTTGTTACTTATATGTCTTTATGGATAATCTATAACATCAGACTAGTCACAGCTTATTTATACTTGTTCTATAGCACATTTACAGGGATGTCAAAAAAAGGTTCTGGAGAAGACAAATTGAGAATTTTCATTTTCCCACGTCATAAAAACCACAGATAAACATGAATCATGATACACTGTGAATCCTTGAATACTAAGCCATGGCTGATATATACCAAGATTTAGAGCTATTGAAGAATGCTTTAGAGTGTGGTGAGAACAGGTTCTGGAGAGGACAGGTTTTTGACAGAAAGCGATTAAGAGTATTTTAAGGCAAGACAATAGAGTAACAGAGGCACACACAGCAATTAAACCAACGGCTATCTGGAATAGTGTTCCACTGGTTTGAAAATTTGCATTTTTTGTACTGTAAATCTATTACCATAATTTATTGGGGTAACTAGTTCTGGAGAGGACATTCAATTATTTTTTTTTGACAAACATCCCCAATTTACTGGAAAGTGCATATATCCGTAACTTGTGAATGGATTGCTGTCATATTTTGCATGCAACTCCTATGTACCCGCAGCATCATTCACATTGATGTTCCGTCATCCTGACCGCCCCGACTGTGCAGCAGCAGATGTGCAAATATCATGTCATTTAAAAGTGAAACGGAAACAATTATTAATTAGCAGACCTTGGTCATCAGCAGATTGACTTCAATTTTCTAATGTAGGTCCCTCAGTACCCAAATATGAAGCTGACACAGCCTAACCTAAATCTAGTCTGTTTGGGATGTTACTGAGAGGCATTGAAATCATATCTCCTGTACTCAACCTATAATGTGAAACGGCCCAAAAAGCCGAAGACCATTTACCAAGCCCACCATTTTCGTGCGTCTGTGAGAAATGGTGAGAGTTTTCTTTGGTTTTTATTTAAGTTTAAAGTTTTCCTTGTTTGATAATCACTGTGTGATTGATTAAGATGCACTATTATGTTATGTTATTAACATTTGGATATGATTTGTTTAATTTTTATGTAATGGCGCCGTCCGGGCGGGCGTGCGGGCGGCAGAGTGGTTTCCGGTTGATAACTCCATTACCGTTTATCGGATCGCTTTGAAACTTCATAGAGCGGTTGGACTAGGTCTACGGAAGAAACCTATCGAAATCGATGATGATCCAAGATGGCCACCAGCCACAGGCGGCCGTCTTGAAAATTGGTTTCCAGATGATAACTCCGTTACCGTTTATTGGATCGCTTTGAACCTTCATAGAGTGGTTGGACTAGGTCTGAGGAAGAAACCTATCGAAATCGACAACGATCCGAAATCCAAGATGGTCATCAGCCACCGGTGGCCATCTTGAAAATTGGTTTGTAGATGATAACTCCGTTATCGTTTATCGGATCGCTATGAAATTTCATAGGGTGGTTCGACTACCTCTGGGGAAGAAACCTATCGAGATTGTCAATGATACAAATTCCAAGATGGCTGCCAGCCACCAGTGGCATCATGAAAATTTGTTTCCAAATGATAACTCCGTTACCGTTTATCGGATCCATTTGAAACTTCATAGGGTGGTTGGAAAAGGTATGGAGAAGAAAGCTATCGAAAGTGACGATGATCCGAACTCCAAGATGGCCGCCAGCCATGGGCTGCCATCTTGAAAGTTGGTTTCTGGATTTCATTTATTGGATCACTTACTACGGTCATTGGAGAATTTACGATAATCCGAAATCTAATATGGCTGCCAGTCAGCGGCAGCCATCTTGAAAATTGGTTTCCGGACGATACCTCCTTGACCGTTTAACGGATCGCTTTGACACTTCATAAGGATGACTGGTCTGATGGGGCTGTGGAAGAAATAAATATTTTCGGAAAGCTCTCATTCATTGGTTTGTCATCATGGCGGGGTTTTATGCGCCGTTTGCCGAGCTCTTCTTATCCTTATTTAACGATTCTCAAATCTCCACCCTCCAAAGGTTTTAAGTGGGGCACTGACCAAATCTACGGGTTTAGCAAGTAGTGATTGAATGGTATAGATGTTTTTGTGGTGTAATAACAACCCCCCACAGACCCCCCCCCCCTTGCGGGTTGGTCTGTAGTTTTGTTAACCACTATAAAACATACTTACCATTCAATCACTACAACCGCGTGGGAATGATTTGAGAATCTGTTTGTAATATTTAGCACTTAAATTTAGAAAAGTGAATCTGTTTCCTATTTGGGCTCCAATGAGCATGCGCAGGCGTGCTTAGTAACAGGTGTCACCAAGGAGTGAGTACAGACTGGTGCCAGTCTTTATCAGGGCATATGTTGGTTGTGTACCCTACCAGTAGCCTGGTTGAGGGTATATATTAATATGGAATAGGCATATGGAGGAATGTAAGCAAGCATAAAAATCTTATTCTGGTGGCTAAATGCAGAGTAGTTGATTTAGCCAGTAGTGATTGAACGGTGTGTATGTTTTATAGTGGTTCATAAAACTACAGACCAACCCGCAAGGGGGTCTGTTGGGTTTTTTAGTAGATGAACAACACATATAGAGTCATGTTTGTAATATTGGTTCTTATTAAACGCCTACATATTCATAAGCAATAAATTCCCAAAAACATGCAATATTAACACACTAGATGTGTGAATGACAGGCTCAATAGCCAAGCCAGTCATTCCAGTGGTAAATTTTCAAAAATACTCTTATCTTGGTCTGCATATGAACGGTTTGTGTGAGAAGATTGGAATTTTCTTGATCAAATCTGACCAGTAATAGGGTTAAACGATGAAGCCTATTTAGCATGCAGCAATTAATCGTGAGATACATGTATTTCAGGTGTGAATAGGTGATGTGATATTCACATACAAGTGTGATAATTCATATTGATGATATGTCACAGATTGTATGTACATGTGCAGCATTCATAGTTACTGCTACCTGTGAACACTGATTAACCTCTTAACCCTCGGATTTGGGCTAGAAAATTTCAATTTTATCATAGAAAATGTCCATTTGAATAAACAAGAGATTTAATATTTGAAAATTTATTACAGGAATGACTTGCTCAGTTATCGAGCCAGTCATTTCAGTGGTAAATTTTCAAAAATTGTTTTCTCTTGACCTACAAATGAACATTTCTTAAGATGAGTTTGAGTGTTAAATGGTTAATCTTGACCATGTACCTTTAAAATCTGATAGAAACGCTGGAATGACTTAAGTTTGTCAAAGTAATGCTTGAGTCCGTTGTTTAAAACAGCTAAAATATAAAGTAAAAATATGATAAATTAATTGGTATTGTATATATAATGGAAAGCACTGTTTTCAATGAACAGACTCAATTAGAATATCATAGCATATTAACCCTTTAACCATCAAATTTGTGCTAGAAAGTTTAAATTTTCCCATAGAAAATGTCCTTTAGCAGCCTTAGCATGTTAAGAGATTATTTTTTAAAGTTCACCACTGGAATGACTGGCTCAATTATTGAGCGTTCTGTTGGTCTCCTAACGGATATTTCTCAAGACCACTGCATAAGCCATTTTTGGTCAGATTGAGTGTTAACTGTTCAATGGTCCGTTCCAGTTTTACCCATGCCCCGTCCATCTCTAGCTCAGCTCCATTCACACCTCTATCATGTTGGGATTGATCGATCGCTGAACTCCCTGACTATCCGTTTCCATAAAACTATACAGGTAAGCTATTAAATATTTTGAAAGTAATTTGACTGGGTGTAGGCAGCAACAGCGCCCAGTCAAATTACTTTCAAAATATTCACCAGCATGTTTATTAAATAGCAAAGACATACAATTTATACAACATGTCAGACTATTAAGCATTTAAGTTAGACTAAATCGAGTCATTCATGCCTTAATTGATTATGACATCATCCTACACGTCACATGGTTGATTATGACATCATCCTACACGTCACGTGGTTGATTATGATATATGATGGATGGATAAACTGGAAAGGTCCATTAGAATATCATACCATATTAAATTATGAGATGATTAAATTTTACATATTTACCCCAGGTTGTATGCTGATTTTGCCTCTATGTATCCAGCCGAAGCATCGGTGCCTCATGTGAGTGCCCAGTCCGTCCTGCGCCATGTTTGTGATGCAGAAGAGAAGATCTGGAAGCAGGCCATTGTGAATGATGCGACGACTGACTGTGATACGTCTTCTCCAAGTGTTGGTACATTGATTATACGGTTAGTGGTTTAACCATTTAATGGTCAATGTTTGTTAAGAAAATTGTAGACTTTGCTTATTAAATGTCCATTGGCTGACCAAGAGAAGAGTATTTTTGAAGATTTTCCACTGAAATGACTGGCTCTGTTATGGAGCCAGGTATTCCAATGGTAAATTTTCAAAAATCGTTTTCTTTTGGCTTGCAAATGAACATTCTTCAAGCCTTCTATGGGGACTGATTTTGACCGGGTTAGCCATTAACCTTTACCACTCTGATGTCAGTATTCTATCTTTTACTATGCCAATAACAAGGAAACTGGTGTACATTTTTCAACAATATTTGTGGACGATGTTGCTGTCTTCGACAGTACCATCTTCCACCAAATTTGCTGGAAAATGTACACCAGTTCATCTTCTAAATTTAATTTGAAAATTTCAAATTTTGACATCAGAGTAGTAAGGGTTAAATGGCGTATGGCGGTAATAGGATCCCCAAAGACAGGAGAATAAAGATGGTATCATGGTAGCAACCATAGAAAATATTGCAATTGTAATCAACTCAAGAATTTGCGAATATTTAATGAGTTAAAAAAAACCCATTAAGAAACATCACGACCAGCAATCAGTCAAATTATTTTCAAAATGGACAACATGATCGCTTGTAATAAAATTTACTTAATATCCGATACAGATTACTTACTGACTTTCCATATATGTATTTTAAGCATTTACTGGTCTAGATGGTCAAAGATGGCCCCTATAGTAGTCTTGCAAATTGCCCAGTTTGCAGGTCAACAGACTATTTTTAAAGATTTACCACTGCAGTCGCTTGGTCAAAACTTGAGTCAGCCATTCCAAAAATAGGGCCTTAAGAATAGGCTTCACCTTGCCTGAAAATGGACATCCATTAGCAAAAAGTCAAACTCTTAATCTATCTTGACCATCGATAGACTTGAGAGCTAAATACTACTGTAACTAGAATGCGCAGTCGATGGCATGCCATCGCAAATCCCCACGTATTCACCACTTCGAGCTTTACCCTTAGTTTTAACCAAAACACAATAAATTCCTTGAAATGTAGTTTCAATGGTTAATGGGTTTCAAAATGAAATGCAATGATCCCCATTTGAAGTTTCAAGTTTCTATTTCAGATTGTTCCACTACAGTTGGCTGATGCCCAATTTGACCTATGACCACTGCCCTCAGATTGACGCAAGAACAAAATGATTTTGCTGTACTGTAGTCTACTAACTACAAGCTTCAAAATGATATGTGACATGACCACATTTGATAACATTTATTTTTTGGCCCACCATGTACCCCACCCCTGCCCCGGGGGTTGGGTGTGTGGAGGGTGTGTGTGGAGGGGGGTGGGTGTGATATCAAAATTCCAATGTGTCATGCACATCCTTGCCCATAGGTGTAATTATCCCCAAAGTTTCAAATTTCTATCTGAAATGGTGTGCGAAGAGTTTCGTTACAATGGATTGGTGCCCAATTTTGACCTTTTGACCCTGCCCCTACACTCTGTTTGACCCAAGATAAAAATAATTCCTTGTACTGTATTCTACTGCTCATGGGCTTCAAAATGATATGTGACATGACCACCTTTGGAAATTTTTTATTTTTTACCCCACATTTCCCACACCCAGGGGTCATACTACAATTCCAAACGTGTCATGCACATCCCTGGCCATATGTGCAATCATCCCCGAAGTTTCAAGTTTCTATCTGAAGTGGTCTAGGAGGAGTTGCATTACAATTGATTGGTGCCTACTTTTGACCCCGCCCCCTGTCCTCACTTTGACCCAAGATCAAAATAATCCCTTGTACTGTAGTCTACTCATCATTGGCGTGAAAATGATATGCAACATAACAACCGTTGGAAAAATTTAATTTTTGACTCCACATTCCTCACCCCCAGGGCCCTGCCCCTGGTGGTCATGCCAAAATTCCAAACGTGTCATCCACATCCCTGTCCATAGGTGCAACCATCCCCAAAGTTGCAAGTTTGCTGAAATGGTCTA
Source organism: Chaetoderma sp. LZ-2023a (assembly GCA_034401795.1). Taxonomy (NCBI): domain Eukaryota; kingdom Metazoa; phylum Mollusca; class Caudofoveata; order Chaetodermatida; family Chaetodermatidae; genus Chaetoderma; species Chaetoderma sp. LZ-2023a. The sequence continues at coordinate 31,782,231 of CM067369.1, forward strand.
GGAGGAGTTGCATTACAATCGATAATTATTGGCCAATTTTGACCTTTTGACCCCCCCTCCCCCCCCCCTCCCTCCCCCGGGCTGAGGCCCAGGATGTCAGAGCAAAATTCCAAGTGTCATGACATCCTTGCCCATAGGTATAACCATCCCCAAGATTTCAAGTTTCTATCTTAAACAATCTAGGAGATGCATTACAATCGATAAGTGCACAGATGGCTGGTTCACACGCACGCACGCACGCACGCACGCACACACACACACACACACACAAACACACACACACACGGGTCTCTTCGAAAAGCGTGCAATGTAGTCAATGTTCTGGCTAGGATATTGTCTAAAAAGGCCTACTCACAAACCACCCAACCGCCAAAGCCATCAATGTCCCCCAAACTAGCTGAAAATCAGAGCTCAGATCATTCAGATTTTGGATCTGACACATTCAGACCAAGCATCCGGCTAAACATTATCCAAGCTACATCTTTGACTATATTGTTATTACCATTCTATGAACCTGATTAATGCTATAAAAGTCTCTCCAGTGCCAGAGAAAGAGATAATGGGATTCAATGCCATCCATAACAGCACTCAACATAGATTGCGGTAGCTACATGAACTATTCACCACGAACATTCAAACCGCTAAAGCAGGCCAGAGGTCCACTTCATACTGATAAGTAGAGAGTATGCATGTAAAATTTCTAGTACCACATCTCCTTATGCATACACCTAAGCGACAAAGGGTGAAAGAGACGCACCATACCCTAAACACCAGTGCAAGCGTGTCGGCGCCAGATACACAAAAGTACTGTGAACTATTGATTTGGGCTGAACAGCTTCCCATCCAAATCAGATACCTCAGACAGTACAGAACAACACAGAAATAACTTTATGTAAAGTTTCCGGAACATAAAACATACTGTTGAATAATTTGAACTTAATTTGTTTGGACCTAAGGCTTCCAATCAAATGGTCCTTTCCAGAGTACCCACCCATCATATGACGTCATAATGAATTGCGTGATGTGTACAATGACATCATAATGAATGATGTCATGAATGATGTCGATAATACGTCACGAACACATATTTTAAGACGGTCTATGGGCTGTTGTACAAATTGTTTGCTTTTACTATTTAATAAATATTGTGTTGAATATTTTGAAACTAATTTGACTGGGGGCTGTTGCTGCCTATGGCAGCAACAGCACCCAGTCTAATTAGTTACAAAATATTCAACAGCTTCCCTGTATAGTTTTCAGGAAATTGATAGCTAGGGCATTCGGGGATCGATCAATCCAAACACGGCGAGGTGTGGGTGGAGCTTAGCTAGAAATGGAAAGGTCCATTAAGTCCAAATTATTCAATATAATTTTTCTTACATCATGTTCAAAATTGTACTGACTAACATGTTAGTGTTTTTGTGTTTGGAAACATGTTAGGTTATTTCGTAGCTGTATGTTCATGGCTACCCAGCTTTCTTGTATTCTCTGATTTCTGATCCACAAATGGCAATCTCAACGGATGACACAAATACGTATTTACATTCAAGAACTGATAGTCTGCACTGACAGAAGTCACCTGTAAACCACAAGAGAAAAGGAACCAGCCAAAGCAGTAGCTATATCAGGCGTGACAGAACCTAAGGCAGTCTGCCTGCTTACCTGCCGCATGTGCCTCAAACGGCATGTCGGGGAAACATCTTGACCACACAAAACACGTATTCAAAAGAGCACCTATGCCCCATCGCGAACATCTACTATCAATGGCCAAATTTATTTTTTAAAAAGCCAAAAATATTTGCTTCTTAAATGGGCATTTGAAGATGAAGAGAATTATTATTTTTGAAATCGTACCCCTGAAATGACTGGCTCAGTTAGTGAGTATGAAGTTGTTGTAAACCGTTTCAATCCTGAAATTCCATGTATTGGTATAAAATACATCATCGGGGTTTTCTTGTAGGATTAGTCTGCTTTGAATGTTTAATATATATTTATTTTATTTCAGGCATGCCAAACTTGGGAGGAAGACTCATGAATTTTTCAGCCACCTGGAGTGAGTTTAATTTATTTTCTTCTTTCTCTCCCTCGTCCTAATTCTCCTCCTCGTCATCGCCCTCCTCCTCTTCAGTGTTATCCTTATTATCCTCCTCATCCTCATTGTCCTTCTCCTACTCATCATCGTCCTCTCTATGTTCCACCCCACCCCCTATTTGTACACGTGTTGGAATCAATTTATAACCATTCAACCGTGATTTCACAATTTCAAGGTAATTGTACGGGTAACCTGTTGAATATTTTGAAACTAATCTGCCTAGGAGCTGTTGCTGCGTATGGCAATCATAATAAGTATGGCTCCATTATCAAAATAGAAAAGTCAGTTACTATTCTTAGAATTGTATGTCTTTGATGAATTTACAATTTAATAAACATTGTTTTGGATATTTTTTCGAAACTTATTTGACTGGGAGATGTTACTGCCATATGTAGCAACAGTCCCCCCTCCCACTCCCCCAGTCATAATTGCTTGTCTGTATATTTACCTTAAAATTTAGATTCTGGTTTCAAAGCTTCAAATCAATTCCAACACACTAAAAGTGGAAAATCTATGCTTCAGCAGAAACTATAATTGCCTGATGCTTTTTATAGTTTTAGAAGCGTCTGGATGGCAGTGGCCAGTTGTGGCTTGCTTCTATAGTTTCCCAGTGCAGGTACATTTGTACCAATGCTACATCTGATCTGGGATGTGGCTAATGCGGTATACATATGTTTGCCGCATTTAGCTTAGGGTTGCACGATTTTTTTATTATTCGATTAATCGCGATTATATAATTCAAAATGATCGTGGACGATTATAAAATGAACTAATCGTATAATCGCCATGTTGAAATTTTTTTCAAGACACTTTTACGCTTGTGAAACATTCCTATCAGCCGAATGTGTGAATGATTAAATAAACTAATTAAATAACTGATTTATTTGTACTGACTCATGATTAGTTTTAGATGAATAAAGATTGTTCACTTGGTCGCTACTTGTCAATGTTGTTGCAATCACACATGCTTCTCCCGCATTCCCCATTCGCTGAATGTTTATGCGCTAACGGTTTTCCCAAAAAAGTTCTAAAACTGATACCACGGAAATTCAACGCATTTTCTCCCGTAAAAATTCTCACCGCCTACCCCTATGTCTAATGTATACCTCAAAACATCACCGGGGTAATGAAATTATTTGATTTGAGTGCCTAAATATTGAGTATCCTTAATAATGGTCATTTATTACATCAAAATTAATCCACAATTTGATATAAAATGGCGTCGCGAAAAAAATACGAATCACGTGATTCGCCTCCAATTGAAGAGTTTATTTTAGAGCGAGTACTCGGATATAAATATTCTGGAATCGGGGACTCAGAACTCGGGAATCTTCGATATATTATCATTGCGCGATAGGAACTGAGTATTATACTGATCTGAATAACGGGTACCCGTTTGATAAACTCCTGTTAGCGTACAATATCTCGCGAGAACACATCGCCTCCCATCGCAAAAGAGACGCTGGCTCGCCAACTTAAGAAGCCGGCTATATTGTCATTTGTAATAATTCAATTTGGATCATTTAATGTTGATCAGCGTTACAAAATTGATGCACATTTTCTCCCGTACTTGTTTGGTACATAAATTTGGTCTTAAAATATATTTATAGGGAAGCTATTTAATTACGCCAAGACTGTTTTAAGCGCATTTTGACTACAAAAGTGTGGAATAAACTTTGTTATATCTTGAACATACATGGCCTAATATTAGTATTAATCTATTAGGTGGTCGAGATTTAAAAATCTGAGGCCTGTATTGACTTCTAGAGGGGCCGGAAATGTATCAGGGCAGAGATCGGTCTGAAGTAGACACACCCTGTGACACGATTGTTATTATTATACATGCTATTCTTACACATTTTCCTATATAATCTGCTGAGTTAGGGGGTGGGCTTCTAATTCAGAGTTTTGCCATTTTGAAACTGCTAAGAAGTCATTGGAGCTCATATGTCAAAGTTAGGGGGTGGGCTTCTATTAGAGCATATGCTACAATTAAGCGAAATACGGTTTTCTGTCTAGAAAAATCTTGATACATTCCTTTGTTTGCAATCAGCAACTGGCGTATTCTGTCCATGTATGTATACCCATGTGCCTAACCCATAATCTTACAATCTGCAGTTGCATAATAATGTCATCTAAACAGGATTGATGTACATGTAGTTAATATAGTTCATGATTAATCGTATGATCGCGATTATTTTTTTTAAATGATCGCGATTATGAAAAGTGAATAATCGTGCAACCCTAATTTAGCTGCCACTTCCCGCATCTGGAATGGGTCTAATACAGGTATACATGTGATTCCTGCATTTAGCCGCCGTTTGCAGCTGCATGGCTGCCTATGGCGTATGAACACGTAAAAAGCGGATGTAACTTAGCTAGAAATTTGGCATGGCAGGGATAGAAATGGATCCTCCCATTATCGTACTGAAGGAAATAAAATCAAGAAATCTAACAGTTTGGTCTCTCAGGGTTAATACTTTCACTAACAAATCCCCGGAAAGGATATATTCTTTATGATATAAAACTTATTCTGTTGCCTTAGGCAGCAATGGCTTCCAGTTAAATTAATTTCAAAATATTCAACAGTTTTCCTGTATGGTTGCTTTGCAGTTGATGTATTGGGAATTCATCTGTGAAAGTGTTAAGATATATATTCATATAGATAGCCATTGGTAGTGTTTCTCTGTTTATGATGCTGCATGGATACCTCTTCGTGTGAACTCATTCTAACTGTCTAGAATTTGTTATTTTCAGGGCTCGGAAGTGCTGTCTTAGACTGCGCCTTGGCTCATGTAAAACCACCTTCAGTAATATCAGACTTGTAAGTTTAAATAACATTCAGCAATATTTATGTTCGTAACTTTATCTATTCAGCTACATCAAACTGTTGAGTTTGAAGATCATTCAGCAATGTTGTATTGGTAAATTTATTTTAACCCTTACCACTCTGATGTCACTTCTATCTTTTACCATGTCAATAGGAAAGAATCTGGTGTACATTTTTCAACAATTTTGGTGGACGATGTTGCAGTCTTCGAAAGCACCATCTTCTGCCAAATTTGTTGAAAAATGTAGACCAGTTCATCTTTTAATTTAATTTGAAAATTTAAAAATCTGACATCAGTGTGGTAAGGGTTAACATTCAGCAATATTACACTGGTCAATTTAAACATTTAGCAAATTACACTAGTCAATTTAAACATTCAGCAATATTACACTAGTCAATTTAAACATTCAGCAATATTACCCTGGTAAATTTAAACATTCAACCATATTACGCTGGTAAATTTAAACATTCCGCAATATTACACTCGTAAATTTAAATATTCAGCCATATTACACTGGTAAATTTAAACATTCAACAATATTACACTCGTAAATTTAAATATTCAGCCATATTACACTGGTAAATTTAAATATTCAGTCATATTACGCTGGTAAATTTAAACATTCAACAATATTACACTCGTAAATTTAAATATTCAACCATATTACACAGGTAAATTGAAATATTCAGCCATATTACACTGGTAAATTTAAACATTCAACAATATTAAACTCGTAAATTTAAACATTCAGCAATATTACACTGGTAAATTTAAATATTCAGCCATATTACACTGGTAAATTTAAATATTAAGCCATATTATACTGGTAAATTGAAATATTCAGCCATATTACACTCGTAAATTTAAACATTCAACAATATTATACTGGTAAATTTAAACATTCAACAATATTACACTTGTAAATGTAAATATTCAGCCATATTACACTGGTAAATTTAAATATTCAGCCATATTACACTGGTAAATTTAAATATTCAACAATATTAAACTCGTAAATTTAAACATTCAGCAATATTACACTCATAAATTTAAATATTCAGCCATATTGCACTGGTAAATTTAAATATTCAGCCATATTACACTGGTAAATTTAAACAATCAACATTATTACGCTGGAAAATTTAAACATTCAGCAATATTACACTGGTAAATTTAAATATAAACCATATTATACTGGTAAATTTAAAAATTCAACAATATTACACTTGTAAATTTAAATATTCAGCCATATTACACTTGTAAATGTAAATATTCAGCCATATTACACTGGTAAATTTAAACATTCAACAATATTACACTTGTAAATTTAAATATTCAGCCATATTACACTGGTAAATTTAAATATTCAGCCATATTACACTGGTAAATATAAACATTCAATAATATTACACTCATAAATTTAAAACATTAAAAAATATTACACTTGTAAATTTAAATATTCAGCCATATTACACTGGTAAATTAATTATTCAGCAATATTACACTTGTAAATTTAAATATTCAACAATATTACACTGGTAAATTTAAACATCAGCCATATTACATGGGTAAATTTAACATCCAGCAATATTACACGGATAAATTTAACATCCAGCAATATTACACGGGTAAATTTAACATTCAGCCATATTACATAGATATGTAAGTTCAACCCTTTCATAAAGAAACCAGCCAAATCCGGTCTCTGCATTTTTCTTGAGGATATCCATTTACAGGCCAAGAGCCTATTTTTGAAAATTTGTTACTGGAATGACTGGCTCAATAACTGAGCCAGTCATTGCAGTGGTAAATCTTCAAAACTAGGCCCTCTCATGAAGAGGCCATGCATGGCCTGCAAATGGACATTCAAAAAGAAAATATTTTTATTTTAATGACCATATTTAGACATTAAATGATTAAAGAGACACTGTCTGATAGATCTATAAATTTTACTTACCTGAATTATGTGTATCTAGTATTTGTTAAATTATACCGTAGCCGTTTACTAGACAGAATTTGTTCAGAAAATTTAAATTTGTGCTTACTAACTGTATTTGCAGGCCAAGAGAAGACTATTTTTTAAAAGAATGCCACTGTAATGTTCGCTCACTTATCAAGCCAGACATTCCGGTGTTAAAATTAGAAAAATTGGTCTTCTCTTTGCTTGTAAATCGACATTTCACATAACCGCTGTGAGGCCAACAATTTTGGTCCAACGTGGCCATGAAAGGGTTAATATTAACACATGGGGATGTAAGATACAAATAAATAATGCATTATAAGAAATTTCAATTGTCTAGAAGATGTCCATGTGTAGTTATCGAGCCTGTCATTCCAGCGGTAAATTTCCAAAAATATGCTCTTCATTGGTAAAAAAGACATTTCTCAAGACCACTGCAGAAGCCATTTTAGATTTCGCAGTAAAATAGCCTCAAAATGTCGACCCAAATATTCCTGATGTGAAAGTGTTGTCATATCTGGTCATTTTGGATAGAACGGGTTAATTAGCAGAAATAGATGGTTGTTTCTTATTCTCTGTATGATGCATCTATTTATTACCACAGGTGAGGCACGATGGCAGTGACTCAGGAATTGAAGAAGGTAAGTGGTACCGAGCTTTTATCATTTCCAATTTAACACTTAAATGTCTAAATTTGGTCAGGAAAATCATAATATTTGCTTATTGAATGTCCGTTTGGAGGCCAAGAGGAGACTATTTTTGAAAATTTACCACTGAAATTATATATACATTTTACACACCCATTATTCAGTTTGTATTAACCCTTTAACCCTCATATCAGCCAGAAATGGCTTATGCAGTGGTCTTGAGAAATGTGTATTTGCAGACCAAGAGAAGGCTATTTTTGAAAATTTACCACTGGAATGACTGGCTCGATAACCGAGCCAGTCATTTCAGTGGTAAATTCTCAAAAATAGGCTTCTCTTGGTCAGCAAATGGACATTTTCTATAGAAAATTAAAATTTTCTTGAACAAATTGAAGTGTTAGAGGGTTAAGAAGCAACCATGTGCATTCTTCATTAGTCACTTTTCAATACTCATTAATGTTACTATTTAGGAGCTGATTTAACAGATAGATTCATTTCTAGCTATACCCTGTCCCTTTTTATCTAATCTATGTCCACTCTGCGCATTTTGGAATCTATTTGAAACGTGAATTCCCCAGAATTTAAATTTCAAGGTAACTGTACAGGTAGGGTGTTGCAGATTTTGAAACTAATTTGACTGGAAACGGGCAGCAACAGCTCCCATTTAAAATAATTTTCAAAATTTTCAACAGAATGTTTATAAAATTGTTATGTCATCAAAGACATAGAATTTGTAAACTGGAATGACAGACGTTTTAATTTTCGTGATGAAGTTACCGGTACGTCAATTTGATTTGACATCAAGTAACATGTGATCCCTCACTTGCGCCTAGAGTGGTAATACTACGCTCTGTGCTGTTATCACTCAACACATACATGGTACTGAACCTCCATGAAATGAAATAAGAAACCTTGTGTTAAAGCTATGTTGAAATTTGCAGAACTAGATATCATTGCTGCACTTATAATACTATATCCTATATTCTCGCATACAGATTAACAGATTATTATTATTATTATTATTATTATTATTATTATTATTATTTCATTAGGGGCCATGGTTAAAATGGCAGTGGAGCCTTTGCAAACTGTCGCACACCTGGACTCAATGGTATGCTTCAAGTGAAATTAACAAACATTTTTCCAAATTGTACCTATACATGTAAATAACTTGTTTTGAAGTTTGCATAGCTTCATCGGATTATTCTTAGAAAACCAAGTTTATGGCAGCTTCTCTTTAAAGTACATTACATTCATCATCTTGCGAGAGGCATGCAACTTATTTTGTCACAACCTTGAACGTGTTGATTGATTTCTGCAATGGAGGGATCCAATCTGTTACTCAGGTATCTGACATCATGCTCAATTACATCACATGTATAGGCTGATGTCACAATACATAGTGACATATCTAACTCCATCATGAACATCAAAAAGTCTGTCAAGTGTACAAATTTTATTGCTTTACAATTTAATAAACATTCTGTTGAATATTTGGAAACTAATTTGACTGGAAGCTGTTGCTGCCTTAAATATAATCAAGATCTTTGGTGTATAATTACCTTGAAATTGGGATTCTGGTAATTCAGGGTTCAAGGTAGATACATTGATTCAACACATGTACAAAGTGGGCGTAGCTTAGCTAGAAATGGGCAGGTCATGGCTAGAAATGGATCTCTCGATTGCACTGATGGACAGAGTGTAGAGAGTCTTGTGTTAGATCAACAGATTTTGATTGTGACATCATTTAACTCTTTAACCCATACCACTTTGTTGTCAAAAGTTTAAATTTCCAAATTAAATTAAGAGATGAACTTGTGTTCATTTTTCAACAAATTTGGTGGAAGATGGTGCTGTCGTAGACAGCAACATCTTCCACCAAAATTGTTGAAAAATGTACACCAGTTTTCACTTCAAGAGTATGCTTACCTCCCTAACACTCTTTGATATTCCCAAATATCGACTTTCACTCAATAAACACTCAGATTAAAAAAGTTAGATGGCCCTACTGGCCAGATAGTAGTCAGATGACAGTCCGGCGGATGCCAGCCTCAACCTCGCGCATGCGCAGACTAGCACTTCCTCTTTTGCTATTTATTTGCAAAGAGATATACATGGTAGTTAAATTTTTTGCTACGTTTTCTGCTTGTCATATCTATACAAACTCAATTCCATGTGATAACGATGTCTTCTCAATCTAAATCGCCGGAAGAAGGATCGGGACCGAGTTATCAGGTGAATTCAAATACATATTTGTCTAATTTAGCGTTTTAATCCGACCTGTAATGTTTATGGGATTCGTGATTAGACGTGATAGTCGCCATTTAAACTGATTTATATATATCTGGCGCTTTGAAATTCTAATCTCTCTTTGTGTTTGTGTCCACAGGTATCTATCTATGATTGAAAAGGACAGCACATCTTCAGAGGGTTTGTTTTTCTCTCCACCAACGTTCCATTTCCCACTAACATGTTAGGAACAAAATCTATGCCCAGTGACTTGGAGGTCTTGTAAGAAGATCTCACTGCCCTCTCTGTCCATTTCCCTTCCCCTTATGGTGGAGAGATTTAAGAGGTCATAGAGAATGGTGGAGCATCCAGTTCATGTGATCAGGTAGTATGTCTATGCTCAAGAAGCAGGTATTCTAATCTAGTGTTATTATATTAGGCACTTCAAACTATTTAGAAATATTTCTGAGATCTGCTGCCAATTGTTATCTCTGTTTATCTGATGTTTACATAGCTTGTATCACTAGCCTTTCCAGTTTTATGCTCTGGATTTTGAATACAATTCATCCTTACACCTGGATATTGTTTTCCAGTCGGATTGCCTTCTTATTTTTGAAGATATGACATCATAATCAGCCTTGCTCTTTTCATTAACAAAATGTTTTGTCCAGTGCTGGTTTATCTAAAGAAATTTTTTGTAATGGTCTTTATGACCATTGCTCGTCTTCTGTTTATTTTGGTTTGAGTTTTACTAATTCATTAACTAAAATTAAAATACTCATTGTCTTTGTCTTGTGGCCTTTCAGAAACCGGGTTGTCCCAACTGTGGTCGCTTCATTAAGCCTAGATTCACCCCTCATCCATGCAGTTCTTGTGGACCACTGTTAAACTGGTTGTGTGATCTAATGTCTGATTTTTTGTCGCTTCAGGCCAAGGAGACAGCGTCAGAGGATGAGAAGCGCTTGAAGAAGGAGAGGAAGGCTTCGTCCACCATGGATATGGAAGGCTTCCGTATAGAGATGTTTGGAGAGATGAAAAAGACAATTAAGGATTTGGTTCCAGAGATGCTTCGCGGCATGCTCCCTGGGCCCAAATCCTTTATTATCTTCTCCTGCTCTAGAGCAGATAATCCCCGCCTCTGAATCGGTTCTCTTTAGGGACTTACCAGTTTTCGTCCAAGATTCAGAGGTGGCCCCATTAAAGGGGGCAGCCCACTATGAGGACACTGGCAGCAGGTTTGCCTCGCCGGTTGTTTGTGGCCAGGTGTCGCTGGAACCTGGTTCCCGCTTATCGTGTTCCTAGGATTATCTGCACCCTATAGGTACCACTACCTCTTATGGTACCTTTCCTGGCCAGTCCGGGTTAGCATTTCTCGCTGACCCGAAGTCTAATCTTTCTGGCCATGAAGAAGAGGATTATTTGCTGGGCTCACCTTCTGGCATCGTGGACATGGAAACTGACAAACATGCACCCCTCGTGGGGAACACGGGCGACTTTTACCATGGGTCTGCTCACGCAGGAGTAGCATTCACGGCACAGAAGCTAGCCTGGGTTGGGGCCGATGGCCAGCATTACCGCATACCTCAGCTTGCCGATCGTATAGCTGGTTCTGGCCAGGGCCGTAGTGTGGCGAGTAATACCCCACGCAATGCCACGGCGCCTGCACCTGGTCAAGCTAGTTTTGGCATGCCTGTTCTATCGGGCCAGCATGCTTTCACTGGTTTGCCAAGAGTATCGGTTCCTCCAGCCACGCATTCACCTGTAAATGTTCTAGGCCCACGCCTAGTCGAGCATTCACAGGTAGCCACAGAGGAAGACTGGTCTGACGCTTGTCATTGGCTAATCAAAGTCAGGCCTAATCTTGCTGTGGAGCAGCCAGCGAGACCAGCACCCGTGGCTAGCAGGTAAGCTGGCTGCTACCGCGATGCCATCTCTGTCGCCAGAAGAGCATATCATGGATATGTTCTCAGCGGCCGAGCCGTCCATTACGGTGCATAGACGTCTCGCGAAGCTCCCTCGCGAGGTGGCAAAGCGATGCCGCATCATACCTGGTGAATACTAGAAGTACGGTGTAGTGCCTAAGCCCAGTTAGGTGAAGACGCGCGGCCAGGCTCCCGGTCCGACATGGGAGCACTGTGCACGAGCGCTGTGCTCGGCTAACACCGCGTTGCGCGATGCGGAGGAGCATTCTCACACATCTCCCAGCCAAGCAAGTCTGGTAACATTCCAGAGGGCCATCCAGGATGGTATTAACCTGGCTCTGGATTGTTTAACCCGGTCAATTACCAGGAGTGTCCGGGCGCGGCGCACGTTTGCCACCTAACTTTTTTAATCTTAATGTTTATTGAGTGAAAGTCAATATTTGGGAATACCAAAGAGTGTTAGGGAGGTAAGTATCAACTCTCTCGTGAAAAAAGAAATCCGTGATTTTGTTTAGTCTTTGATATTGGCACAGTAAAAGATTGACATCAGAGTGGTAAGGGTTAGTGGTCAAGTTGACCAAAGCCAGCCGCTGTTCTGGTCTTGTGGAATCTCTATTTGCAGTCATTTAGAAGACAATTTTTCATAAAGATTTACTACTGAAATGACTGTCTTGAAAACAAAGTGAGTCATTCCAGTGGTAAATGAAAAGAAAAAGTCAAATAGACATTGGCTTGACTAATTTTGACCATTTATGAGTTAACTATGAATGGCCTTTGCTTGTGTTCTCAGTTGAATCTTGTGCTCATGGTACAGATCAGAGCCATGGATTGTTATTGTAATTCCTATTTCCTTTTTTCAGGAATATCGTATTTTTAAGCGAACATACTTATCTGCATCATTCCCAGTTCTCGGAGCTCCAGAGCCACCATCGGCATTTTCACCATCGCCAACTAACAGTCCTATACACAATCCAACATTCCAATATCCGAGCATGAGTATGTTGACATCACTGAGCCGATCAAACACACCATATTCACTGCCAGACAGTGGCATGGAGGAGCAGGAAGAGGATCCGACATCATTGATTCCCGCAGAAACACTCTGCCATCTACTCGGGAGAGCTCTTGGACTGACTTCAGAGAAGTTTCGACACTATGAGAAGCGTGTTTGTGATAGCTTTGGAAAGAAATCATCGCAGAAGGTCAGGGTTATTTTTTTTAGTTTTAGCACACCTGGCCTGAGAACAACTGAAATGATTATAGAGTTCAAAATTTCTATGTAGAGAAATTGGATTGATCAATTATTTTAGTGGTTATCTTGTATTTCGAATATATTGTTTAAAATACTATAATCATCATCAAGCACTGGGCCAATTTCAACCAGACTTGGCAGGATGGAACCTAGAATGATTGCAAAAATCTGATTAGCCATTCTGCATGTTGGTCATTGTATATTTTCATTCAAGAGAATACTCTGGAACCAGTTGTCCAATTTTAATCAAATTGTGCTGTAAGAATCCTTGGTGGTAGTCTTCCGGGCGGGAAAAACATAGAGTGTTTTCGAGACGATAACGCCATTTCCATTTGTTGGGTATAGCTATGACACTTCATAGGGTGGTTGGACTATGTCTAGGGAAAAAACCTATCGAAATCGACGATGATCCGAAATCCAAGATGGCCACCAGCGGCCATCATGAAAATTGGTTTCCAGATGATAACTCAGTTACCATTTATCGGATCGCTTTGAAACTTCATAGGGTAGTTGGACTAGGTCTGGGAAAGAAACGTATCAATATCTGCAATGATCCGAAATCCAAGATGGCCACCAGCCACCGACAGCCATCTTGAAAATTGGTTTCTGGATGATAACTCCGTTACCATTTATCGAATCGCTTTGAAACTTCATAGCGTGGTTCAACTAGGTCTGGGCATGAAAGCTACCAAAATTGATAATGATCCGAAATCCAACATGGCTGCCAACCACAAGCGGCCGTCTTGAAAATTGGTTTCTGAATGATAACTCTTTTACCATTTACCGGATGGATTTAATACTTCAAAGGGTGGTTGGACTAGGTATGGGGAAGAAACCTATCGAAATCGTCAATGATCCGAAATCCAAGATGACCGCCGGGCACCGGTGGCAATCTTAAAAATTGGTTTCCAGATGATAATGGCATCATTATGGCGGGGTATTATACACCGTTTGTGGAGCTCTTGTTAAATCATTCCATTGCATGCTTTTCCAAGATGTGTAGTACGTCGCTGCTGTCTGGAAAATTTGCTCGGCAAATTAAGATGGCCCATGTTTGGCCAGGTATTAAGGATGCCAGAAGGCATCACTGAGAACCTTGGACCCAGCAAATAGAAGACCAGGAGAGGCCATCATTGCATAAATCTGTTAGATCTGCTGCGATGTGACCTTAAGAACGCAGGACTCGGTACACTCAGATCTGAATGTACCTGAGGAAGCTAAAGATTTTGGCTGAGGACAAGACACAGTGGTCAAAAGTGAAGAACGACTGATTGCAGCTGTAGGATGTTTTTACTATTATAGCTGCAGAACACGCTAATCATGCATTCATTACATGCTCTATGCTAATCTAGTAATGGTGTCATACTCGTGTTCAATAGTAGATCATAGATGGTAATCTTAGTCAAAATTCAAGCATTACGGAAATTAGTGAGGTCATCTGAAACAACTGATGTTAGTATGAAACAACTTAGGAAGTCTGAAGGAACTGAGGGTAGTATGAGACAGCTGAGGTTAGTCAGAAGCTACTGGGCATAGTTGGAAGCTACTGGCCATAGTCAGAAGCTACTGGGCATAGTTGGAAGCTACTGGGCATAGTCAGAAGCTACTGGGCATAGTCAGATGCTACTGGGCATAGTTGGAAGCTACTGGGCATAGTCATAAGCTACTGGGCATAGTCGGAAGCTACTGGACATAGTCGGAAGCTACTGGACATAGTCGGAAGCTACTGGGCATAGTCGGAAGCTACTGGACATAGTCGGAAGCTACTGGGCATAGTCGGAAAGGATGACTGGTAGTCTGAAGCAGCAGAAGTAGTCTTAAACTACTGAGTGAAAACTGAGGGTAGCTTGTAACTGTTGGTGTTAGTCTGAAGCAACTGATGGTATACTAAGGTAGCTGAGCCTAGTGTGAATCAGATTTGTATCGTTTCAGATAAAATATGGATTACCAAATTTGTTTATTGTACCAGGTAAGGTAGAGAGCATGTATTGTTATCATTATATGTCTTATTCTGCCTGCACAGTGTCACTGAATATTACTGGATTTCGAATGTTTCATCGTTCTATATATTGTCTTCAGGTACTTGTTGAGGAGCTTGTTAATCAGTTAGCAGCCCTAGAGAATAACAGCAATCCATTTTATAACCCGCATAGCTTTCTGGTAAGAAATGACAAATATTCTGAGTGAATATACTTTTTGAAAAACAGTTCAGTAAATATCATGTTTGCATAAACCATTTCATTCTGAATTACAATTGACATTTCAATAAAATCTGTGTAAATGTCATGATAAGCGTATATGAGCTATTCTAGTCTTGTAATAATGATAACTGGATTCAAGCACGATAATGTCTAATACTTTAAACCTTCCATGATGGAGCCGGCCAAAACTGGCCTCTGCAGTAGTCTTGAAGAATGGCCATTTGCAGGCCACAACAAGCCTATTTCTGAAAATTTACCACTGGACTGACTGGCTCAATAACCGAGCCAGTCATTCCAATGGTAAATTTTCAAAAATAGTATTCTCTTGGCCTACAAATGGCCATTCAGTAAGCAAATATACACCTGTGCAAAAGTTAAGCACCACTCTATTTTTACGCACATGCGAGGGTATATTCATGTGCTATGAAGAAAGCAATAGCATAAACATTTATGTACCCATCCATCTTAGTGCAAGAGGTAATAATGCAACTAGAGGAATGCTGATTATGATGGTGGGGAAACACTGTATGTTTTTGTTTGAACTTGAAAACGAGGCCTGAATATGGTTACGTTGACACAACTGACAACTATTGCCCTACAGTTGACACACGTGGCTAGATTGTCATTAATGGTGTCTGAAAACGAAGTTTAACATCTGTGCACGAGTTTGAGACTGTCATTATTAATACCGGGTATATCCACCTTGTGCCTGGATGACGGCCTGGACACGACGTCTCATGCTGGTCACCAACCGACTGATACGCCATTGTGGTATTCGTTGCCATTCAAGATGGAGTGCGTCTGTTAATTCCTGTAGGTTCTGCACAGGAGGATCCCTCCTTCTCACCATGTTTCCCAGAATGTCCCAGATATGCTCAATAGGGTTCATGTCAGGGCTCCTTGCTGGCCATGGTAGGGTTTCGATGGCATTCTGGCGGAGGTATTCATGCACAGCTCTAGCACGATGTGGTCGGGCGTTGTCATCCATGAATATAGGGTGGGTTCCAGGTGCATGATTTACAAAATGAGGGACCACAACTCTATCCAGTATGGAATCTTGATATCTTTGTCCATTTAGTGTTCCAGGTACAGTCAACAGATCCAGCTTACAATCAAATGAGATGCACCCCCATATCATAACGGAACCTCCACCAAATGGAACTTCTTCCATGATGTTACGTTGGTCGTACGCCGTGCGTCTGGACCTCCATACACGAGTTCGACCATCTGTGGCATGAAGCAGGAACCGACTTTCATCGGACCAGTGTACCCGTCTCCAGGATCTCATGTTCCAGTGTCTTCTTTCGTTGCTCCACCTCGGACGCTCCTCTTTGTGGTGTGCAGTGAGGAGAGGACGTCTGACAGGTCTCCTAGCTTTCATGCCAGCAGCATACAGTCTCCTTTTGACGGTAGACATTGACACTCTATTGCGCGTTTCCCATTGCTGGCTGAGCACTCTGCTGTTGGTGAATGGAGATCTCCTAACAAGGCGTACTAGGGCTCGATCATCACGGGCAGTAGTCTTCTTCGGTCTTCCAGATCTATGCCTGTCCTTCACCTCGTTAGTTTGCCCATGTTTTGCAATCAAACGACTGATTACAGTATGGTTAATGTTCAGCTGTCTGCCAATCTCTCTGCATGACATACCAGTGGTATGCATGCCTATGATTTGCCATTTCACACGATCACTTAACCTTCGTCTTGCCATAGCGGTTCACAATCAAGAGCTTATTCTCTCTGTACAAATAAACCACGGTCATGAACACAAAATTCCTAATCTTGTCGCCTAAATCTGTATGTAATGTTCTACACCTCAAACTGGACTTTTACATAACTGAACACGTGTGCTGTTTCCCGCCACGCACGGACATCAAGCGGCGTGAAGTCATGCATGCATGTGCATTTCGTACTTGGAATTATGTCAGCTAACGCGGGGACAAAAAGTATGGCAGCCTAGTTGTACCATCATGTTTCTACGTTCTATTGTTTTTGCTGGTGCTTAACTTTTGCACAGGTGTATATTTAGATTTTCTTGACCAAATTGAACCATTAATGCCTTATAGTCCCACATTCTCACCAAAATGGTTGAAAAATAATTGTTATTGTATACTATTAGCGGCTTAAATTGTTTACCTCAATGTAATGATACGAAATAAGTTAACAAAACATAATATCAATATTTTAAAACTAATTTGACTGGAAGCTGTTTCTTCCTATTCAACAACTTTACTTTGCCTTGAAATTGAGGCACTGGCATATTTTGAGTGCTTTAAAATATTTGGATCCACAATGATTAGCAGTATTTGATTCTCGTTCTTACATGTGCTACTGTTCATTCAGACTGGGGATGGCTATGACCAGTGGCAACATCAGGAGCGTGTTCAGCTTTCTAAGCTTATAGAGAAGTTCTGGCATTTCTCTCTACCCAGTCCAAGCTCAGGTTATACTGCTGATCTGAAACTGGCACATCATGACTACAAACAACTGATGCTGAGATTAATAAAGTAAGGGCATGTGATGAAAATGGTCACACGCATGATTGTGCTGCTCCTGCCTGCCTGCCTATCATGTCTGTCTGTCTGTCACCTGTGTCTGTCTGTCTGCCGGTCAGTCAGTCAATCGATCGGTCGGTCATAATATCTGTCACAACTATATAGCACATTGCACTTGTTGCTGTATATTTATGGTGCTGTATACCTTCTATAATGGAATGATAAGTTATTATTTTGTTGTAGATATGAGAGCTTGTACAAGACGCCAGGCAGTGAACATGCGCCATCACTAACACTACTATCATCAGCATCCATGAGACTCCTACGAGAATATGGACTTAGATATGGAGTGGTAAATCCATGGAAATATTATAGATAAATGATCATTATTGAGCACTCTGAGTAGGTTTGCGAGATTATGTGATTAAATCGAAAATCACGATTACTTTTTAAATCGTGAATTTATATGATTAAAAATAAAATAATCGAGTAATCGTGAATAATTCTACTGCATAAAATATTTCAAAATCTACTTTTGATTACACTTTAATTCAATCGGTTTACGAAAATTTACGTTATGCTCAGCGAATGCATGTCCATTTGCAGGCCAAGCGAAGACTACTTTTGAAAATATATCATTGGAATGGCTGGTGCGATGCTCTAGCCAGGCATTCCAGTGACACATTTTCAAAAATAGTCTTCTCTTAGCCTCCAAATGGACATTTCTAAACACGCGGCTTTCGTCATTGATGTTTTTTCAGTTATGTCGGTGTAAATAAAATAATTTTAATTATTAGTCTAAGAATACTAGTTATTTCATTGAAAGCGATAGAAAGCTTGCTATGCATTTATCTGGATAGGTGTGATCTACTTTTTTTGAGTTTATTAAACATTAAACTTAAATGGAAATAAATCTCTTATTTTACTGGTAGAATATTAGCATTTTCTGGCATAAATATTTCATGTCAATCACCTTCAGACAAATTAATTTATTTATATCACAATCATCTACCTTTAAACATTGCATTATTTGGTGTGGGGGCGGCACCAATTTGTTTCCTTAAATGAAAATATGTCATGTCATTTAGGATCAGATATAAAAAATTACACATAATAACTAGCCTGATGAATATTTGGAATCTAATTTAACTGGAAGCTGTTTCTGCCTAAGTAAGCAACAGCTTCCAGTTATATTAGTTTTAAATTATTCACCATTTTACCTTTATGACCACATCTAGACAAAACCGACAAACTAGGATCAAGTTTGACTGGCTAAAATGAGTTATTTGTTTGCTTACTGAACATGCTG
Organism: Chaetoderma sp. LZ-2023a; assembly: GCA_034401795.1. NCBI lineage: Eukaryota > Metazoa > Mollusca > Caudofoveata > Chaetodermatida > Chaetodermatidae > Chaetoderma > Chaetoderma sp. LZ-2023a. The sequence goes on from CM067369.1 coordinate 31,801,166, forward strand.
GGTGGTTAACTATAGTTAGTTAGTATCCTATTTCCCCATTGCCATTCCAGGATATTTGGACTATGGTACCAGGTACCAGTCTCGGTTAGCCATTTTCCTTTCACTTGTCTGTTTTGATGGCCTATGAGAATGTGTCTTTTTGTACACCACGATGTGAAATGGTGTCCATATGAAAGATATAGGGAAGGGAGTAGGTGGTGGGTAATATTCTTACTGTTCATGTAATTATTATTAATTATGCATTATTTTTCTACTTCGAATAATACTTACAAGATGTACTGTTATAATAATGTCTATTATCTAGTCTAGCTCAAAATAAACAATTAAAACTCTGCACTCTCCATGGTCCTGCCCATACTGTGTCCGGGAATTACCATAGCCTCCAGGTACCGAGTCAATTCCCAACAACAGTCAGATTCGTCTATTTCTCTTGACTATACAGTCACGTTTTTTCATAGTCTAAATTAGCTTGAATTTTTGCGGGTTGAGTAACCTGTGCATGATTTGATCGCTGGTTTTATGGAAGGGAAAGGAAATTCATCACAGGGGCAGGTTGTATCAATCTAGAATTAATACTTTCACTTCAAGAGTATACTTACCTCCCTAATACTTTTGATATTGCTAAATATTGGCTTTCACTCAATAAACACTCAGATTTAAAACAGTTAGGTGCCCCTACTGGGCAGGGAGTCAGAGCGTAGTCTGGCGGATGCCAGCCCCACCACCGCGCATGCGCAGACTAGCACTTCCTCTTTGCTAGATTATTGGCAGAGAGATCACACATGTCTTTTTGTGCTATAGCTTTTCCTTAATCTTAAACTGTTTAAGTGGTGTTATTTTGGAGTGATAGTCACTGCTTTGGATGGCAGGAAGGAACACTTCGCCAAAGGGGGACTTAGGACCTTTAAATCAGGTGACTTCTAGTAAAATTAGCGAGTTTTCTTCCCGGTGTATTGTGTTTCCGGGACTCGCGGTTACCGTGATAAGCGCCTTGGTTAGTTGGTTTATGTCAACTCGGTGCTACCTAAGGCTAATTTCTCTTTCTGTTTATGTCCACAGGTCTGTATGACGCTAGGTGGCGGCATCACAGCAGCAGAGAGTTAGTTTTCTCTCCACCATGGTTCCATTTCCTACTAACACTGTTAGGTTATCTAACCAAATGAAAAATTAATGTCCAGTGAGTTGGAGGCCTAGTATAAAGGTCTTCTCACTTTGCCCTCTTGATCCAATTCCTTCCCCATGAGGTGGAGAGAGTTAAGAGGCGTGCAGATGGTGGAGTTCTCCGGTTCGTCCCGTTGGATGGTTTGTCTATACAAAGTGTCAGGTATCTAGTTATTGATAATGTGGTGATGTTAATTATAGTAAGCAAAGGGAGATAATTAACATTTTTGCCAGAAAAGAGTTATCTATATGTATCTGATGGTTGTGTAGTCGACGTATCCATTCAGCATACAATTCGTCCTTGCACTTGGATGTTTTGTTGGGATCGAATTTTTCCTGTCACGGGATTAATGACGTCATAATCAGCCTGGCTATGTATTTATCAGCAATTCAAGTCGCTATGCTGGTTTCTGATGTATATTGATCTTTATGATCGTTTCCTTCTCTTTGAGTTGGTTTGAGTGTCTAAGCTTAACTAGTTTGCTCATACTCCTTGTCCTTTGCCCTGTTTCAGGGACCGGGTTGCGCGTCCTGTGGACGTTTTCTACCTGATAAGTTCTGGCCTCATCGTTGCTATCAATGTAGCCCTTGTGGTCCCTTGGTTAATTGTGACATATGTAAACACTGGGGGGGCGAGTTAATGTCCGAATTCTTGTGCTGCTTACAGGCGACGGACAAGGTGGTAGAGGAGGAGAAGAAGAAGAAGCGGAAACGAGAGGTTGTAAGTAGGAAGGGTAAGGGGAAGGTCTCGTCCGCGGTGGATATGGAGGCCTTCCGGACCGAGATGTTGGGAGAGATGAAGAGGACAATAAAGGATTTGGTTCCAGGGTTGCTTCGTGGCATGCTTCCTGGACCAAATCCTTTACTGTCCTCATCATCGGCTTCGGAGCAGGTAATCCCCGCCTCTGGATCGGTTTTCCTTAGACCGCTTCCGTTGTTCGACGATTCAGAGGTGGCCCCATTAGAGGGGGCGTTCCACGAACCTGGCAGCAGGCTTATTGCCGCGCCGATAGGGGACCGTGGACGGTTGTCGCTGGAACCCGCGGGCTGCTTATCAGTCCAGGGGTATCCGCACGCCGCGGTGGCCAGTACCTCCTATGGCACCGTTCCTGGTCAGCCCGGGTTAGCTCTCTTTGCTGACCCGGGGTCTAATCTTTCTGACCAGGGTGATGAGGATTACCTGCTAGGGTCGCCGTCTGACGACGTGGACATGGATGAAGACGTTTGTGCACCCCTCGCGGGGAATACAGGCGGCTTATTCCACGGTTTTACTCACCCTGGAGTAGAGTCCGCGGCTCAGGTGGTGGCCCAGGGCGCTGCTGATGGCCAGCGGTACCGCATACCTCGGCTTGCCGAGGGTGTTGCTGGTGCTGGCCGGGCCCGTGGTGGGGCTATATATACCCCGCGCTCTGCCACGGTGCCTGCTCCTGGTCAAACCAGTGATATTCTCATGCCGGTGCTGTCAGGCCCGCATGTTTTCCCTGGCTTGCCAGGTGTATCAGCGTACCCGCCGTCAAGCTCTGCTGCTTGCGCTCAGGAGGAAGACGAAGGACCCCGTCTTGTAGAGCGCTCGCAGTTAGCCACGGAGGAGGATTGGTATGACGCTTGCCAGTGGTTGGTGAGCGTTAGGCCTGATCTGCCCGTGGAGCAGTCGGCTAGCCAGCGTGATCACAGGCCGTGGTTAGCTGGGAAACCGACTGCTAACGCTATGCCTTCTCTGCCGCTGGCGGAGCATGTCGTTGACATGTTCAAGGCGGCGGAGTCGTCCATTAAGTCGAGTGGACGTCTCGCGAAGGCCCCTCGCGAGGTGGCCAGGCGTTGTCGCATCGTGCCCCTGGATTACCAGCGGTACGGTGTGGTACCCAAGCCCAGCGTGGATGACCGCGCGGCTTTGGGTGAGGATGCGCGGCCAGGCTCCCGTTCTGACACGGGAGTCTTGTGCTCGAACGCGTTGCGTTCGGCGAATACCGCGTTGCGTGATGCGGAGGAGAGTGGGAGGGCTTCGATTGCCGCTCTGTCCCACGTCTCCCAGCTGTTACAGGGGGTAGTAACGGCATCCGCATCGCGCCAGCCAAGTCCGGTCACGGTCCAGCGAACCATCCAGGATGGTATTAACCTGGCGCTGGACTGTATGACACGGGCGGTGACCAGGAGTGTCCGGGCAAGACGCACGTTTGCCCTGGACAATCTGTGCCCGTCTCAGGACCTGTACAATAGGCTACTGCGTACGCCTATGACGGGTCCTGGTCTTTTTGGAGGTGAGGGATGTCGACACCTCCAGGAGACGGTCACCCTGGTGAATAACCAGAGGGCGCTGCGCGAGCAGTTTGAGGTGCTGCGTCGTGCTAACGTTCGCGCCGCGGCCCCTGCGTATCGTCCCCTGCAGGCTCGAGGTGGTGCTGGCCAAGTCAGAGGCCAGCCACCGTCGCAGCGTCGGCCTCGGCCGCGTGCGATTCGGCCTGCAGCGAGGGGGGCGCAGGTTCCTCAGGCGCCGTCAGCCAGGCAGCCGCCCGCGCACCAAGGTGCGCGCGGGGCGGGGCGCGCGAGGATCTGGGCGTGGTTATCGGTCCTGACAGGACGCTTACCGCGGTAAGAACCACTCCGGTGTGTATGGCGACGGAGACAGTGCCGCTCTTGCATGCCTCGTGTCCACCGCGGTCCCTAGGTGGACCGGTGGGAGGCCGGCTAGCCGACCACATGCAAGAGTGGGAACGGTTAACTCAGGACCGTTTAGTCTTGCGATGGCTTTCCGTCGGGTATCATCCAGAGTGGATGACAGGCCCGCCGTCGCGACTGTCTCTAGTGCCAGTCTGGACTCCCATTCCGAGAGATCCAGAGCAAAGGTTGTGTATCGAGGAGGAGATAAATTCCCTCGTACAAAAGGGAGCTATTCAGCCGGCACAAAGGTGTCCGGGCTTCTATTCAACCCTGTTCTTAGTAACAAAACGCACCGGAGGGTGGAGACCGATTCTCAACCTCAAGCCATTGAACAAGTTCATCGAGACGCCCAGTTTCAAGATGGAAACGGTGCGCTCGGTGTTGGCGGGGTTGGAGAGGGGGATGTGGACGGCGTCGATAGATTTGAAGGACGCTTATTTCCACATCCCCATCCACGGGAGTTTCTGTCGCTTCCTGAGATTTGCATTCCAGGGCAGACAGTGGGAATTCAGGGTGTTGCCCTTCGGAATTTCCACGGCTCCTCGGGTTTTCACCCGTGTGGTTCTTGCGATCACAGCATACCTCCGCAGGAGAAGCATAGCAGTCCACACGTACATAGACGACTGGCTGTTGAAAGCGCACACCCGGGAAAGTTTGTCGGCCAATCTGGAGATTGTTTTGAAAACTCTCACAGACTTAGGCTGGATGATCAATTTCCCAAAATCAGAGCTGACTCCATCCCAGAAGTTTGTTTACCTGGGGATGTTCTTCGATCTAGAGACAGGATATGTTTATCCTACTCAGGAGAGAGTTCAGAAACTCATCTCATTAATTCAGTCAGTGTGCGACAGTCGTCATGTCCTGGCACGGGTTTACTTGAGAATGCTGGGGTTGATGGTTTCATTGGAACCAGTCATTCCTCAGGCCGCCTTACGCAGGCGGCCGATCCAGTTGTTTCTCATGACACAATGGACCCAGAGTACAGGTTCGCTGGACTCGAATGTGTCAGTGTTGGCGCCTCTGATTCACCACCTGCAATGGTGGTTGAATACAGAGAATCTCTTGCCGGGGGTTTTGCTAACCCCTCCCCACCCTCAGGTGACTGTGTATACAGATGCATCGATGGAGGGCTGGGGAGCTTGCCTGGAAGAGTCCACGATATCAGGGCTTTGGAATCTGGAACAGTCAAAGGAACATATAAATCTACTGGAGCTAAAAGCAGTAGTCCTGGGCCTGGAACATTTCTTACAGAAAGTTCAGGGCAAGATTGTTCTTATTCGTTCAGACAACTCAACAGTTGTGACTTACATAAACCGCCAGGGCGGAACGAAGTCGCCCAGTCTCTGTATGATGACATGGAAACTGCTTTGTTGGTGTCTGGATCACCAGATTACCTTGAAAGCAGTTCATATTCCGGGAAGGTTAAACCTGCTAGCAGACTCATTGAGCCGAAGGATGAGTGTTTTACCCACGGAATGGCAACTAAATCAATGTGTGGCGGATCGTCTGTTCGACCATTGGGGGAAACCCAACATCGATTTGTTCGCAACGAAGAAGAATGCGAAGATGACGACGTACGTCTCTCCGATTCCGGATCCAAGCGCTTTCGCAACAGATGCGTTAGCTATCAGCTGGGGGAGAATGTATGCATACGCATTCCCTCCAGCAATCCTGATTCCAAAAATTCTTCAGAAAATCAGACAAGAGGAATGCCAAGTGCTTCTGATCGCCCCGGATTGGCCAAGCCGATCATGGTATACGGATCTGCTGGACCTTCTGGTCTGCAATCCGGTTCCTCTGCCTCTGATGGACGATATTATCTTCCAGGGCAAGGCCCTTCACAACAATCCGTCAATGTTCAGATTGACTGCGTGGATGTTGTCAAGGAATCTAGAATTAAGGAGGGCTTTTCTGAGCAAGCAGCCATGTTTATGGCCAAAGCCAGGAGGGGGTCAACCTCCAGAGCATATAATTATAAAATCAACAGATTTGCAGAATGGTGCTCAAAAAGATGTATTGATCCAATGGATTCATCTATTCAAGTAGTAGCTGATTTCCTCTGTCACCTCTATGATGCCTATAGCCTCAAGCCTAACTCTATTGCTGGTTATAAGTCAGCATTAATGTCTGTTATTCCTTGCTTGGCTAAGAGGGGAAGTGATGAAGTAAATACATTAAATGTATTAATTAAAGGCATGGGCAATCTAAGACCAAGGAATCCACCTGTGATTCCGTCTTGGAGTTTATCGCTAGTGCTTCAAGTACTAGGTGATAAGCCTTTTGAACCACTTAGTTCCATTTCTATGAAACTATTAACACTGAAGACTGTGTTTTTAATTGCTGCGGCCTCGGCTAGGCGTAGGAGTGAAATTCATGCCTTATCAGCCGAGGATGACCGTTTTGTGGTTTCAGGGGAAGGCCTTAAGCTGCTACCTAGGATTAATTCCTTGGCTAAAAATCAGTCGTTGAAATATCCAGGTCAACCTATTATTTTGCCTGCTTTAACTAGATATGATCCTAATTCTAAAGCATGGTGTCCCGTCCGGGCGCTGCGCCGGTACAAACAACGTACGGCGGAGTGGCGCACCGACCAGTCAGCGTTATGGTTGTCATATATTGAACCCCATGGCAGGGCTTCTAAGGACACCATTTCCAGGTGGATTGTGGAACGCATTCAGTTTTGCCATAAATCCGCCACCGGGAAGCAGGTTGACGTGGCCAAGGCTCACAGTGTCCGCGGCGTAGTGACATCCACGGCCCTATTTAATGGGGTCCTTGTGGATGATATTATGTCGGTGGCTCAGTGGCACTGTGAGTCAAGTTTTACAGACCATTATCTCCGTGACACCTCTAATCCTCTCGCCTTGTCGATTTTGAAAAAATAAATCGGTTTATATTTTTTGAGGAGGTTTTTTCCTCATTACTTATATATTTCACAATTAATTTATGGAAACACCCACTTTTTTGGGCCTGCATCAGTCTTTACCAATGGGAAGATGATGTCAGCAGCCATTTCAACAAGGTCAGTCTTGTTCATGTGTTGTCCGTTGTTGATTGTATTGTCACGATTACCCGTTATTAATATGGTGATGGTTTGTGTATTTGTGTGGTTCATTGTTGAGAGTTACGAAAATGGAGTTTTTTCGTCTCTGTCCTGTAGTACATGGCACTTGTACGTAGAGAGCGTATAGGACATTGAGGTCAGTCGACTCTTCCTCCCAGGAAGGAGGGGGGGGGAGCGCATATGACATTCGGTCATCTCTCATACATCGGTGGTGTTATCCGATGGTTAGTCAAATCCTGACTGTTTTTTCTTACAGTTTCAGAAGTTTAAGTGCCTTAAACGCAGAAAAGCGTATAGGGATGAGCTGGTCTTTTGACCTCGCCTCCCTCCCGCCAGATTCACTTTCGAATTCTGGCAATATCAAAAGTATTAGGGAGGTAAGTATACTCTTGAAGTGAAATAAACGAAATCTAGGATTTCTTTTTTCACGAGAGAGTTGATACTTACCTCCCTAGATACGGACCCGGCCTCTCCACCCCACAGAGGCTCGGTCTTCAGGCTCTTAATAGTTGCATGTGTGTCAGCCAATAATCTAGTCAGAGGAAGTGCTAGTCTGCGCATGCGCGGTGGTGGGGCTGGCATCCGCCGGACTACGCTCTGACTCCCTGCCCAGTAGGGGCACCTAACTGTTTTAAATCTGAGTGTTTATTGAGTGAAAGCCAATATTTAGCAATATCAAAAGTATTAGGGAGGTAAGTATCAACTCTCTCGTGAAAAAAGAAATCCTAGATTTCGTTTAATTCGTGCTGTAATGACTGTTTGAAATTTCCTTAAATTGGCACATTGTTTTAAAATGGTAGCCATTGTTGGAGTCGCTCCGGTACCCGTTAACTTTTTAATCCTATCCGGGTACTCAGTTAATTTCTCTTGTGACTCGCTTCCTTCCAAGATGGATGTGCCCGTAGCCAAGATGGCGGCGCCTATGTTTAACATTTTGTTTTGGCTTGCCGTGTCTATGCACTCAGTTTTAACCCGATCATTAGCTCTCGCTTCACTGTCGAGGGTGTTTGTAGTTATACGTCTTATTTTCTTGGCTATTTTAACGTTAGTTAAGTATCAAGTTGTGTTTATAAAATTTCACTCTAAAAATTTTCTAATATTTCCTGCCTTGTACTTGTTTCTCATTAACTTAAGAGAAAGTTAATGTTTTTTAAGTAATTTTAAATTACAATCAAGTAAATTGTGCTTGTTGCGCGTCATCACCTTATCACTTATCAGGAACATCAATGTGTTGCCTGCGCGAAATGCAAAGTTGGAAGCCCTTGTGATGTATGTGCGAAGTGGTCATGGGATATGGTGGCTGAATTTGATCGCGATCAGCGTGCGCATTTGGAGAGAATCGCGAGGGACAAGGTGGCCAAAGTGGATCAGGCGTCAGTCAAAGGTCTGGGAGAGCGCCTGAATGGGTGGATGGACTCGGCCTTGGGTGTTTGGGCGGCCCAATTCAAGGCGATGTTTGAGTCTTTTCAGTCCACGGTCCCATTGATGCAGGCTGGTGCAGGATTACCTATCGGTGGTCCGGCTAGTTCTGCGGAGCTCTTGCTTTGGCTCAAGAGCCGACGGCGGAGGAAGACGATATCCTCCTGATTGAAGACTCTGGCATGCCGGAGCCTTCCCAGGTGACAGAATCCGGTACCTCCCGTTGGTCACCCACGGGTTTTGTACGGGTTTGTAAACCGGGTGCAGATGTCGACGTTCCATCAGACATTTTTCACCCGGATTTCGCTCAGTCTGGAGTGCCGTCGGAGCCGTGTTATACGGCTCCCGTCGGTGTCACGGATGCAGTTATGATGGCTCCTCTCGGAGTCCCATCTCCTGCCGTAGTATCGGCCGTAGTCCCGGCTTCCATGCTGGAGCCGATGGATTGCGGTGATTCCGTTTCTGGCGATTCGCTAGATACTGGAGCCTCAAGTAGTCGAGTCACAGACCCGCTTTGAGTGGGAGGTTTGGTCCGTAGCTCTCAGCATGGATCGTCGGTGGCCTTTTCATCCAAGGGTGGGAAGGAAGATGAGAATGGTAGTCCATTGATGGACGAATCATCTTTTTGCACCAAAGCTGAATGGGTGCAGGTCCTTGGCTGGATGTCTGACCGGCTCGGGTTGACTTCGGTTCAGGGATCTCAGTGTGATCCGGCGATGGAGCAGATGTCAGAGCGTGCGGCTAGTGCGCTGTCGAGTGGCTTTTCGGCCATGCCAACTTCCCTTGGACACTCAGACTTCTGACATGTTAGAAGTCTCAGCTTACTGTCTGGTTCAGCCGGAGTATTCTTTGCCCAAGGCCCCTAAGAGGATAAGGAGAAGGGTCCGCTTTCTGGAGCAGGCCTAAATGTACCATCAGTATGCTTGTATTCCTCGGCTTTCGGTGCTGAATAGGTCGTTAGCCGGGAAAGCCAAGGGTCATTCACGACCCTTGGTTTTCCAGGCTAAAAAGGATCCCTACAGTGAGTTAACTCTCATTGAGGATGTGGTGAGAGCGGCTATGGCTGCTCTCTCGCACAGATGCACCATCCTGCAGGGTATGCTGACCTGTGCGGCGGAAGGTGGGGAAGTGCCAGAGGCTGCTCCCGGAGTTGTCCGGGATACCATGCACTTCAAGAGTTTGATTGCAGTTCTGGAGTCAGTTTCTCTAGGAGTATCTCTGGAGAAGGTGGTTCCTTATGCAGCACTCAGACGCAGGCTTAATGTCATTCTGGTCTCAGAGAACGGATCCGTTGTCTCTGAGGATCCCACTAAAAGAACAGTTGATATCCCATCTTCAGTGGTGGTTATCAGAACAGAATTTCCTGCGAGGTGTTCCTCTACAACCTCCTCAACTGCAGATGTTCATCTTTACAGATGCATCGACGATGGGTTGGGGAGCAGTACTGGAACATCTGTCAGTGTCAGGGGAATGGGATCGGACCAATGCGCAGAAACACATAAATGTTCTCGAATTATTAGCAGTGGCATTAGCACTTCGAAAATTTGAGAACTTAATCCGAGACAAGATTGTCCTAGTAAGGACAGACAACTCAACAGTGGTGTCTTATTTGAACCGTCAAGGCGGGACGAGATCACCAGAGTTGTGCATGATGATATGGACACTTCTGCTGTGGTGCCAAGAGAGGAATATTGTTCTTCGGGCAGCACACATTCCAGAAAGATTGAACATCCTAGCAGATGCTCTCAGTCGAAGGATGGTTTGTCATCCGAAGGAATGGCAGCTCAACCAGTCGGTAGCAGAGGTTCTTTTCAAACATTGGGGCAAGCCAAATGTCGATCTATTTGTGATGAAAGGAAACGCAAAGATGGTCACATACGTGTCACCGATCCTGGACCTGCTAGCTCTAGCAGTAGACACACTGGCGATAAGTTGGAAGGGAATGTACAGATATGCGTATCCTCCAACAATTCTCATCCCAAAAGTTCTGTCAAAGATAAAGAGGGCATATGCCAAGTACTACTGATCAGCCCTCATTGGCCAGGCATATCATGGTTTATGGATCTGCTGGACCTTCTGGTCTGCAATCCAATCCCTCTTCCAGACAGAAGGGATCCGATTTTTCAGAACAAAGGTCTGTATCTCCACAACAGGCCAGAGATGTTCCAATTGATGTTATCAAGCAGCGAGCAATTGAGAGTGGCTTTTCTGAGCCAGCAGTGAAATTTGTTGCTTCAGCCAGAAGATGGTCAACCCCCAAGACATATAATTATAGAATCAACAAATTTGCGGAGTGGTGTAAGAGAAGAGATATTAATCCCTTTTTGGTATCCGTTCAACATCAGATGTGTAAGAAACGTACTGAGGAGTGGAGCGATGACCAGAAATCTCTGTGGTTATGTCTCAAAGCGCCACATCTTCACGCCTCAAAAGATACCATTTCTCGATGGATAGTCGATGCTATTCAGATGTCGCATAAAATTGCTACAGGAAAGCAGATTGATCGTGCGAACGCCCATCAAGTCCAAGCACTAGCAGCAGCAGCAGCAGCCCTTTATACAGGTGTCTCTTTAGAGGAGGTGATGTCTGTAGCACAATGGCATGCCATGTCATCATTCACTGATTTCTACCTTCACGATATCTCCAGCGCACTTAATCCGGTAGCCGTCGCCAATTTGTCGAATATTAAGTAAATCCACATCCGACCACTATTTACGCATACATCGTATGGCTCTTCCACATGCACTGAGAAATGGTGATGCACATAATCTGTGAATGACCGTGGATTGGGCGGAGCTCCTGTGATAATCAAGAAAGACTAAGCCCTAAAAAAATGGTGAGTGTGTTCTTAAATTAAGTGACTAATATTAATTTACTTACAGTCGAATTCCCAGACTGATTAAGTAAAAAGTCTGGTTCAAGAGTATCCTATTCATTGCAACAGACATTAGACTCATTTAAATTTGAAAATCTAATCGATATACTGATAGTTTTTTCAAAATTAGAAGTTGTAGTGGCTTTTTTGCACTCTCCTGGACTGCCCTAGCTGAGACTTGGGGCTGACACGGGTCTGGTGGGTGTTGCTTCCCCTTTGACAGCCCTCTGGAATTTGTGTGGACAAATGAGGGGGTGGAGGAGCGTGGTCTAGACCATGGTAGTTTATCACTCTATGAGTCAGATGGCCGAACCTAAAGCGTATGCTGGAGTTCTAGTCTCTTCACAACCTCTGTCGGATGGTAAATGAGAGCTGTTTCGAGCCTCACCTCCTCCCACCAGAGTTTCTTGGCTGTCAAAATCCCCAAGTTTATCATAATCGTATATCTGGTAAGTATTAACAATTCTCGTAGAAACAAAAACGGATGCTTTTTTGATGCACGTATGCTAATTTTATTACCTATATTTGCTGATTAGGATGGTTGATCATCAACATATTCTCTTTACCTGTTACACTAGGATTGACAGGCTTAACAACCTTATCTGGACTTAAACAACAAATGCTAGCTATGTCTTGTGCCATTCTCTGTCTTTGATTTTTTAGAGACTCTCCTCTAGTGTATTTGATGTCACTGTCGTATAAAAGGCTAAATCTGTGATGATACGCATGTGGATGTTGTTTCTGAATTGTGACTCTCTTTGATTGTGATTAAATATTATATTGTGTTTATAGAGTGATCAGTACAGGAAGATTATCTATCTGCAATACCTGTCTCAGCACTTTGATCCATCCATGTGGTTCATTCAGCACGTTAGCATCACAGTCACCACTATTAGAGACATGCTGCCCAGCAACAAAGCATATCTCGTTATGACCAAGGAAGAGGTATATAATTAAGTCTAATATATGTAGAAGGACTGAAATTGATGCTAGCAAAATATACTCTGTAGGTTCCATGTGCGTGATAATAGGTTCTAAGAGTATGTAATCGCAAAATCTGCATTTAAGTATTTACTTTCATGGATGGGTCTCGATCTCCAAATCTGGAGATAAAATTTGTACTCTCCATTTACCTTGTGATGAGTCAAATTGTGAATCTGAATAGATAACTAGAAATGTTGATATGCATGGTGTTTTGTCATGTCTGTTTGATTGTGATTTCATATTGGAATACACATGGGATACATCCATTTCATTCTATCTAAATAAATATTGTGTGTATCAATCGAGAGAAGACCTGGCATTAGCAAAGTATTAGCGAATAGATTAGTAAACTATGTGACTTCATAGACATCTCTAAGCTATGTTAGCCACAGTTTGTTCAAATCTTTAGCACTTGATCTGGCCCAAATCCTCTTCTGCAATGGTCTTGGGAAATCGTCATTTTACAGATCAAGTGATGACTTTTTATCTCGCCTTTATGAGGTAAGGCAGGATATTTTGAGAATTGAGAGAGTGGAACAATTGTCGGTGTCGGCATCCGCTCTGGTTTTAAATGCTAATTACATCAATAAGGGTTCACTCGATTTGAATAAAACTTTTTCTGTTCGATGCTGTGGACTAGTTTGCATCAAAATGAAATTGATTTTCCAATTTTTATCAATATGTTTTCGGCATTTGAACTTAAGACTTTTTTTTTTCATAACTCAGATATTTGGAGAGAGGGGGATTTTGTCGTCGTTGTCGTTGGATGTAAGTCCATCATGAAGTAGGCAAGAGTCCGTCACTAATGTGTATGAATTGTGTCTTTGATTAAGCTCCAATTTAATAAACATTCTGTTCAATATTTTGAAACTAATTTGACTGGGTGCTGTTGCTGATTGCAACACATGTACAAAGTGAGTGGAACTTATATAGAAATGGGCACGACATGGCTAGAAATGAATTCCTATATTAGATCTTTGACATTAATGTTATTATGATATGGCTGTATTTGAACGTTGCATATCCAGGTTCCTTTCAACTTGGGAAATTCTGTGTCTCTAACTGTTTAATATTTGAAAACATGAAGCCATTTTTATTGCTCTGCTGTATTTCTATCATCCAGTATAGTATATTGGACAGCAGTGTGAGATTGACAATAGGCCAAACTGGGAATGCAATTTCAAAGATGAAGAGATTATTTCCTGGAAGCAGAGCTGTGGAGGGAATTGGTGAGTACCCATCAGAGAATTGTAGGTTATTTATATTCACACCTGCTTGAGCAAGCACCTGCTTTCCAGGACCAAATCAAGTGGTTATAAGATAGGGCTGGGCCGAACCTTCGAACAATCGCGAACTCTGGGAAGACGAATCATATTCGAATATTTATTTGACGAATCTTGTGGTTCGCGAACCATACATTAATTTTTTTTCGCATTTATTTTCCATCTGTCTAAGGCAAATATATGGAAATCATGACGAAAACGATTTACTAATTACTTATTCTAGCCATATACAAGTTTTGAATGATAAACCATAATTCAGATTTACGACAATATTTTGAATTATTTTCCGAGTAAGTTCAACCCACACCCATGATAGCGTAATCGTCCTAGAGTAACACATACCTTCCTCGCTTAAATGGTTTAATTAACAGCAAATATCGACATTACAAGCCAAGAAAATGTTGTTATCATGTGTATTACATCATCTCAACATATTACAGGCTTATAAGGTCTATGCGGCACACATGCTCTGTCAGAGAAAAGGCGAACGTGACATATTTTCTTTGTTATTTGCAAAATCGGCCATGATTTCCGAGAAATGATAGTGTTCAAATTATTCTTCTAATCATTCTTCCATTACATTTTCATTGGCTATTATAATGAACACCAGTCAGTATGTCCAATCAAAATGCGATGTGCTTTCTCTGATTAAAATCGAGGATGTTCAGCCCGCAATTGTTACTACTGCAAATTTGTCAATGTCGTAAAATGCTAGATATAGATATACAATTACAGTATAGATCGCACTAAATGAACTACCAGTAAAACCGCTGTTTAGAACAGTTTTCTTGACCAACTGCATTTATATGGGCATATTTTTTAGCAAAATTTTATGCGTTCTAATTATCTAGTAATATCTTGATACACAATCCAGTTCAAAGTAGCCGAGAATTTGTATTCAGCAAAACTATTTTAGCTGTTTAAACTCAAGGCGATCTGTCAAATCTAGATATCTGTATTGTCTAGATGAGGTTCCCATACTAGCCTGGTTCCTTGTATCGATTTTTTTAACTAGTGTCATCTATAAAACGGCAAGAAGTAACCAACCAACTAACCACGCAATGAAACTTATTTGAGTGTATTGAACTTATCTGGCTGTTATATACTAACCATTTGTGTATTTTGTCACTAAAGCCACTTGGAATTTGCAAATGATTTTGTGTGTCAAGCCCATTTCACTTCAAGAGTATACTTACCTCCCTAATACTTTTGATATTGCTAAATATTGGCTTTCACTCAATAAACACTCAGATTTAAAACAGTTAGGTGCCCCTACTGGGCAGGGAGTCAGAGCGTAGTCCGGCGGATGCCAGCCCCACCACCGCGCATGCGCAGACTAGCACTTCCTCTTTGCTAGATTATTGGCAGAGAGATCACACATGTCTTTTTGTAGCAATAGATTTTCCTTAATCTTAAACTGTTAAAGAAAATGAGTGGTGTTATTTTGGAGTGATAGTCACTGATTTGGATGGCAGGACGGAACAATTCGCCAAAGGGGGACTTAGGACCTTTAAATCAGGTGACTTCTAGTAAAATTAGCGAGTTTTCTTCCCGGTGTATTGTGTTTCCGGGACTCGCGGTTACCGTGATAAGCGCCTTGGTTAGTTGGTTTATGTCAACTCGGTGCTACCTATGACTAATTTCTCTTTCTGTTTATGTCCACAGGTCTGTATGACGCTAGGTGGTCGCATCACAGCAGCAGAGAGTTAGTTTTCTCTCCACCATGGTTCCATTTCCTACTAACACTGTTAGGTTATCTAACCAAATGAAAAATTAATGTCCAGTGAGTTGGAGGCCTAGTATAAAGGTCTTCTCACTTTGCCCTCTTGATCCAATTCCTTCCCCATGAGGTGGAGAGAGTTAAGAGGCGTGCAGATGGTGGAGTTCTCCGGATCGTCATGTTGGATGGTTTGTCTATACAAAGTGTCAGGTATCTAGTTATTGATAATGTGGTGATGTTAATTATAGTAACAAGCAAAGGGAGATAATTAACATTTTTGCCAGAAAAGAGTTATCTATATGTATCTGATGGTTGTGTAGTCGACGTATCCATTCAGCATACAATTCGTCCTTGCACTTGGATGTTTTGTTGGGATCGAATTTTTCCTGTCACGGGATTAATGACGTCATAATCAGCCTGGCTATGTATTTATCAGCAATTTAAATCGCTATGCTGGTTTCTGATGTATATTGATCTGTATGATCGTTTTCCTTCTCTTTGAGTTGGTTTGAGTGTCTAAGCTTAACTAGTTTGCTCATACTCCTTGTCCTTTGCCCTGTTTCAGGGACCGGGTTGCGCGTCCTGTGGACGTTTTCTACCTGATAAGTTCTGGCCTCATCGTTGCTATCAATGTAGCCCTTGTGGTCCCTTGGTTAATTGTGACATATGTAAGCACTGGGGGGGGCGAGTTAATGTCCGAATTCTTGTGCTGCTTACAGGCGACGGACAAGGTGGTAGAGGAGGAGAAGAAGAAGAAGCGGAAACGAGAGGTTGTAAGTAGGAAGGGTAAGGGGAAGGTCTCGTCCGCGGTGGATATGGAGGCCTTCCGGACCGAGATGTTGGGAGAGATGAAGAGGACAATAAAGGATTTGGTTCCAGGGTTGCTTCGTGGCATGCTTCCTGGACCAAATCCTTTACTGTCCTCATCATCGGCTTCGGAGCAGGTAATCCCCGCCTCTGGATCGGTTTTCCTTAGGCCGCTTCCGTTGTTCGACGATTCAGAGGTGGCCCCATTAGAGGGGGCGTTCCACGACCCTGGCAGCAGGCTTATTGCCGCGCCGATAGGGGACCGTGGACGGTTGTCGCTGGAACCCGCGGGCTGCTTATCAGTCCAGGGGTATCCGCACGCCGCGGTGGCCAGTACCTCCTATGGCACCGTTCCTGGTCAGCCCGGGTTAGCTCTCTTTGCTGACCCGGGGTCTAATCTTTCTGACCAGGGTGATGAGGATTACCTGCTAGGGTCGCCGTCTGACGACGTGGACATGGATGAAGACGTTTGTGCACCCCTCGCGGGGAATACAGGCGGCTTATTCCACGGTTTTACTCACCCTGGAGTAGAGTCCGCGGCTCAGGTGGTGGCCCAGGGCGCTGCTGATGGCCAGCGGTACCGCATACCTCGGCTTGCCGAGGGTGTTGCTGGTGCTGGCCGGGCCCGTGGTGGGGCTATATATACCCCGCGCTCTGCCACGGTGCCTGCTCCTGGTCAAACCAGTGATATTCTCATGCCGGTGCTGTCAGGCCCGCATGTTTTCCCTGGCTTGCCAGGTGTATCAGCGTACCCGCCGTCAAGCTCTACTGCTTGCGCTCAGGAGGAAGACGAAGGACCCTGTCTTGTAGAGCGCTCGCAGTTAGCCACGGAGGAGGATTGGTATGACGCTTGCCAGTGGTTGGTGAGCGTTAGGCCTGATCTGCCCGTGGAGCAGTCGGCTAGCCAGCGTGATCACACGCCGTGGTTAGCTGGGAAACCGACTGCTAACGCTATGCCTTCTCTGCCGCTGGCGGAGCATGTCGTTGACATGTTCAAGGCGGCGGAGTCATCCATTAAGTCGAGTGGACGTCTCGCGAGGTGGCCAGGCGTTGTCGCATCGTGCCCCTGGATTACCAGCGGTACGGTGTGGTACCCAAGCCCAGCGTGGATGACCGCGCGGCTTTGGGTGAGGATGCGCGGCCAGGCTCCCGTTCTGACACGGGTGTCTTGTGCTCGAACGCGTTGCGTTCGGCGAATACCGCGTTGCGTGATGCGGAGGAGAGTGGGAGGGCTTCGATTGCCGCTCTGTCCCACGTCTCCCAGCTGTTACAGGGGGTAGTAACGGCATCCGCATCGCGCCAGCCAAGTCCGGTCACGGTCCAGCGAACCATCCAGGATGGTATTAACCTGGCGCTGGACTGTATGACTCGGGCGGTGACCAGGAGTGTCCGGGCAAGGCGCACGTTTGCCCTGGACAATCTGTGCCCGTCTCAGGACCTGTACAATAGGCTACTGCGTACGCCTATGACGGGTCCTGGTCTTTTTGGAGGTGAGGGATGTCGACACCTCCAGGAGACGGTCACCCTGGTGAATAACCAGAGGGCGCTGCGCGAGCAGTTTGATGTGCTGCGTCGTGCTAACGTTTGCGCCGCGGCCCCTGCAGGCTCGAGGTGGTGCTGGCCAGGTCAGAGCCCAGCCACCGTCGCAGCGTCGGCCTCGGCCGCGTGCGATTCGGCCAGCAGCGAGGGGGGCGCAGGTTCCTCAGGCGCCGTCAGCCAGGCAGCCGCCCGCGCACCAAGGTGCGCGCGGGGCGGGGCGGGGCGGGGCGCGCGAGGATCTGGGCGTGGTTATCGGTCCTGACAGGACGCTTACCGCGGTAAGAACCACTCCGGTGTGTATGGCGACGGAGACAGTGCCGCTCTTGCATGCCTCGTGTCCACCGCGGTCCCTAGGTGGACCGGTGGGAGGCCGGCTAGCCGACCACATGCAAGAGTGGGAACGGTTAACTCAGGACCGTTTAGTCTTGCGATGGCTTTCCGTCGGGTATCATCCAGAGTGGGTGACAGGCCCGCCGTCGCGACTGTCTCTAGTGCCAGTCTGGACTCCCATTCCGAGAGATCCAGAGCAAAGGTTGTGTATCGAGGAGGAGATAAATTCCCTCATACAAAAGGGAGCTATTCAGCCGGCACAAAGGTGTCCGGGCTTCTATTCAACCCTGTTCTTAGTAACAAAACGCACCGGAGGGTGGAGACCGATTCTCAACCTCAAGCCATTGAACAAGTTCATCGAGACGCCCAGTTTCAAGATGGAAACGGTGCGCTCGGTGTTGGCGGGGTTGGAGAGGGGGATGTGGACGGCGTCGATAGATTTGAAGGACGCTTATTTCCACATCCCCATCCACGGGAGTTTCTGTCGCTTCCTGAGATTTGCATTCCAGGGCAGACAGTGGGAATTCAGGGTGTTGCCCTTCGGAATTTCCACGGCTCCTCGGGTTTTCACCCGTGTGGTTCTTGCGATCACAGCATACCTCCGCAGGAGAAGCATAGCAGTCCACACGTACATAGACGACTGGCTGTTGAAAGCGCACACCCGGGAAAGTTTGTCGGCCAATCTGGAGATTGTTTTGAAAACTCTCACAGACTTAGGCTGGATGATCAATTTCCCAAAATCAGAGCTGACTCCATCCCAGAAGTTTGTTTACCTGGGGATGTTCTTCGATCTAGAGACAGGATATGTTTATCCTACTCAGGAGAGAGTTCAGAAACTCATCTCATTGATTCAGTCAGTGTGCGACAGTCGTCATGTCCTGGCACGGGTTTACTTGAGAATGCTGGGGTTGATGGTTTCATTGGAACCAGTCATTCCTCAGGCCGCCTTACGCAGGCGGCCGATCCAGTTATTTCTCATGACACAATGGACCCAGAGTACAGGTTCGCTGGACTCGAATGTGTCAGTGTTGGCGCCTCTGATTCACCACCTGCAATGGTGGTTGAATACAGAGAATCTCTTGCCGGGGGTTTTGCTAACCCCTCCCCACCCTCAGGTGACTGTGTATACAGATGCATCGATGGAGGGCTGGGGAGCTTGCCTGGAAGAGTCCACGATATCAGGGCTTTGGAATCTGGAACAGTCAAAGGAACATATAAATCTACTGGAGCTAAGAGCAGTAGTCCTGGGCCTGGAACATTTCTTACAGAAAGTTCAGGGCAAGATTGTTCTTATTCGTTCAGACAACTAAAGTCGCCCAGTCTCTGTATGATGACATGGAAACTGCTTTGTTGGTGTCTGGATCACCAGATTACCTTGAAAGCAGTTCATATTCCGGGAAGGTTAAACCTGCTAGCAGACTCATTGAGCCGAAGGATGAGTGTTTTACCCACGGAATGGCAACTAAATCAATGTGTGGCGGATCGTCTGTTCGACCATTGGGGGAAACCCAACATCGATTTGTTCGCAACGAAGAAGAATGCGAAGATGACGACGTACGTCTCTCCGATTCCGGATCCAAGCGCTTTCGCAACAGATGCGTTAGCTATCAGCTGCGGGAGAATGTATGCATACGCATTCCCTCCAGCAATCCTGATTCCAAAAATTCTTCAGAAAATCAGACAAGAGGAATGCCAAGTGCTTCTGATCGCCCCGGATTGGCCAAGCCGATCATGGTATATGGATCTGCTGGACCTTCTGGTCTGCAATCCGGTTCCTCTGCCTCTGATGGACGATATTATCTTCCAGGGCAAGGCCCTTCACAACAATCCGTCAATGTTCAGATTGACTGCGTGGATGTTGTCAAGGAATCTAGAATTAAGGAGGGCTTTTCTGAGCAAGCAGCCATGTTTATGGCCAAAGCCAGGAGGGGGTCAACCTCCAGAGCATATAATTATAAAATCAACAGATTTGCAGAATGGTGCTCAAAAAGATGTATTGATCCAATGGATTCATCTATTCAAGTAGTAGCTGATTTCCTCTGTCACCTCTATGATGCCTATAGCCTCAAGCCGAACTCTATTGCTGGTTATAAGTCAGCATTAATGTCTGTTATTCCTTGCTTGGCTAAGAGGGGAAGTGATGAAGTAAATACATTGAATGTATTAATTTAAGGCATGGGCAATCTAAGACCAAGGAATCCACCTGTGATTCCGTCTTGGAGTTTATCGCTAGTGCTTCAAGTACTAGGTGATAAGCCTTTTGAACCACTTAGTTCCATTTCTATGAAACTATTAACACTGAAGACTGTGTTTTTAATTGCTGCGGCCTCGGCTAGGCGTAGGAGTGAAATTCATGCCTTATCAGCCGAGGATGACCGTTTTGTGGTTTCAGGGGAAGGCCTTAAGCTGCTACCTAGGATTAATTTCTTGGCTAAAAATCAGTCGTTGAAATATCCAGGTCAACCTATTATTTTGCCTGCTTTAACTAGATATGATCCTAATTCTAAAGCATGGTGTCCCGTCCGGGCGCTGCGCCGGTACAAACAACGTACGGCGGCATGGCGCACCGACCAGTCAGCGTTATGGTTGTCATATATTGAACCCCATGGGAGGGCTTCTAAGGACACCATTTCCAGGTGGATTGTGGAATGCATTCAGTTTTGCCATAAATCCGCCACCGGGAAGCAGGTTGACGTGGCCAAGGCTCACAGTGTCCGCGGCGTAGTGACATCCACGGCCCTATTTAATGGGGTCCCTGTGGATGATATTATGTCGGTGGCTCAGTGGCACTGTGAGTCAAGTTTTACAGACCATTATCTCCGTGACACCTCTAATCCTCTCGCCTTGTCGATTTTGAAAAAATAAATCGGTTTATATTTTTTGAGGAGGTTTTTCCTCATTACTTATATATTTCACAATTAATTTATGGAAACACCCACTTTTTTGGGCCTGCATCAGTCTTTACCAATGGGAAGATGATGTCTGCAGCCATTTCAACAAGGTCAGTCTTGTTCATGTGTTGTCCGTTGTTGATTGTATTGTCACGATTACCCGTTATTAATATGGTGATGGTTTGTGTATTTGTGTGGTTCATTGTTGAGAGTTACGAAAATGGAGTTTTTTCGTCTCTGTCCTGTAGTACATGGCACTTGTACGTAGAGAGCGTATAGGACATTGAGGTCAGTCGACTCTTCCTCCCAGGAAGGAGGGGGGGGGAGCGCATATGACATTCGGTCATCTCTCATACATCGGTGGTGTTATCCGATGGTTAGTCAAATCCTGACTTTTTTCTTACAGTTTCAGAAGTTTAAGTGCCTTAAACGCAGAAAAGCGTATAGGGATGAGCTGGTCTTTTGACCTCGCCTCCCTCCCGCCAGATTCACTTTCGAATTCTGGCAATATCAAAAGTATTAGGGAGGTAAGTATACTCTTGAAGTGAAATAAACGAAATCTAGGATTTCTTTTTTCACGAGAGAGTTGATACTTACCTCCCTAGATACGGACCCGGCCTCTCCACCCCACAGAGGCTCGGTCTTCAGGCTCTTAATAGTTGCATGTGTGTCAGCCAATAATCTAGTCAGAGGAAGTGCTAGTCTGCGCATGCGCGGTGGTGGGGCTGGCATCCGCCGGACTACGCTCTGACTCCCTGCCCAGTAGGGGCACCTAACTGTTTTAAATCTGAGTGTTTATTGAGTGAAAGCCAATATTTAGCAATATCAAAAGTATTAGGGAGGTAAGTATCAACTCTCTCGTGAAAAAAGAAATCCTAGATTTCGTTTATTTCTAGCTAAGCTCCACTCTCATTTTGTCAGTGTTGGGATCGATCGAACCGTGAACTCCCTGAAAATGAATTTCCAGAAAACTATACACGTTTAAGCTGTTGAATATTTTGAAACTAATTTGATTGGGTGATGGCAGCAACAGCGTCCAGTTAAATTAGTTTTAAAATATTCAAAAGAATGTTTATTAAATGGTAATGACAAACAATTCATACAACTTGACAGATAATTAGCTCAAACTAGATTCATCAATTTTCCGTTATTTTTGTTTAAATGGATGTAGTGCTTCACTATTGAGATTCCGAACCATAGTGATAAACACAGCATTTTATGATTTCTGAATTAGTTATTTTTGATTGATCGAATGAATTTTCTGTCTGTTTCATAGAAATGTATTATCATATTTCATGACTACTATCGGTAGTACATTTCATAACTGCTCGGTCTAACATGGCTAGAAAGTTACTTATATGTTAATCAGGCGGTCGGTGTACATGGCAAAATGCATTATTAGCTCACGTGGCCCGAGCGCCAAGCAAGCTTATGCCGTGGCAACCGTCTGTCTTTTCGTCTGTCTGTCTGTCCATCAACTTTTGCTTCAAAACACTACTCATTAACCACTTGGCCGATTTCAACCAAATTTGGCTGGAATTACCCTATGGTCCTAGGCTCCAAAACTCCATTCAGAATTTTAATTCATCAATTTTTTGGGTGAAGATCTTCGATTTTATTTTAAATGTACTCGAAATTGTCAAATTGCTTCTTCATACCATCTTGACCGGTCTTAGGCAAATTTGCGTGAAAGAATCCTATGGGCATAGGCTCTACAACATCCTTTCACAATTTTGATTCATTAATTTTTTGGTTGAAAATCTTAGATTTTCTGAAAAATGTGCCGGAAATTGTCAAATTGCTACTCCTCCTTAGCTGCTTGATATATTTCAACTAAATTTAGCTAGAGTGACCTTATCATGGTAGACTCTAGAACCTCTATTCAGAATTTTGATTGGTCAATTCTTTTGGGTGGCCATCTTGAATTTTCCAAAAATTATCTATCATAACTATTTAAATGCAAATGGTTCAAATGCTAATGGTCCAGGTGAGCGCCACAGGCCCTTGGGCTTCTTGTTTACAGCATATAGTCATAGTGCACACCTTTAACACTTTAGCGGCTAAATTTGGGCAACAAAATTAGAGTAGTTGCTCACTGAATGTTCATTTGTAGGCCTAGTGAATACTTTTTTTGACAATTTATTACTGTTATCGAGCCAGTCATTTCAGTGGTGAATTTTCAGAAATGGTATTCTTTTGGCCTGCAAATGGACATTCCTCAAGACAACTGCAGAGGCTGGTTTTGGCTGGCTTCACCATGAAAGGGTTAATACACTACTGGGAGATCACATGATATGTAATGGTTTAATTAATGTTATGCGCTGGATTATTTGCTTGCTTATCTGATAAAAACATGTCTGTTATAAATAAGGAGGTTGCCGCAAGGAGACTGCCTCAGTATATCGAGTTCACTTTCTACCTAGCCAAGACGCTGACAAACAAAGACACTTACCAGCGTACTAAATGTAAGATGACCGAAAATAGTTAAAAAATGAAGACGTCTACATGCTCACAGAACAAAAGCACTGGAGTGACACAATCAAAATCCTTAAACTATCTACACTGATTTGGACATCTGATGCGTCTCCATGAAGATACTCCAGCAAGAAAATCACTAAGACATGCTTTAAAACCAGAAAGATGTCCCAAAGGCCAAGCAAAACAACCTGGATGCAAATGATGAAGAAACAGCTCAATGACCGACTTAACATGACATGGCAAGAAGCAGTGGAAGCAGCCCAAGACAGAGATGCTTGGAAAATTCTGGCCTGGGGGATAGCGTGGTGTAACATAGTTACAGAAGCATTACAGAGGAAGATTTATCAGAGAAGGTTTTTTGTTGATTTCTCACGAGAATAAAGATGCTGTTAGTAATTGATGTTATTCTGTTTTCAGCTTGGCTTATTGATCTGCTCTCTGCATGTTTGACACTGAAATCATATCTGTCCAGCAAGAAACAGAAATCATTGCAAGAATATCTCAGACAGTATATGCAGGTATGTACTGTGTAATAAAACCTGTGTATCAGGGCAACTGCATTTTGGAGCCACCTGATAGATGTTCATTATGACAGGTGGTTGAGGAACCACACATTATCTGATTGTACAATCAAAATGACGAAAATCGTACATTCTACGAATTGGATGTCTTTGATGAATTTACAATTTAATAAACATTGGGTTGAATATTTTAACTTAATTTGACCTGGATAATTACCGTACAATTTAGATTCTGAGAATTCAGGTTTCAGAGTTTCAAATCGCTTCTAACATGCATTAAAAATTGGACAAAACTTAGCTAGAAATTGGATTCCTCTATAGCTAGTATTATATATAAGATGTTACTATTTTTGCACAGTGCATATTTCAGGTGTCTCCACTTTCTGATTGGTGCAGAGATGTGCTGATATGATCATATGAGATCAGAAGGTAGAGGGGCAAACTGGTACTTAGTTTACAAGCTATACTGGAACTGTTATTATCTTGAGATGGCGCACGGCCATTTGTAACATTGAATTCATGTTAACCATTCTACTGCTGATCTAGATACTGATGTTGTAGACATATGTTTATGTAAGTACAGATGCTATGGCATTGATGGTGTAGACATGCGTTTATGTAAACACTGATGCTATGGCATTGATGGTTTAGACACACGTCTATGTAAACACTGTGATGCTATGGCATTGATGGTGTAGACATGCATCTATGTAAGCACAGATACTATGGCATTGATGGGGTAGACATGCGTCTATGTAAACACTGTGATGCTATGGCATTGATGGTGTAGACATGCGTCTATGAAGCACAGATACTATGGCATTGATGGGGTAGACATGCATCTATGTAAACACTGTGATGCTATGGCATTGATGGTCTAGACATGCGTCTATGTAGGCACTGTGATGCTTTGGCATTGATGGTGTAGACATGCGTCTATGAAGCACAGTTTTCACTTCAAGAGTATACTTACCTCCCTAATACTTTTGATATTGCTAAATATTGGCTTTCACTCAATAAACACTCAGATTAAAACAGTTAGGTGCCCCTACTGGGCAGGGAGTCAGAGCGTAGTCTGGCGGATGCCAGCCCCACCACCGCGCATGCGCAGACTAGCACTTCCTCTTTGCTAGATTATTGGCAGAGAGATCACACATGGTTTTTTCTGCATAAGCTTTTCCTTGCTCTATAAACTGTTTTAACATAACTTGGTGGTGTTATTTTGGTGTGATAGTCACTGATTTGGATGGCAGGAAGGATCACTTCGCCAAAGGGGGACCTAGGACCTTTAAATCAGGTGACTTCTAGTAAAATTAGCGAGTTTTTCTTCCCGGTGTATTGTGCTTCCGGGACTCGCGTTTACCGTGATAAGCGCCTTGGTTAGTTGGTTTATGTCAACTCGGTGCTACCTAAGGCTAATTTCTCTTTCTGTTTATGTCCACAGGTCTGTATGACGCTAGATGGTGGCATCACAGCAGCAGAGAGTTAGTTTTCTCTCCACCATGGTTCCATTTCCTACTAACACTGTTAGGTTATCTAACCAAATGACAAATTATGTCCAGTGAGTTGGAGGCCTAGTATAAAGGTCTTCTCACTTTGCCCTCTTGATCCAATTCCTTCCCCATGAGGTGGAGAGAGTTAAGAGGCGTGCAGGTGGTGGAGTACTCCGGTTCGTCACGTTGGATGGTTTGTCTATACAAGGTGTCAGGTATCTAGTTATTGATAATGTGGTGATGTTAATTATAGTAAGCAAAGGGAGATAATTAACATTTTTGCCAGAAAAGAGTTATCTATGTGTATCTGATGGTTGTGTAGTCGACGTATCCATTCAGCATACAATTCGTCCTTGCACTGGGATGTTTGTTGGGATCGAATTTTTCCTGTCACGGGATTAATGACGTCATAATCAGCCTGGCTATGTATTTATCAGCAATTCAAGCTTGCAATGCTGGTTTCTGATGTATATTGATCTTTATGATCGTTTTCCTTCTCTTTGAGTTGGTTTGAGTGTCTAAGCTTAACTAGTTTGCTCATACTCCTCGTCCTTTGCCTGTTTCAGGGACCGGGTTGCGCGTCCTGTGGACGATTTCTGCATGTTAGGTTCTTGCCTCATCTTTGCTATCAATGTAGCCCTTGTGGTCCCTTGGCTAATTGTGACATATGTAAGCACTGGGGGGGCGAGTTAATGTCCGAATTCTTGTGCTTACAGGCGACGGACAAGGTGGTAGAGGAGGAGAAGAAGAAGAAGCGGAAACGAGAGGTTGTAAGTAGGAAGGGTAAGGGGAAGGTCTCGTCCGCGGTGGATATGGAGGCCTTCCGGACCGAGATGTTGGGAGAGATGAAGAGGACAGTAAAGGATTTGGTTCCAGAGTTGCTTCGTGGCATGCTTCCTGGACCAAATCCTTTACTGTCCTCATCATCGGCTTCGGAGCAGGTAATCCCCGCCTCTGGATCGGTTTTCCTTAGACCGCTTCCGTTGTTCGACGATTCAGAGGTGGCCCCATTAGAGGGGGCGTTCCACGACCCTGGCAGCAGGCTTATTGCCGCGCCGATAGGGGACCGTGGACGGTTGTCGCTGGAACCCGCGGGCTGCTTATCAGTCCAGGGGTATCCGCACGCCGCGGTGGCCAGTACCTCCTATGGCACCGTTCCTGGTCAGCCCGGGTTAGCTCTCTTTGCTGACCCGGGGTCTAATCTTTCTGACCAGGGTGATGAGGATTACCTGCTAGGGTCGCCGTCTGACGACGTGGACATGGATGAAAACGTTTGTGCACCCCTCGCGGGGAATGCAGGCGGCTTCTTCCACGGTTTTACTCACCCTGGAGTAGAGTCCGCGGTTCAGGTGGTGGCCCAGGGCGCTGCTGATGGCCAGCGGTACCGCATACCTCGGCTTGCCGACGGTGTTGCTGGTGCTGGCCGGGCCCGTGGTGGGGCGGTATATGCCCCGCGCTCTGCCACGGCGCCTGCTCCTGGTCAAACCAGTGATATTGTCATGCCGGTGCTGTCAGGCCCGCATGTTTTCCCTGGCTTGCCAGGTGTATCAGCGTACCCGCCGTCAAGCTCTGCTGCTGGCGCTCAGGAGGAAGACGAAGGCCCCCGTCTTGTAGAGCGCTCGCAGTTAGCCACGGAGGAGGATTGGTCTGACGCTTGCCAGTGGTTGGTGAGCGTTAGGCCTGATCTGCCCGTGGAGCAGTCGGCTAGCCAGCGTGAACACAGGCCGTGGTTAGCTGGTAAGCCTACTGCTAACGCTATGCCTTCTCTGCCGCTGGCAGAGCATGTCGTTGACATGTTCGAGGCGGCGGAGTCGTCCATTAAGTCAAGTGGACGTCTCGCGAAGGCCCCTCGCGAGGTGGCCAGGCGTTGTCGCATCGTGCCCCTGGATTACCAGCGGTACGGTGTGGTACCCAAGCCCAGCGTGGATGACCGCGCGGCTTTGGGTGAGGATGCGCGGCCAGGCTCCCGTTCTGACACGGGGGTCTTGTGCTCGAACGCGTTGCGTTCGGCGAATACCGCGTTGCGTGATGCGGAGGAGAGTGGGAGGGCTTCGATTGCCGCTCTGTCCCACGTCTCCCAGCTGTTACAGGGGGTAGTAACGGCATCCGCATCGCGCCAGCCAAGTCCGGTCACGGTCCAGCGAGCCATCCAGGATGGTATTAACCTGGCGCTGGACTGTATGACTCGGGCGGTGACCAGGAGTGTCCGGGCAAGACGCACGTTTGCCCTGGACAATCTGTGCCCATCTCAGGACCTGTACAATAGGCTACTGCGTACGCCTATGACGGGTCCTGGTCTTTTTGGAGGTGAGGGATGTCGACACCTCCAGGAGACGGTCACCCTGGTGAATAACCAGAGGGCGCTGCGCGAGCAGTTTGAGGTGCTACGTCGTGCTAACGTTCGCGCCGCGGCCCCTGCGTATCGTCCCCTGCAGGCTCGAGGTGGTGCTGGCCAAGTCAGAGGCCAGCCACCGTCGCAGCGTCGGCCTCGGCCGCGTGCGATTCGGCCAGCAGCGAGGGGGGCGCAGGTTCCTCAGGCGCCGTCAGCCAGGCAGCCGCCCGCGCACCAAGGTGCGCGCGGGGCGGGGCGGGGAGCGCGAGGATCTGGGCGTGGTTATCGGTCCTGACGGGACGGTTACCGCGGTAAGAACCACTCCGGTGTTTATGGCGACGGGGACAGTGCCGCTCTTGCATGCCTCGTGTCCACCTCTGTCCCTAGGTGGACCGGTGGGAGGCCGGCTAGCCGACCACATGCAAGAGTGGGAACGGTTAACTCAGGACCGTTTAGTCTTGCGATGGCTTTCCGTCGGGTATCATCCAGAGTGGATGACAGGCCCGCCGTCGCGACTGTCTCTAGTGCCAGTCTGGACTCCCATTCCGAGAGATCCAGAGCAAAGGTTGTGTATCGAGGAGGAGATAGATTCCCTCGTACAAAAGGGAGCTATTCAGCCGGCACAAAGGTGTCCGGGCTTCTATTCAACCCTGTTCTTAGTAACAAAACGCACCGGAGGGTGGAGACCGATTCTCAACCTCAAGCCATTGAACAAGTTCATCGAGACGCCCAGTTTCAAGATGGAAACGGTGCGCTCGGTGTTGGCGGGGTTGGAGAGGGGGATGTGGATGGCGTCGATAGATTTGAAGGACGCTTATTTCCACATCCCCATCCACGGGAGTTTCTGTCGCTTCCTGAGATTTGCATTCCAGGGCAGACAGTGGGAATTCAGGGTGTTGCCCTTCGGAATTTCCACGGCTCCTCGGGTTTTCACCCGTGTGGTTCTTGCGATCACAGCATACCTCCGCAGGAGAAGCATAGCAGTCCACACGTACATAGACGACTGGCTGTTAAAGGCACACGACAAGGAAGCTTTATCGGCCAATCTGGTGATTGTTTTGAAAACTCTCTCGGATTTGGGCTGGATGATAAATTTTCCGAAATCAGAGCTGACTCCATCCCAGAGGTTTGTTTACCTGGGAATGTTCTTCGATCTGGAGACGGGATATGTTTATCCTACTCAGGAGAGAGTGCAAAAACTCATCTCGTTAATTCAGTCAGTGTGCGACAGTCGTCATGTCCTGGCACGGGTTTACTTGAGAATGCTGGGGTTGATGGTTTCTTTGGAACCAGTCATTCCTCAGGCCGCCTTACGCAGGCGGCCGATCCAGTTGTTTCTCATGACACAATGGACCCAGAGTACAGGTTCGCTGGACTCGAACGTGTCAGTGTTGGCGCCTCTGATTCACCACCTGCAATGGTGGTTGCTCACAGAGAATCTCTTGGTGGGGGGTTATGCTGACCACTCCCCACCCTCAGGTGACTGTGTATACAGATGCATCGATGGAGGGCTGGGGGGCTTGCCTGGAAGAGTCCACGATATCAGGGCTTTGGAATCCGGAACAGTCAAAGGAACATATAAATCTACTGGAGCTAAGAGCAGTAGTCCTGGGCCTGGAACATTTCTTACAGAAAGTTCAGGGCAAGATTGTTCTTATTCGTTCAGACAACTCAACAGTTGTGACTTACATAAACCGCCAGGGCGGAACGAAGTCGCCCAGTCTCTGTATGATGACATGGAGACTGCTTTGTTGGTGTCTGGATCACCAGATTACCTTGAAAGCAGTTCATATTCCGGGAAGGTTAAACCTGCTAGCAGACTCATTGAGCCGAAGGATGAGTGTTTTACCCACGGAATGGCAACTAAATCAATGTGTGGCGGATCGTCTGTTCGACCATTGGGGGAAACCCAACATCGATTTGTTCGCAACGAAGAAGAATGCGAAGATGACGACGTACGTCTCTCCGATTCCGGATCCAAGCGCTTTCGCAACAGATGCGTTAGCTATCAGCTGGGGGAGAATGTATGCATACGCATTCCCTCCAGCAATCCTGATTCCAAAAATTCTTCAGAAAATCAGACAAGAGGAATGCCAAGTGCTTCTGATCGCCCCGGATTGGCCAAGCCGATCATGGTATACGGATCTGCTGGACCTTCTGGTCTGCAATCCGGTTCCTCTGCCTCTGATGGACGATATTATCTTCCAGGGCAAGGTCCTTCACAACAATCCGTCAATGTTCAGATTGACTGCGTGGATGTTGTCAAGGAATCTAGAATTAAGGAGGGCTTTTCTGAGCAAGCAGCCATGTTTATGGCCAAAGCCAGGAGGGGGTCAACCTCCAGAGCATATAATTATAAAATCAACAGATTTGCAGAATGGTGCTCAAAAAGATGTATTGATCCAATGGATTCATCTATTCAAGTAGTAGCTGATTTTCTCTGTCACCTCTATGATGCCTATAGCCTCAAGCCTAACTCTATTGCTGGTTATAAGTCAGCATTAATGTCTGTTATTCCTTGCTTGGCTAAGAGGGGAAGTGATGAAGTAAATACATTAAATGTATTAATTAAAGGCATGGGCAATCTAAGACCTAGGAATCCACCTGTGATTCCGTCTTGGAGTTTATCGCTAGTGCTTCAAGTACTAGGTGATAAGCCTTTTGAACCACTTAGTTCCATTTCTATGAAACTATTAACACTGAAGACTGTGTTTTTAATTGCTGCGGCCTCGGCTAGGCGTAGGAGTGAAATTCATGCCTTATCAGCCGAGGATGACCGTTTTGTGGTTTCAGGGGAAGGCCTTAAGCTGCTACCTAGGATTAATTTCTTGGCTAAAAATCAGTCGTTGAAATATCCAGGTCAACCTATTATTTTGCCTGCTTTAACTAGATATGATCCTAATTCTAAAGCATGGTGTCCCGTCTGGGCGCTGCGCCGGTACAAACAACGTACGGCGGAGTGGCGCACCGACCAGTCAGCGTTATGGTTGTCATATATTGAACCCCATGGCAGGGCTTCTAAGGACACCATTTCCAGGTGGATTGTTGAATGCATTCAGTTTTGCCATAAATCCGCCACCGGGAAGCAGGTTGACGTGGCCAAGGCTCACAGTGTCCGCGGCGTAGTGACATCCACTGCCCTATTTAATGGGGTCCCTGTGGATGATATTATGTCGGTGGCTCAGTGGCACTGTGAGTCAAGTTTTACAGACCATTATCTCCGTGACACCTCTAATCCTCTCGCCTTGTCGATTTTGAAAAAATAACTCGGTTTATATTTTTTGAGGAGGTTTTTTCCTCATTACTTATATATTTCACAATTAATTTATGGAAACACCCACTTTTTTGGGCCTGCATCAGTCTTTACCAATGGGAAGATGATGTCAGCAGCCATTTCAACAAGGTCAGTCTTGTTCATGTGTTGTCCGTTGTTGATTGTATTGTCACGTTACCCGTTATTAATATGGTGATGGTTTGTGTATTGGTGTGGTTCATTGTTGAGAGTTACGAAAATGGAGCTTTTTCGTCTCTGTCCTGTAGTACATGGCACTTGTACGTAGAGAGCGTATAGGACATTGAGGTCAGTCGACTCTTCCTCCCAGGAAGGAGGGGGGGGGGAGCGCATATGACATTCGGTCATCTCTCATACATCGGTGGTGTTATCCGATGGTTAGTCAAATCCTGACTGTTTTTTCTTACAGTTTCAGAAGTTTAAGTGCCTTAAACGCAGAAAAGCATATAGGGATGAGCTGGTCTTTTGACCTCGCCTCCCTCCCGCCAGATTCACTTTCGAATTCTGGCAATATCAAAAGTATTAGGGAGGTAAGTATACTCTTGAAGTGAAATAAACGAAATCTAGGATTTCTTTTTTCACGAGAGAGTTGATACTTACCTCCCTAGATACGGACCCGGCCTCTCCACCCCACAGAGGCTCGGTCTTCAGGCTCTTAATAGTTGCATGTGTGTCAGCCAATAATCTAGTCAGAGGAAGTGCTAGTCTGCGCATGCGCGGTGGTGGGGCTGGCATCCGCCAGACTACGCTCTGACTCCCTGCCCAGTAGGGGCACCTAACTGTTTTAATCTGAGTGTTTATTGAGTGAAAGCCAATATTTAGCAATATCAAAAGTATTAGGGAGGTAAGTATCAACTCTCTCGTGAAAAAAGAAATCCTAGATTTCGTTTATACTATGACATTGATGGTGTAGACATGCGTCTATGTAAACACTGTGATGCTATGGCATTGATGGGCTAGACATGCATCTATGTAAACACTGTGACGCTATGGCATTGATGGTCTAGACATGTGTCTATGTAAGCACTGTGA
This sequence comes from Chaetoderma sp. LZ-2023a, assembly GCA_034401795.1. Taxonomy (NCBI): domain Eukaryota; kingdom Metazoa; phylum Mollusca; class Caudofoveata; order Chaetodermatida; family Chaetodermatidae; genus Chaetoderma; species Chaetoderma sp. LZ-2023a. Next base: position 31,833,045 of record CM067369.1, read on the forward strand.
TGCTATGGCATTGATGGTGTAGACATGCGTCTATGAAGCACAGTTACTATGGCATTGATGGTGTAGACATGCGTATATGTAAACACTGATGCTATGGCATTGATGGTCTAGACATGCGTCTATGTAAACACTAACGCTATTGCATTGATGGTCTAGACATGTGTCTATGTAAGCACAGATGCTATGGCATTGATGGTCTAGACACGCGTCTATGTAAACACTGTGATGCTATGGCATTGATGGTCTAGACATGTGTCTATGTAAACACTGATGCTATGGCGTCGATGGTGTAGATATGCGTCTATCTAAGCACAGATGTCATGGCATTGATGGTCTAGACATGCGTCTATGTAAACACTATGATGCTATGGCATTGATGGTCTAGACACGCGTCTATGTAAACACTGTGATACTATGGGATTGATGGTCTAGACATCCGTCTATGTAATCACTGATGCTATGACATTGATGGTGTAGATATGCGTCTATGTCGGCACAGATACTATGGCATTGATGGTGTAGACATCCGTTTATGTCAGCACAGATGCTATGGCATTGATGGTCTAGACATGCGTGTATGTAAACACTGTGATGCTATGGCATTGATGGTCTAGACACGCGTCTATGTAAACACTGTAACGCTATGGCATTGATGGTCTAGACATGCATCTATGAAGCACAGATGCCATGGCATTGATAGTCTAGACATGCGTCTATGTAAACACTGTGACGCTATGGCATTGATGGTCTAGACACGTGTCTATGTAAACACTGTAACGCTATGGCATTGATTGTCTAGACATGCGTCTATGTAAACACTGTAACGCTATGGAATTGACGGTCTTTACACGCGTCTAAGTAAACACTGTGACGCTATGACATTGATGGTCTAGACACGCGTCTATGTAAACACTGTAACGCTATGACATTGATGGTCTAGACATGTGTCTATGTAAACACTGTGGCGCTATGGCATTGATGGTGTAGACATGCATCTATGTAAGCACAGATGCCATGGCATTGATGGTCTACACAAGCATCTATGTAACAGTGTGATGCTATGGCATTGATGGTCTAGACACGCATCTATGTAAACACTGATGCTATGGCATTGATGGTCTAGACATGCGTCTATGTAAACACAGATGCTATGACATTGATAGTCTAGACATGCTTCTATGAAGCACAGATTCTACTTCGAATAATACTTACCAGATGTACTATTATGATAATGTCTATTATCTAGTCTAGCTCAAAATAAACAATGAAAACTCCGCACTCTCCTGGTCCTGCCCCTACTGTGTCGGGAATACCATAGCCGCAGGTACCGAGTCAATTCCCAACCACAGTCAGATTCGTCTATTTTGCGTTTTTGTCAAGTCGCAATTTTAGTGTGCTCAAATTTTCGTTAATTTAAGCGGTTATCAGTTGTTGAAAGGATTTACATCGGTGGCTTCATGGAGGAACTGGGGAAATCATCACAGGGGCAGGTTGTATCAATCTAGAATTTATTCATTCGTGCCATAATGACTGTTTGAAATTTCCTTAAATTGGCACATTGTTTTAAAATGTTAGCCATTGTTGGAGTCGCTTCTGTACCCGTTAACTTTTAGTTTAATTCGGGTACTCGGTTAATTTTCTCTTGCGACTCGGTTCCTCTAAAGATGGATGCGCCCTTGGCCAAGATGGCGGCGCCCATGTATTATGTCGTTCTTGGCTTGGTGTGTCTAGGCACTCTGTTTATCGCCGATTTTAGCTTTCGCTTCGTTGTCGAGGGTGTTTGTAGCGATCGGAGATGTAGCCTTGGTTATTTAACGCTAGTTAAAGGCTGAGTTGTGTGTTTTAAAAAATTTTCACTCAAAAAAGTTTCAAATATTTCCTGCCTAAGAACTTGATTATCATTAATTTAAGAGAAAGTTAATGTGTTTAGGAAATCTTAACTATCAAGTCGATTGTGCGTATTGCTCGTCATCATTTGTCATGTGCAGCGTTTTAAATTTTCTCTGTGTTCGCAGAAACCTAAGAATCCGGACACGTTGTGCCAGAAGTGCAACAGGTTCATGAAGCGGAAGTACTTGGGACATCACTGTGTGGCGTGCGCTCAGTGTAAGGTCGGCAGCCCTTGTGATGTGTGCGTGAAGTGGTCGTCGGCAATGGTGGCAGAGTTTGACAGGGATCGACGTGCGAGGATGGAGAGGATCGCGAAGGACAAGGCAGCGAAGTTGCAGCAGGCGTCTCTTATGGGACTTGAAGGTCGTCTGAATGAACGAATGGATTCAGCACTGGGCGTATGGGCGGCCCAGTTCAAGGCGATGTTTGACTCGTTGCAGTCCACGGTCCCGGTGAGGCAAGCTGGTGCAGGACAACCATTAGGTGGTCCGGGTAGTTCTGCTGAGGGTCATGCACCTGCCCCTTCTCTGTCCTTGGCTCAAGAGCCGACGGTAGAGGAGGAAGATCTGCTGCTAATGGAGGATTCCGGCATGCCGGATCTTTCGATGACGGCAAGACCTAGTACGTCCCAGGGGTCGCCCTCGGGATTTGTACGGGTTTGCCAGGCGGATGGTGATGTCGACGTTCCGTCGGGCATATTCCATCCGCTATTTGTGCAACCGGAGATGCCGGCGGAGCCGTGTTTTGCGGTTCCTGCCGGTATCCCGGCGGCGTTAGGTGCGGCTCCTATCGGAGTGACGGTACCAGCCGTAGTTAAGGCGGTCGTAGTCCCGGATCCCGTGCGGGAGCCGATGGATTGTGGGGAATCCGTGTCTGGCGATTCGTTAGACACCAGTGCCGCCGGTAGTCGCGTTATGGATGCGCTCTGTCCTGGCAGAGACGCGTATCGTATCGCCCAGCATGGATCGTCGGTGGCCCTCTCATCTAAGGGAGAGGGCGGATGAGAACGGCAGTTCTTTGATGGACGAGTCCGTTTTCTGCACCGAAGCTGAATGGGTGCAGGTCCTTGGATGGATGACCAATCGTCTCGGGTTGGCATCTGATCTAGGATCTCAGCGTGATCCGGCGATGGAACGGATGTCAGAGCGTGCGGCTAGCGCTGTCAAGTGGCTCTTCTGCCATGCCGACACTCCCATTGGATACGCAGACTTCTGACATGTTGGAAGTTGCGGCATACCGTCTGGTTCAGCCAGACTATGCATTACCAAAGGCCCTGAGGGGGATAAGGAGTAGGGTCCGTTTTCCGGAGCTGGCCTATCATCAGTACACCCGGGTTCCACGGCTTTCCGTTGCGGAACGAGAGGCGCTGAATAGGCCGTTGGCTGGGAAGGCTAAGGGGCGGTCACGTCCTTTGGTTTCGCAGACCAACAAAGACCCGTTCAATGAGCTCACGCTCATTGAGGATGCGGCGAGGGCAGCCATGGCTGCGCTGTCGCACGGGTGTACCGTCTTGCAGGGTATGCTGGACTGCACGGCGGAAGGCGGACAGGTGCCAGAGGCTGCTCCCGGAGTTATTCGGGACACCATGCGCCTGTCTCAGGATTGCCTGGCCAGGGTAATCACTAGAACGTTGGCAGAGCGACGGAGAATGGTTCTCGATTGTGTAGAACCAGGACCGGAAATGAGGGCTGCGTTATCTTCTGCGCCCTTCATTGGTCCAGGCTTGTTCAGCGGCTCGGCACGACAAGCGCTCTCCAAGGTTGCGTCAATGGTGGCGGAGCAAGAAGTGGTCGGCAAGTCGTGGAAGTCGACTAAGAGGACTCAGCCGCAACAGTCCTACCGTCAGCATAGACAGGAGCAGCAGAGGCAGCGTCCTAGATCGCCCTTCCGTCCTTCTGGCCGTGATGCCCATAGGCCATCCGGATCGCAAGGACCTGGCCGTTCGTCCTCATACAAGTCCTCTAATAAGAGGCCGTATGAGGATGACAGGAAGGGTGGCGGTTCGGGCCGAGGCGGCTACCATAAGGATACCCGTGGCGGCGGTTCCGGACCGTCATACCACAAGAAGCCGCAGGGCGGCCGTGGGGCTCGTTCCTGACGGGTTTCCGGCGGAACCACTACCGATGGCTTCGGAGACAGATGGAGTCGAGAATCTTCACCCAAGCGATTTAGCGTCTTATCGGCTAATCTTGACCGACAATTGTGTGCAGATTCCTTCCGTCGGAGGCAGACTTCAGCTATTCCTAAACCAATGGGAACAGGTCGTGCGCGACTGTTTAGTTTGTCAGTGGATAAGAAACGGCTATGATCCGGACTGGCTCATCCATCAATCGTTAGTTCCGTTAACCTCGACTCCAATATGGACTCCTGTTCCAAGGAAATCAGATCGTCTAGACGCCATTCAGTCAGAAATACAATCTCTTCATCAGAAGAAGGCCATTCATTTAGTCAAGGATCAGTCTTCTCTGGGCTTCTATTCGGTTATGTTCCTCGTTCCGAAGCGTACCGGAGGATGGAGACCAATTCTCAATCTCAAACCGTTGAACAAGTTTATTCTTTCTCCCAAGTTTCAGATGGAGACGGTTGCAGCAGTAATGACAGGGCTGAGGAAAGGCATGTGGGGAGTGTCGATAGATCTGAAGGATGCATTTTTCATATTCCAATGTCAATTCCTTTTCAGAAGTACCTTCGCTTTGCATTCCAAGACAATGTTTGGGAATTCAATGCTCTCCCGTTCGGCCTGACCACAGCTCCGAGGGTCTTCACCAAGGTGGTTCTCGCCATGACTTCTTTACTTCGCAGGAGAAACATACCTGTTCACACGTACATAGACGACTGGCTGCTGAAAGTGGGGAATCCAGTCACCCTGCGCAGCGATCTACAGGTAGTCCTAGCCTTATTAAAGGATCTAGGGTAGATTGTAAATCTAGAGAAATCAGAACTGACTCCATCCCAGGAGTTTGTCTATCTGGGAATCTTTTTCAATCTCAGGGACGGCGTAGCTTTTCCGGTGGAGAGCAGAGTCAAAAGCCTGATTGCAGTTTTGGAGTCGGTTTCTCTAGGAGCCTATCTGACGGCGCGCCAGTTTCTCAGGATACTGGGGTTACTAGTATCTCTGGAGAAGGTGGTTCCATATGCGGCACTCAGGCGCAGGCCAATTCAGATGTATCTAATGTCATTCTGGTCTCAGAGAACGGATCCGTTATCTCTAAGCATTCCAGTCAAAGAACCGTTGATATTCCACCTTCAGTGGTGGTTATCCGAACAGAATCTCCTGCGAGGTGTTCCTCTACAACCTCCTCAACCTCAGATGTCCATCTTTACGGATGCATCGTTGACGGGTTGGGGAGCGGTATTGGACAATCAGTCAGTGTCAGGGGAATGGGATCGGACCAATGCGCAGAAACATATCAATGTGCTCAAACTATTAGCGGTGGTATTAGCACTTCGAAAGTTCGAGAGCCTGATTCAAGGCAAAGTTGTCCTAATAAGGACAGACAACTCGACAGTGGTGTCTTATTTGAACCGCCAGGGCGGGACGAGATCACCAGAGTTGTGTATGATGGTTTGGAACCTTCTGCTGTGGTGCCAAGAGAAGAATATTATTCTTCGGGCAGCACACATTCCAGGAAGATTGAACATCCTAGCGGATGCTCTCAGTCGAAGGACGGTTTGTCGTCCGACGGAATGGCAGCTCAACCAATCGGTAGCGGAGGTTCTATTCAAACAATGGGGCAAGCCAAATGACGACCTGTTTGCGATGAATCAAAACGCAAAGATGGTCACTTACGTGTCTCCGATCCCAGACCCACTAGCTCTAGTGGTAGACACACTGGCGATAAGTTGGGAGGGGATGTACGCGTATGCGTACCCTCCAACAATTCTCATCCCGAAGGTTCTGGCAAAAATAAGAGAGGGGGAGTGCCAGGTACTACTGATCGCCCCGTATTGGCCAGGCCGATCATGGTTTACGGATCTGCTGGACCTTCTGGTCTGCAATCCAGTCTCTCTGCCAGACGCCAGAGATCTAATCTCTCAGAACAAGGGTCTGTACCTCCACGACAGACTGGAAATGTTCAAATTGACTGCATGGATGTTGTCAAGCAGCGTGCAATTGAGGGTGGCTTTTCTGAGCAAGCAGCAAAGTTTGTTGCTTCAGCCAGAAGAGTTTCAACCACAAAGACATATAATTATAGAATCAACAAATTTGCACAGTGGTGTGAGAGAGGAGATATTAATCCCTTTTCTGCATCTGTTCAACACGTAGCGGATTTTATCTGTCATTTATACGAAGTTGACAAACTTGTACCTTCTACCCTAGCAGCATATAAGTCTGCATTAGCTTCAGTCATTCCCAGTCTCACGGTTGAAGGAGTGGAGAATGACACCTTGAATGAAGTTATCAAAGGAATGAGCAATCTGCGACCTAGACAGCCAATTCCTATCCCATCATGGAATCTATATCTTGTTCTACAGGTTTTAGGACAAGCTCCTTTTGAACCAATTAGATCTATTGATATTAAACTGTTAACTATTAAATCAGTTTTCTTGGTTGCAGCAGCGTCGGCGAGAAGGAGAAGCGAAATTCATGAGCTTTCTGCTGAACAAGATCGTTTTGTCGTCACGGGTGAAGGTTTACGACTACTTCCACGTCTTTGTTTCCTGTCAAAGAATCAGTCACTTAAATATCCAGGACAGCCGATCAATTTGCCAAGTTTAACTAGACATGACCCAAACTCTTCTGTTTGGTGTCCTGTCAGATGTCTTAAAATGTATAAGAAACGTACTAATGAGTGGAGAGACGACCCGAAATCCCTGTGGTTATGTCTCAAAGCTCCCCATTTACGTGCCTCGAAAGATACTATTTCTCGTTGGATAGTTGACGCTATTAAGATGTCACACAAAATCGCTACAGGAAAGCAAATTGATCATGCGAATGCCCATCAGGTCCGAGCACTAGCAGCATCATCGGACCTTTATACGGGTGTCTCATTAGAGGAGGTGATGTCTGTAGCACAATGGCATGCCAAGTCGTTATTCACTGATTTCTACCTTCGCGACATCTCCAGCTCACTTAATCCGGTAGCCGTCGCCAATCTGTCAAACCTAAACTAAGCCACGTCCGACCACTACTTCGCACACATCACTAAAGTCTTCCGCCAACACTGAACAAACGCTATGCACATGACTGAGTACGACCGTGGATTGGGCCGAGCTCCTGTGATGATCAAGAAAAGAACAAGCACTCAAAAATGGTGAGTGTTTACATTAATTAAGTGACTATAAATATATTTACTTACAGTCGAAATACCAGACTGCTTAGGTAAATAGTCTGGTACAAGAGTATTCTTATCCTGTCAACCAGACATTAGACTCATTCCAATTTGAAAATCTAGTCGATATACTGATATTTTTTCAAAGTTAGAAGTTGTAGTAGCTTCTTTGCACTCTACTGGACTGCCCTAGCTGAGACTTGGGGCTGACACGGGTCTGGTGGGTGTTGCATCCCCAGTGACAGCCCTCTGAATTTTGTGCGGACAAGAGGGGGGGAGCGCGGTCTAGACCATGGAAGTTTAGCACTCTATGAGTCAGATAACAGAACCCAAGCGTATGCCAGGGTTCTAGTCTCTTCATAACCTTCTCTGTTGGATGGTAGTTGAGTGCTGGTTCGAGCCTCACCTCCTCCCACCGGCATTTTCTGGCTGTTGAAATCCGGAGTTTATCATAATAGTACATCTGGTAAGTATTATTCGAAGTAGAATCAAAAAAGCATCCGCTTTTGTTTCTACGAGAATTCTTAATACTTACCAGATGTACTATGGCCCTGCCTCAGCCGCCCCGCTGAGGTGAGGCTGAGCTGCTTTCGCAGTTTGCCAAGGCAAACATAAGACGAATCTGACTGTGATTGGGAATTGACTCGGTACCTGCGGCTATGGTATTCCTGGACACAGTAGGGGCAGGACCAGGAGAGTGCGGAGTTTTAATTGTTTACTTTGAGCTAGACTAGATAATAGACATTATCATAATAGTACATCTGGTAAGTATTAAGAATTCTCGTAGAAACAAAAGCGGATGCTTTTTTGATGCCATGGCATTGATGGTCTGGGCATGCGTCTATGTAAACAGTGTAACGCTATGGCATTGATGACCTAGACATGCGTCTATGTAAGCATAGATGCTATGACTTTGATGATGTAGACATGCATCTATGAAGCACAGATGCTATGGCATGGATGGTCTAGACATGCGTTTATGAAGCACAGATGCTATGGTATTGATGGTCTAGAGATGCGTCTATGTAAGCACAGATGATATGGCATTGAAATATGGACATAGGCCAATTTCTGCAATTTACAAAAGATATATTTATGCAGATAACATAGGTATGCATTCAAAATGATTTTAAGCAGTGGTCATTGATGTAATAAATTATATGCCCACCATCCAGATGTTGATGTTGATTACTAGCTAGCTCAAATTGCATCATTCTATGATTTTCAGGAAGCATTTGCAACAGCTTATGAGCGTCACAAGATGTTGGCCTTCTCTGATTTGAAAATGTCTCATGGTCACATATTCGAGCTTTCACCTGAGCTGGTCAGATTTCAACATTTTACTCATTAACCTTATATGCTATCATTGTTTTTACTCTCAATGTTGTATAGCAGTTTAAATTTGATTTTAAATATGTATAACTTTTCAATATGTGTTGCTGAATTCTTTATCATACATGGTAAAAGAAATGTTAATATGAAATGGAAAATTCAGTGTATTTAAACGATTCATCCTTCAATGATAACCTTGTAAGAAATTCTTTCTGAATGCATAGAATATTGTCTTGACTACATGTATATGTAAATACTTTAACTGAACGTTGTTGCTGCCTAAGAGAGCTGCAGTTTCAGAGAAGTTTCTTTTTATTGTGAAATATTTGCCCTTCAAAGTCATTTCTGTTTAGAAATTTCTCAGCTCATATCTTGATTTATCCAAATAAAAAGAGAAATAGTTGAAATTTATTTCCATGCTTGAAGGTACTAGAATATCTAACATATGTTTACCGTTATTCATGTTTGTAAATAACGTACATTCCAATGGAATTTTCCCATTTTACCTATGCCCCCCCCGCCCATCCTAGTTAAGCTCCACCCACACATCGCCCGAGTTGGGATCGATCGATCCCCGAACAACCTGACTCAATTTCCAGAAAACTATAAAGGTAAGCTATGGCAGCAACAGCGCCCAGTCAAATTAGTTTCAAAATATTCAACAGCATCTTTATTAAATAGTAAAGACATACAATTCATACAACATTGCTTAATCCGTCTTCAATTATGCATTCGTGCCATACTTATCTACGTCATTCATGACATCATTGATTATGATGTCATGTAATTGATTATGATGTCATATGGCCGGTTGCCATCTTGGATTTGAGCCGATTTTAAGAAACTTCTTTAAAAACCTCTGAAACTGCTGGGGGGGGGGGGGGGGAGTGGGGCTTCAATTCAAAACTCATGAAATATCATTTAGAACCAAGGGTGTTAAAGAAAACCTGATTGGTCAAATAGTTTGGTAGTCATCTTGGATGACCTAGTTTTCCCAAAATAACTTCTCCAGAACCGCTGAAGGGATTGGGCTGAAATTTGGCAGATATTATTGGGGACTAAGGGCCATTAAAGCTTGTTCGAGAGAAGTTGATGCGTAAAAAAACATGGCCGCCCTGGTCCAATCAAAATGTACTGTTTGGTGGTCATTTTGGATTTTTTTATTTGATGTATTTTGAAGCCAAAATTAGTTGTATATATGTTTTTGGGGATGCTGATTACAAATTTGCCACTCGAAACTGTCGGATAAACGGTTTGGTGGCCATCTTGGATTGTTTTCCTGCCCAATACTCCCATTCTAAAGCAATGGGAAATTTAAAATGCCTTCTCGAGAACCACTGGGCCGATTTCAATTATATTTGGCAGGAAGCATCCTTAGGGCATAGGGATCCAAGTTTGTTCAAACGAGATTTTCTGAAAATTTGTGGAGATCACTTAATAGCCTACTCCTCGATATCCACTGCCGATTTCAATCAAACTCGGAGGGAAGAACCCTAGCGTCGTATGCTTGAGAACATGTATACAGGATTTTGATTCGTCCATTTTTCCAGTGACCATCTTGGATTTTCTGAAAAATTTCTGGAAATCAGTTAAAAGCCTACTCAATAACCCCTGGGCCTATTTCAATCAAACTTTGATGGAAGAACCCTAGCATAGTATGCTTTAGATCTTTTATAGAGAATTTTGATTGGTCCATTTTTTCGGTGGTCATCTTGAATTTTCCGAAAAATGGCGGGAAATTGTTTAAAACACTACTCACTGACTGCTTGTGCAATTTCAACCAAATTTAACTTGAAGGATACTAGGCTGGTAGCTTTTGGAACATGTATACAGAAATTGATAGGTCAATTTTTCAGGTGGCCATCTTGGATTTTCTGAATATATTGGGAAATCAGTTAAATGGCTACTTCTCATTAACCACTTGGCAGATTTCAACCAAATTCAACTGAAAGATCCCTAGGCCGGTACGCTTCAGTACATGTATTAATTATCCCCCCCACTTTAGTAAAAAGCGGGGGGGGGGGGGGAGATTGTTTTCGCTTCCGTCCGTCCGTGCATCCGTCCGTGCGTGCGTCCATCACACACACAGGTTTTCTTTTGATAACTTTACTTTTGCTTGGAATATTATCACAACACTTCATGGGAAGGTTGGCTGTGGTAGTAGGCAAATGCACCTTAGTTTGAGGGTCAGTCAGCCATCCCTCAGTCCGTCCATCCCTTTGTCTCTGAATTTGTGTTCGTCCATCCGTGCAAATTTTAGGTTTTCGTTCAATAACTTTATCTTTGCTTGGTGTATTGTGACAAAACTTCATGGGAAGATTGGCTATGGTAGTAGGGTAGTAGGGAAATGCACCTTAGTTTGAAGGTCCGTCAGCCCGTCCCTCCATCCATCCATCCCTTTGTCTCTGAATTTGTGTCCATCCGTCCGTGCAAATTTTGGATTTTCGTACAATAAGTTTATCTTTGCTTGGAGTATTGTGAGGAAACTTCATGGGAACATTGGCTATGGTACTAGGGAAATGTACATTATTTTGTGGGTCAGTCAGCTCGTCCCTCCGTCTGTCCATACCTTTGTCCCTGAATTCATGTCTGTCCATCTGTGCAAATTTTGGGTTTTCGTTCAATAACTTTATCTTTGCTTGGAGTATTGTGAGGAAACTTCATGGGAACATTGGCTATGGTACTAGGGAAATGTAGATTGTTTTGTGGGTCAGTCAGCTCGTCCCTCCGTCCATGCATACCTTTGTCTCTGAACTTTATTTTTTCTTGGAGTATTGTGACGAAACTTCATGGGAACATTGGCTATGTTTCTATGGAAAGGTACATTATTTAATATAGATTAATTAAATGCTACAATAAATGTCATGTTATTTCTGTTTTGAGATGGTCAAACAAGATTGTGTCCATTATCTTTGGTTATTATCATTCAATAACTAAACCTTCTACTTGAATGTGTTATTGAATAGGTTAGTAATCTCATGTGGCTAGTTTATAATTATTAGCTCCCATTTGTGTATGTATCCATCCATATGTCTATCCAATTCAGTGGGTCTATGTCATCCCACGAACATGGCTGCCATTGCGGGGGGGGGGGGGAGGGGGATTATTTGATTTATATCATCTAGTTTCGATGGTGGCCATGTTGATTTTCCGAAAAATGGGAATTTGTATAGAATGTTAATCCTCATTAATGGCGTGGGCAATTTCAACCAAATTTGGCGAGAAGATCCGATTGTTGTAGCTTCTAGAATTTCTATTCAGAATTTTGATAGGTCAGTGTTTTGGCAGTCATCTCTGATTTTCTGAAAGTTTTCTGGAACCATTTAAAAATGGTACTTCTACAATCAATAGCCTGATTTCAACAAAACTTGGGTGGAACGATCCTATAGCGGCCATCTTGGATTTTCCAAAAATTACGCATCATGTCTATTTAAATGCAAATGGTTTAAATGCCAATCAATGGTCCAGGTGACCGACACAGGCCCTTGGGCCACTTGTTTACAAGTACAGTCATACCTGTTTGACAGACCACCTACCTTTGTACCAAATTATAGTGGTTCCTAGAGAGAGGTGGTAAAAAGACCACCACATGTCTTAAGCAACCAGCATATTTAGGGCTACTGCTTGCAGACACCAAGCTGAGAGTACGAATCAAGTCAGTGAAGTCTGTAGAGTTTGAGACATCAATCGGCTCCCCACAGGGAGATGGTCTATCCCCTGTGCTCTTCACCTGTTATCTGGCTGCTGCATTGAAATTCGTGCGGGAAAACTCCACAAGACCAAACCCCCCGGTGTCAATACTAGGCATGCCGCTAGAGATGGAATATGCCGACGATGTGGACTTTATAGATAAGGAAACGAAACCCCTTGACGAACTTCTCCCAATAGCTGCAAGCAAACTAAAAATTGAGAATCTCTTTATGAATGAATCGAAAACATAGTTCACCCACATATACCTATCTACAAAGCATGAAACTAAAGAAAATGACGATCCACTCCATGGCGGCGAACCATGGAGGAAATATAAAATCCTGGGCTCACTGCTTTGCAGTACTGCTGACATTGCTGCACACTGCATCATGGGTCACATAGCTTTCCAGTCCTTCTGGAAGCTATGGATTCGTAGATCAAAGATGCCCTTGATAAAATGACTACGTTTATACAATACAACCTGCATATCCTTGATGATGTATAACTGTAACAGCTGGGCAGCTCCAAAGGCAGCTCTAGACAAACTTGATGCCTGCCACCGCAAACATCTTCGCACCATCACTTGGACACCGATGGCCAGAGAGCATAATTTCCAACGATGCACTATACAAGATGTGTAATACACATACGCTGTCTGTAAAAGTCGGCCAGCAAAGATGGTCCAAGACACACCAGCACAGAGAGCCTTGGAATTCGCCCTACACGGAGCCAGCAAATACTGAGCCAGGAGAGGACGTCATTGCATAAATCTGCTAAGCGTGCTACGAGGTGACCTCAAGAAAGCAGGACTCAGTACATTCAAGTCAAGAATGGACCTGAGGAAGCTAAGGATTTTGCCTGAGGACAGGATACAGTGGGCAAAAGCGAAGAAGGACTGATTGCAGCTGTAGGATGTTTCTACTACTACAGCCGCAGAATACAGTAATCATACATATTTAGGGACCAGAAAGCATAGCGTGGCACTGGTATTAAGAGAGCACCTGTCTGCTGTGTTTATTCACCTTTCCATTTTAACTATCCACCATATGACGTCCTTATCAACTACGTGACGTGTAAGATGACATCATAATCATAATGTCATGAATGATTCGATACAGTCCATCTTTAACGCTTAATAGTCCAAGACATTGTACAAATTGTATGGCTTTACTATTTAATAAGCATTCTGCTTAATATTTTGAAACTAATTTGACTGGGCGCTGTTGCTGCCTAATCAACTATGTGATGTGTAAGATGACATCATAATCATGATGTCGTGAATGATTCGATATAGTCCCTCTTTAGCGCTTAATAGTCTGACACATTGTATGGATTGTATGTCTTTACCATTTAATAAACATTCTGTTGAATGTTTTGAAAGTAATTTGACTGGGCGCTGTTGCTGCCATAGGCAGCAACAGCACCCAGTCAAATTAGTTTCAAAATTTAGATTACATGTATAGTTTTCTGGAAGTTGATCGTCAAGGGGTTCAGAGATCATTAGATCCCAACACGAGCAAGGTGTGGGTGGAGTTTAGCCAGAGCTGGGTGGGGCATAGCTAAGACTGGAAAGGTCCATTGATTCAGTTCCATCACGTTGGTTGTTGTAGACTGATTTTTATATTTCAAAACAATTAGATAATATAAATACGTCTAAAATTATCATTTATGTTTGTTTTGTTCCAGCTGACGATGCTGATTGTTAATATTCGTGATGAGGTGACTGATTACAGGAACACATACCAGTATTTATTTGACAGGTCAGTCATCATGTAGTTAACCCTTTTACTGCTCAATTATCAGATAGTGTCATTAAGTTCCCTATCATTAACCCTTTAACACTTATATCAGCCAAAAACGGCTTCTACAGTCGTCTTGAGAAAGGTCAATTTACAGACCAAGAGAAGACTATTTTTGAAAATTTACCACTGGAATCACTGGCTCGCTAACCGAGCCAGTCATTCCAGTGCTAAACTTTCAAAAATAGTCTTCTCTTGGTCTGAAAATTGACACTTACTTTGAAAAAATTGAAGTTTTCTTGAACAAATTCAAGGCTTAAAGGGTTAATGCTCGCTTTGCACACGCTTGTGTTGTAGATAACTACTGCCAAAATTACAGGCATTTTTCAGCACAATAGATGTCAGAACTAATGCTTCACTTCAGACCTTCATATCCTATAATAGCTTAGCTTTTCAGTGCAGCAACATATCAGTTAATAATGTATCTGGTCCTGTTTATGTCTGAGTTTCAATGTGTTAGCGTATTTGCTCACTACATCACGACGAGGAATGCTTTCAATTTTAATTTGTGTTAATTTGGACACTAGAGGTTGGGGAAGGAATGTTTGAACGCCAATCACCTGAGATAGTTAATGACAATGAGCTCTGCTGTGCGGTGTTGACAGATCCAGAATGTCTCTTTGTCCTCCTAGTAGGAGTAGTATTACCCGCAGTGGGGTCCACTCTAAGAAATTGTATGGTGCGGATGCAGACCTGGAATTCATCATTGTCATTGAGACTGAAATACTGGGTGAGGGAAGAAGCCATTTTATAACCCATATTTCTAAAATGGTCTTGGATTATGAGCCTGTAGTCGCTCTTAAGTTCGCCCACGTATTGCCTTTTTGCAGAGGTTGCAGGTTATAAGGCATATCAGATTATGTGTTCCGCAGTTGTTAATAATTTTGACTGTATTTACAGTATGTATCATCTGTAGTTCAGATCATGAACCCCTAGAATTTACTCTCCAGGTCTGCTATAAAAATGCGTTTGTTGGTGCAGACTGCTGGTATTTTTGATAACGCTACCTCTTATTTGGTGGTAATCGTGTTACTTAACCCTTTAATGGTCAAATTTTGTTAAGAAAATCAAAATATTCGCTTATTGAATGTTCATTTGCAGGCCGAGAGAGGACTATTTTTTTTAATTAACCACTGGAATGACTGGCTCGGTTATCGAGCCAGGCATTTCAGTGGTAAATTTTCAAAAAATGGTCCTCTCTTGGCCTGAAAATGGGTATTCCTCAGGACCACTCCAGAGGTCGGTTTTGGCTGGCTTGACCATTAAAGGGTTTTAAAATCTTATTGTTTGCAGAAAACTTAACAGGTGACTGATAAGCCGTCTCTGTTGGTCACATAAGTATGTGGCATCCATGTTGACTAAAATAGTGCAAGATATGGTGGACCCAAAGATATCCACCATTTCCATATCCAGCGAAATGTGTTGTGTCCCTGGCAATGGAAAGAGGGTTTTTTCATTTTGGTTTTGAGGTGTTTTGTTCATAAAGCCTGTAGTAAGTAATTAAATGCTACACCACCTAAGGTACATTGTATGTCCTATGGCACATTACTTAGAGGTAATTCATATTGCATGTATTGTGGACTAGCACACCACTTAGAGGTATTTCCTATGACACTGGACCTTTCTAGTTTATTCATCCATCATATGAGGTCATAATCTACTATGTGAAGTGTAGGATGATGTCATAATCAATTGCGGCACGAATGACTCGATTTAGTCTGTCTTAAACGCTTAATAGTCTGACATGTACGAATTGTATGTCCTTTCTATTTAATAAACGTGTTGTTGAATATTTTGAAAATAGTTTAGCTAGGGGCTGTTGCTGCCATAGGCATTGATTCATTTCTGTTTTATTTCCAGTTTTTTCAACATTACGGAGACGGCTGCTCAAGCGTTTTACGGGTTTCTTATGGCAGACATCATGACATTGTGCCACAGAGTCAGACAGAATATGGTTAGTTATCTTACCTTAGGAATGGACCAGGGCTTATCTGCAATTATACTACCATAGCAGTGTTACATGACATTACTTTAGTCATTAGGGCTTATATAATGTCTTCAACTAACACAAATGTATTATTATTAGCGACAACAGAGTGCATCTAGAGTATACACAAATAAATTTTTTTTAAAATTGTTCCAAGAAAGACAACTCTTTATCAACTTCTGACTATGTTGCAGAGCATGTGGAGGAGTTACTCCCCTTGTCACAATTTTAGGTTGCTTATTTACATAATTATTTGTGAAAAACTCAAGTATCTTCAATAAATTTAGCCTTCAATGCAAACATAAGCTGCTCTACAGTAGGTTTATGGTCATCTGTTTGACCATGTAATATATTTGCGGTTTCTATGCTGGGAATCGTTTGACAGAAATTCTAATTTCGATTCATGCATATCTTTCCAGCTTTAGATTCTCCTCAGAGGTACTTTAGTACAATTTCTAGACAAATTTTCTTCCGTGTTTGCATCCATACAATGCTTGAACACATGATAATTATTTCTAAGACGATGTGACCGCACTACAATGTATAAATCTAAAACACCTCATATGCTGCAGTTATAACATGAGAGAATAAAGTGAACTTGAACTTGAACTCGCACCAATCATTCATCTATACAATCAAGCATGTTTTTTATTCCTTTCAATAACAAATCACTGAAAAATTAAATTCTTGATAATTTATAGCATATTCTGTTTGAATATTTTGAAATTTATTGACTGGAAGCCATTGCTGCCTAAGGCAGCAATCGCTTCCAGTCATAATAATTTCAAAATATTCAACTGCTTAATTATTTGTTTGCCCTAAGATTGTGATACAGCGAATTTATCAGTGAAAAGGTTAAAACAAAATAAAGTTGGAGCCAGACTAGTTGGGTCTTAAAGCAATTAGTCTTATTTTTCTCAAGCCGCCTTGTCCTGTTGGCCTGGAAGCGCTATCATACATGTACCATAGAAATGCATTGCTGCATACATACACACATGCATGCATACATCCGCATGCGTGATCGCACACATACACAGAACGTTGTTGCTGAATTCTGTACTGGTTAAACATTTTACTACTTATTCTGTGTACATAGTATTTATCTCCATTTTGAAAAATTCGGAGAATAATTTGTTTTCTGTCTTATAAATAACCAGCTGAATAGTGAAATGAATCTCCTGGAATGAGTTCAATGGAATGAATACGTCACTACTTCACTACTTATTGCTGTTAGTTGTATATCTATATCAACCATTTAATGCCAAGTTTGGTGATGAGAATTTCAAATTTTCTCTAATATTTCTTATCTACTCTGCATGTGTATGTTCGGGACATAGCTGTTTATTATCCGTATGACTAGTGTGTGTTTGTATATGTTTAAGATGGAAGGATATACAGAGCTGGATCTATTGATGCTAAGCCTGGCTTACAGACTGAATAAGCTTGACCAGGACTGGGCGAGATATATCCCTCCTGAGTAAGTAATATATATGGCAGCTGTAGTGTATTCACTAAGTGATTGTTCCACCAAATGTGAACATCAGGAATGTTCATTCATTCATTCATTCATTCATTCATTCATTCATTCATTCATTCATTCATTCATGCTCTCTGCCCATCTGCATAGTGGTAGATGGAGTGACAGAAGAATTAGGCGATGCTGATCTGTGCATGTGGGTGTCTTCATTCCTTTTCAGAATATAACTGGATCATTGATGTGGATTCACTTCACAATTCACTTTTCCAAAGTATCCATCCATCATTTGACCTTGTATGATGTCAAAATCAGCTCAGCGCATGTATGATGACATCATGATCATTACATCACAAAGGGTTCTATATAGACCGTCATCAAATCTCAAATAGTCTGACACGTTGTATGAATTGTACGTCTGTAATTCTTTGCTATTTAATAATCATGCTGTTGAATATTTTGAAACTAATTTGACTGGGCGCTGTTACTGCCTTAGGCAGCAACAGCACCCAGTCAAATTAGTTTCAAAATATTCACCAGCTTACCTGTGTAGTTTTTTGGAAATTGATAGTCAGGGTGTTCGATCGATCGATCCCAACATGAGCGAGGTGCGGGTGGAGCTTAGCTAGAAATGGGCGGGGCATAGCTAAAACCGGAAAGGTCCATTAACAGATCTGATGTGTCCAAGTATATGATGTCATAATCAATTACATCACATATAGGTTGATGTCACAATCAAAATGCATAATGATGTATCTAGGTTCAGCATGAATGGTGAATAGTCCGGCAAGTATACAAATTGTAAGTTGTTACTACTTAATAAACATTCTGTTGAATATTTTGAAACTAATTTGACACTTATCGGATTATCCAGTCAAATTAGTTTCAAAATATTCAACAGGTTGTAAACCTGTATTATTACCTTGAAAGTGGAATTTTGGGTATTCAAGCATCACAGTATATAAATCAATGCCAACATGCACAAAGCATGGGTGGAGATTAGCTAAAGATGGGTGAGGCCTAGGTAGAAGTGGGTGGGGCATAGCTAGAAATGGATCAATCTAATAGTTTGATATTGGCAGTTGGTTGTCTGTCTTCATTTCATTTCAGTGAATAACCTTAAATCATTGATGTGGATTTACATCCCAGTTACTATATCAGTACTTCCTGACAAGTCCGTCCTTGGGAGTGCATTTCAGCAAAATACACCCATATTTACCAGAGTTATTGCCCTTCAAATACATAACATTTGGATTCAGAAACAAGATTGGAAGACGTACATTAATTTTATTCAAATTTGTTAAACCAGTTTCTTTTGATAAGACCTAACTTGTGATTGTGTTTCATTGAAATATGTCAAATATTTGACAAAATAATGTCCTGTTAAAGAAATTGAGCGATCTATTTCTAGCTTGCTCACCCAATTCCAGATGTGTGTTGGAAAACTTGGAAGCGATTTATATACTTTGAATCCTAAATTCCCAGAATTAGTGGCAGACTTTTTGATTTTTGTGAGGAAGGGATATGGCGCTATGATTGTGACGTCCGCTAAATAGTATTTGATTATGGTGTCAGATACTTGAGTGACCTATCAGATCCCTCCATTAATATTACCAAATTTCTGGTTTCTGCTGGATAACTGCAAAACGCATACATAGCATGATGTGTCCATTGCTACATATTTTGTTTCCAGACCAGAGATTCTGAATGAATAAGGGGCTACGTATTTTGTTTCCAGACCAGAGATTCTGAATGAATAAGGCTAGGATTGACAGCTGATTATTATATCATATCTCTCAATATTAACTTCTAGTCTAATGCAAGTTTGATACAATCAAATATTTCAAGTTAAGTAAGAGATGCCTGTGTTCTATTTTCTCCAAAGTCACTGGCCAGACATTTAAAACTTAATTGTAGTATTTCAAAACCATCTAATGTTGCATATAGTATCATAAAATACACTGTGTTATGGATAGGGTCTTGAAGAAAGGCTACTTACTTTTTAGTATCTTTATTGCTCAAAATATCCAAGTATGGATTTGGTCCTCTGACAATGGCCACTCACACAAAGCCATTTTCGAATGATTGTGTCTAATTGTCTATGTCACTGAGAGTTTTATATTGACAGATCACAGAGATGGCGTGATGCATTGATGTTACAAGCCACCTGCTGGGCGCTGGGTCTGAAATATCAAATACAGGAGCTTATTCTAGAGGCAGTAGCTGCAGATGAGGTATACCTGTGATTACGCATGGTGTTAGAGTTGCTGATCAGCCACTTCATTTTGTCTGTCAGAGGGATATTAATACATCGGTCAATGTTAGAGGAATTGCATAGGTACTCTCTAAACATGTCAGGATCGCTGGATGCTGATTACTATTCAAAGTCTCAATGACAATAGTCTGCTTAGGCGTTTCCTTTTATACCATTCCATTAGTGACCTGGATGTAGCATTCATTTGAGTTATGGGTGCCCTCCTCGTCTCTTGCCACCCAAAGTCACCAGGAATAATTTGGCTTGTGGATTCCAGGTACCGCAAAATTCCTAGGGCCAAATTGATTTCCTGATGATAAATTCACTACCATTTGTCGGATTATTTTCCACCTTCCTAGGTGCATTGATGTATTTTCACATCAAGAGTATACTTACCTCCCTAATACTTTTGATATTGCTAAATATTGGCGTTCACTCAATAAAACACTCAGATTAAAAACAGTTAGGTGCCCCTACTGGGCAGGTAGACAGAGGTAGTGAGGCGGATGCCGGCCCCACCACCGCGCATGCGCCGACTACTACTTCCTCTTTGCTAATTTATTGGCAGAGAGTTCACATGCGTTTGTGCTTGTTAAAAAGTTTTCACTCGTTTACCTGTGTAAAGTAGTCTGAAGATACCTGGAAAGAAAGAGAAAGATGTCAGAAAGGGCGACTTCTCCGGAGGAGGGAGCTGGATCTCTTTATCAGGTGATTTCAACTATATTCTAGCGAGTTTGTTCCCCGGTGTAATGTGTTTCCGGGACTCGCGCTTACCATGATGAGCGCCGGTTTGAGTTGGTTTTTTCAACTCGGTGCTATATATGTCTAATCTCTCTTTGTGTTTATGTCCACAGGTATGGATTTGCATTATTAGTGGACATCTCAGCACAGGAGGGTTTGTTTCTCTCCACCACGGTTCCATTTCCTACTAATACTGTTAGGTTATCTAACCAAAGAATCTATGCTCAGTGAGTTGGAGGCTTGATATAAAGGTCTTCTCACTTTGCCCTCTTGATCCAATTCCTTCCCCTTAGGTGGAGAGAGGTAAGAGGCGTAGTCTTGGTGGAGTGCTCCAGTGCATCACGTTGGATGGTTTGTCTATACCAGGTGTCAGGTATCTAATTAATGATATGAGGTGATATGAATTATTTGAAAAAATAATGACTGTTTTATACACATTGTTATCATTGGGTATCTGATGGTGTGTAGTTTGAATATCCTTGTGAGGTTGTTCTAGTTGCGAATACAATTCGTCCTTGCACTTGGATGCTTGTTGCGGACCGATTTAATTTCTGTCAAGGGATTGATGACGTCATAATCAGCCTTGCTCTTTATTAACACTTAAAGTTTTGTCCAACGCTGGGTTTTTCTTGATTACTGATCTTTATGATCTTGTCCCTCTCTTTTAGTTTGGTTTTGAGTTCTAACCTTAACTAACTTACTCATTGTCCTCGTCCTTTGTCCTGTTTCAGAGACCTGGTTGTCCATCCTGTGGCCGGTTTCTGAAGGATCGGTTTGTTCCCCATTTGTGCTTCAGCTGCAGTCCCTGTGGACTGCTGCTTAAGTGCGACGTATGTAAGCAATGGGGGGGGGGGGGGGCGAACTGATGTCTGACTTTTTGTCGTTGCAGGCAAAGGAGAAGGGCGTGGAGGAGGAGAGGAAAGCGAAGAGAGAGAGTGTTTCGAAGAAGGGTAAGAGGAAGGCCTCGTCCGCGGTGGACATGGAGGCCTTCCGGTCCGAAATGTTGGGAGAGATGCAGAGGACAATAAAGGATTTGGTCCCAGAGTTGCTTCGCAGCATGCTTCCTGGGCCAGCTCCTTTGTTGTCCTCAGCATCTGCTTCAGAGCAGGTTATCCCCGCCTCTGAATCTAATTTCTGTAGGTCGATTCCGTTGTTTGAGAACGATTCAGAGGTGGCCCCGTTGATGGGGGCATTCCACGACCCTGGCAGCAGGCTTGGTGCCGCGCCGAGGGGCCGTGGACATCGGTTGTTGCTGGGACCCGCGGTCTGCTCATCAGACCCTGGGTATCCGCGCGCCGCGGGTGCCAATGCCTCCTATGGCACCTTCCCTGGCCAGTCCAGGTTAGCTCTCTTTGCTGACCCGGAGTCTAACCTTTCTGGCCAGGAGGAAGAGGATTTCCTGCTAGGGTCGCCGTCTGGGGACGTGACCATGGACTACGACGTCTGTGCACCCCTCGCGGGGAATGCAGGTGATGTGGTCCATGGTTCTACTCACGCAGGAGTAGAATTCACGGTCCAGAAGGTGACCCTGGGCGATGCTGAAGGCCAGCGTTACCGCATACCTCGTCTTGCCGAGAGTGTCGCTGGTGCTGGTCTGGGCCGTGGTGGGGCGGTGTCTGCCCCGCGCTCTACCACGGCGCCTGCTCTTGGTCAAGCCAGTGAGCTTAGCATGCCTGGTCTTTCGGGGCCGCATGGTTTCCCTGGCTTGCCAGCGGTATCAGCATACCCGCCGTCAACCTCTGCTGCGTGCGCTCAGGAGGAAGACGAAGGCCCCCGTCTTGTAGAGCGCTCGCAGCTAGCCACGGAGGAGGATTGGTCGGACGCTTGCCAGTGGCTGGTGAGTGTTCGGCCAGACCTGCCCGTGGAGCAGTCGGCTAGCCAGCGAGATCACAGGCCGTGGTTAGCTGGTAAGCCGACTGCAAACGTTATGCCATCTCTGCCTCTGGCTGAGCATGTCGTGGACATGTTCGAGGCGGCGGAGACGTCCATTAAGGCGAATGGGCGTCTCGCGAAGGCCCCTCGCGAGGTGGCCAGGCGTTGCCGCATCGTGCCCCTGGACTACCAGCGGTACGGTGTCGTGCCCAAGCCAAGTGTCGATGACCGCGCGGCTTTGGGCGAAGATGCGCGGCCAGGCTCCTGTTCTGACACGGGTGTCCTGTGCTCGAACGCGTTGCGTTCGGCAAATGCCGCGCTGCGTGATGCGGAGGAGAGTGGGAGAGCGTCGATTGCTGCTCTGTCCCACGTCTCCCAGCTGTTACAGGGGGTGGTAACGGCATCCGCATCGCGCCAACCAAGCCCGGTCACAGTCCAGAGAGCCATCCAGGATGGTATCAACCTGGCTCTGGACTGCTTGACGCGGGCGGTGACCAGGAGTGTCCGGGCGAGGCGCACGTTTGCCTTGGACAATCTGTGCCCGTCCCAGGACCTGTACAATAGGCTACTGCATACGCCTATGACAGGTCCTGGTCTCTTTGGAGGTGAGGGATGCAAGCACCTCCAGGAGACGGTGCCTCTGGTCAACAACCAGAGGGCGCTGCACGAGCAATTTGAAGTGCTCCGTCGTGCGAGTGTTCGCGCAGCACCCCCTGCGTATCGTCCCCTGCAAGCTCGAGGTGGAGGTGGCCAGGTCAGAGGCCAGCCACCATCGCAGCGACGGCCTAGGCCGCATGCGATTCGGCCCGCAGCGAGGGGGGGCGCAGGCTCCCCAGGCGCAGCCAGTCAGGCAGCCACCCACGCACCGAGGTGCGCGCGGTGCTGGGCGTGGCGTGCGGGGATCTGGTCGCGGTAATCGGGCCTGATGGGCCGGTTACCACGGTGGGAACCACTCCGGTGTTTCTGGCCGAGAAGACAGTGCCACTCTCGCACTCCTTATGTCCACCTCTCTCCCTAGGTGGACCGGTGGCCGGCCGATTGGCCGACCACTTGCCAGAGTGGAAGCGGTTGACTCAGGACCGTTTAGTCTTGCGATGGCTTTCTGTCGGCTATCATCCCGATTGGATGACAGGCCCGCCATCGCGACTGTCTCTCGTGCCGATCTGGACTCCGATTCCGAGAGATCCAGATCAAAAGTTGTGTATCGAGGAGGAGATAAAATCCCTCATACAAAAAGGAGCTATTCAGCCGGCGCAGAGGTGCCCGGGCTTCTATTCAACCGTGTTCTTAGTAACAAAAAACACCGGAGGGTGGGGGCCGATTCTCAACCTCAAGCCATTGAACAAGTTCATAGAGACGCCCAGTTTCAAGATGGAGACTGTGCGCTCGGTGTTGGCGGGGTTAGAGCAGGGAATGTGGACAGCTTCAATAGATTTGAAGGATGCTTATTTCCACATTCCCATAGAGGAGTTTCCGTCGCTTCCTGAGATTTGCATTCCAGGGCAGACAGTGGGAATTCAGGGTATTACCCTTCGGAATTTCCACGGCTCCTCGGGTCTTCACCCGTGTGGTTCTCGCGATCACGGCAAACCTCCGCAGGAGAAGCATAGCAGTCCACACGTACATAGACGACTGGCTGTTAAAAGCACACACCCAGGAAACGTTATCGGCCAATCTGGAGATTGTTTTGAAAACTTTCACGGACTTGGGCTGGATAATAAATTTCCAAAAATCAGAGCTGACTCCATCCCAGAAGTTTGTTTACCTGGGCATGTTCTTCGATCTGGAGACTGGATATGTTTATCCTACTCAGGAGAGGGTTCAGAGACTCATCTCCTTAATACAGTCGGTGTGCGACAGTCGTCATGTCCTGGCACGGGTTTACTTGAGAATGCTGGGTTTGATGGTTTCATTGGAACCAGTCATTCCGCAGGCGGCCTTACGCAGGCGCCCGATCCAGTTGTTTCTCATGACACAGTGGACCCAGAGTTCAGGTTCGCTGAACTCGAACGTGTCAGTGTTGGCGCCTCTAATTCACCACCTGCAATGGTGGTTGAATATAGAGAATCTCTTGCTGGGGGTTTTGCTAACCCCTCCCCACCCTCAGGTGACTGTGTATACAGATGCATCGATGGAGGGGTGGGGAGCTTGTCTGGAAGAGTCCACAATATCAGGGCTTTGGGATCTGGATCAGTCAAAGGAACATATCAATCTACTGGAGCTAAGAGCAGTAGTCCTGGGCCTGGAACATTTCTTACAGAAAGTTCAGGCCAAGATTGTTCTTATTCGTTCAGACAACTCAACAGTAGTGACTTACATAAACCGCCAGGGCGGAACGAAGTCGCCCAGTCTCTGTATGATGACTTGGAAACTGCTTTGTTGGTGCCTGGATCACAGGATTACCTTGAGAGCAGTTCATATTCCGGGAAGGCTAAATCTGCTAGCAGACTCATTGAGCCGAAGGATGAGTATTTTACCCACGGAATGGCAACTAAATCAATGTGTGGCGGATTGTCTGTTCGACCATTGGGGGAAGCCCAACATCGATTTGTTCGCAACGAAGAAGAATGCGAAGATGACGACGTACGTCTCTCCGATTCCAGACCCAAGCGCTTTCGCAACAGATGCGTTAGCTATCAGCTGGGCGGGAATGTATGCATACGCATTCCCTCCAGCAATCCTGATTCCAAAGGTGCTTCAGAAAATCAGGCAGCAGGAGTGCCAAGTGCTTCTGATCACCCCGGATTGGCCAAGCCGATCGTGGTATACGGATCTGCTGGACCTTCTGGTCTGCAGTCCGGTTCCTCTGCCTCTGATGGACGACCTTATCTTCTAGGGCAAGGCCCTTCACGACAATCCGTCAATGTTCCGATTGACTGCGTGAATGTTGTCAAGGAATCTAGAATTAAGGAGGGCTTTTCTGAGCAGGCGGCCATGTTTATGGCCAAAGCCAGGAGGGGGTCAACCTCCAGAGCATATAACTATAAAATCAACAGATTTGCAGAGTGGTGCTCAAAGAGATGTATTGATCCAATGGATTCATCTATTCAGGTAGTAGCTGATTTCCTCTGTCACCTATATGATGCCTATAGCCTCAAGCCTAACTCTATTGCTGGTTATAAGTCAGCTTTAATGACTGTTATTCCTTGATTGGCTAACAGGGGGAGTGATGAAGTAAGTACATTAAATGTATCAATTAAAGGCATGGGCAATCTAAGACCAAGGAATCCACCACTGATTCCAGTTTGGAGTTTATCTCTGGTGCTTCAGGTACTAGGAGATAAGCCTTTTGAACCACTTATTTCCATTTCTATGAAATTGTTGACTCTTAAAACTGTGTTTTTAATTGCTGCGGCCTCGGCAAGGCGTAGGAGTGAGATTCACGCCTTATCAGCCGAGGATGACCGTTTTGTGGTTACAGGGGAAGGCCTTAAGCTTCTACCTAGGATTAATTTCTTGGCTAAGAATCAGTCTTTGAAATATCCAGGTCAACCTATTTTTTTGCCATCTTTAACTAGATATGATCCTAATTCTAAAGTATGGTGCCCCGTACGGGCGCTGCTCCGGTACAAACAGCGTACTTCGGAGTGGCGTACCGACCAGTCAGCGTTATGGTTGTCATATATTGATTTCACTTCAAGAGTATACTTACCTCCCTAATACTTTTGATATTGCTAAATATTGGCTTTCACTCAATAAACACTCAGATTTAAAACAGTTAGGTGCCCCTACTGGGCAGGGAGTCCGAGCGTAGTCTGGCGGATGCCAGCCCCACCACCGCGCATGCGCAGACTAGCACTACCTCTTTGCTAGATTATTGGCAGAGAGATCACACATGTCTTTTTGTGCAAAAGCTTTTTCTTACTCTTAAACTGTTTAAGTGGTGTTATTTTGGAGTGATAGTCACTGATTTGGATGGCAGGAAGGATTACTTCGCCAAAGGGGGACTTAGGGCCTTTAAATCAGGTGACTTCTAGTAAAATTAGCGAGTTTTCTTCCCGGTGTATTGTGTTTCCGGGACTCGCGTTTACCGTGATAAGCGCCTTGGTTAGTTGGTTTATGTCAACTCGGTGCTACCTAAGGCTAATTTCTCTTTCTGTTTATGTCCACAGGTCTGTATGACGCTAGGTGGTGGCATCACAGCAGCAGAGAGTTAGTTTTCTCTCCACCATGGTTCCATTTCCTACTAACACTGTTAGGTTATCTAACCAAATGAAAAATTATGTCCAGTGAGTTGGAGGCCTAGTATAAAGGTCTTCTCACTTTGCCCTCTTGATCCAATTCCTTCCCCATGAGGTGGAGAGAGTTAAGAGGCGTGCAGGTGGTGGAGTACTCCGGTTCGTCACGTTGGATGGTTTGTCTATACAAGGTGTCAGGTATCTAGTTATTGATAATGTGGTGATGTTAATTATAGTAAGCAAAGGGAGATAATTAACATTTTTGCCAGAAAAGAGTTATCTATGTGTATCTGATGGTTGTGTAGTCGACGTATCCATTCAGCATACAATTCGTCCTTGCACTTGGATGTTTTGTTGGGATCGAATTTTTCCTGTCACGGGATTAATGACGTCATAATCAGCCTGGCTATGTATTTATCAGCAATTCAAGTCGCTATGCTGGTTTCTGATGTATATTGATCTTTATGATCGTTTTCCTTCTCTTTGAGTTGGTTTGAGTGTCTAAGCTTAACTAGTTTGCTCATACTCCTCGTCCTTTGCCCTGTTTCAGGGACCGGGTTGCGCGTCCTGTGGACGATTTCTACATGATAAGTTCTGGCCTCATCTTTGCTATCAATGTAGCCCTTGTGGTCCATTGGCTAATTGTGACATATGTAAGCACTGGGGGGGGCGAGTTAATGTCCGAATTCTTGTGCTTACAGGCGACGGACAAGGTGGTAGAGGAGGAGAAGAAGAAGAAGCGGAAACGAGAGGTTGTAAGTAGGAAGGGTAAGGGGAAGGTCTCGTCCGCGGTGGATATGGAGGCCTTCCGGACCGAGATGTTGGGAGAGATGAAGAGGGCAGTAAAGGATTTGGTTCCAGAGTTGCTTCGTGGCATGCTTCCTGGACCAAGTCCTTTACTGTCCTCATCATCGGCTTCGGAGCAGGTGATCCCCGCCTCTGGATCGGTTTTCCTTAGACCGCTTCCGTTGTTCGACGATTCAGAGGTGGCCCCATTAGAGGGGGCGTTCCACGACCCTGGCAGCAGGCTTATTGCCGCGCCGAGAGGGGACCGTGGACGGTTGTCGCTGGAACCCGCGGGCTGCTTATCAGTCCAGGGGTATCCGCACGCCGCGGTGGCCAGTACCTCCTATGGCACCGTTCCTGGTCAGCCCGGGTTAGCTCTCTTTGCTGACCCGGGGTCTAATCTTTCTGACCAGGGTGATGAGGATTACCTGCTAGGGTCGCCGTCTGACGACGTGGACATGGATGAAGACGTTTGTGCACCCCTCGCGGGGAATACAGGCGGCTTCTTCCACGGTTTTACTCACCCTGGAGTAGAGTCCGCGGCTCAGGTGGTGGCCCAGGGCGCTGCTGATGGCCAGCGGTACCGCATACCTCGGCTTGCCGAGGGTGTTGCTGGTGCTGGCCGGGCCCGTGGTGGGGTGGTATATACCCCGCGCTCTGCCACGGTGCCTGCTCCTGGTCAAACCAGTGATATTGTCATGCCGGTACTGTCAGGCCCGCATGTTTTCCCTGGCTTGCCAGGTGTATCAGCGTACCCGCCGTCAAGCTCTGCTGCTTGCGCTCAGGAGGAAGACGAAGGACCCCGTCTTGTAGAGCGCTCGCAGTTAGCCACGGAGGAGGATTGGTCTGACGCTTGCCAGTGGTTGGTGAGCGTTAGGCCTGATCTGCCCGTGGAGCAGTCGGCTAGCCAGCGTGACCACAGGCCGTGGTTAGCTGGGAAACCGACTGCTAACGCTATGCCTTCTCTGCCGCTGGCGGAGCATGTCGTTGACATGTTCAAGGCGGCGGAGTCGTCCATTAAGTCGAGTGGACGTCTCGCGAAGGCCCCTCGCGAGGTGGCCAGGCGTTGTCGCATCGGGCCCTGGATTACCAGCGGTACGGTGTGGTACCCAAGCCCAGCGTGGATGACCGCGCGGCTTTGGGTGAGGATGCGCGGCCAGGCTCCCGTTCTGACACGGGGGTCTTGTGCTCGAACGCGTTGCGTTCGGCGAATACTGCGTTGCGTGATGCGGAGGAGAGTGGGAGGGCTTCGATTGCCGCTCTGTCCCACGTCTCCCAGCTGTTACAGGGGGTAGTAACGGCATCCGCATCGCGCCAGCCTAGTCCGGTCACGGTCCAGCGAGCCATCCAGGATGGTATTAACCTGGCGCTGGACTGTATGACTCGGGCGGTGACCAGGAGTGTCCGGGCAAGACGCACGTTTGCCCTGGACAATCTGTGCCCGTCTCAGGACCTGTACAATAGGCTACTGTGTACGCCTATGACGGGTCCTGGTCTTTTTGGAGGTGAGGGATGTCGACACCTCCAGGAGACGGTCACCCTGGTGAATAACCAGAGGGCGCTGCGCGAGCAGTTTGAGGTGCTGCGTCGTGCTAACGTTCGCGCCGCGGCCCCTGCGTATCGTCCCCTGCAGGCTCGAGGTGGTGCTGGCCAAGTCAGAGGCCAGCCACCGTCGCAGCGTCGGCCTCGGCCGCGTGCGATTCGGCCAGCAGCGAGGGGGGCGCAGGTTCCTCAGGCGCCGTCAGCCAGGCAGCCGCCAGCGCACCGAGGTGCGCGCGGGGCGAGGCGGGGCGCGCGAGGATCTGGGCGTGGTTATCGGTCCTGACGGGATGGTTACCGCGGTAAGAACCACTCCGGTGTTTATGGCGACGGAGACAGTGCCGCTCTTGCATGCCTCGTGTCCACCGCGGTCCCTAGCTGGACCGGTGGGAGGCCGGCTAGCCGACCACATGCAAGAGTGGGAACGGTTAACTCAGGACCGTTTAGTCTTGCGATGGCTTTCCGTCGGGTATCATCCAGAGTGGATGACAAGCCCGCCGTCGCGACTGTCTCTAGTGCCAGTCTGGACTCCCATTCCGAGAGATCCAGAGCAAAGGTTGTGTATCGAGGAGGAGATAGATTCCCTCATACAAAAGGGAGCTATTCAGCCGGCACAAAGGTGTCCGGGCTTCTATTCAACCCTGTTCTTAGTAACAAAACGCACCGGAGGGTGGAGACCGATTCTCAACCTCAAGCCATTGAACAAGTTCATCGAGACGCCCAGTTTCAAGATGGAAACGGTGCGCTCGGTGTTGGCGGGGTTGGAGAGGGGGATGTGGACGGCGTCGATAGATTTGAAGGACGCTTATTTCCACATCCCCATCCACGGGAGTTTCTGTCGCTTCCTGAGATTTGCATTCCAGGGCAGACAGTGGGAATTCAGGGTGTTGCCCTTCGGAATTTCCACGGCTCCTCGGGTTTTCACCCGTGTGGTTCTTGCGATCACAGCATACCTCCGCAGGAGAAGCATAGCAGTCCACACGTACATAGACGACTGGCTGTTAAAGGCACACGACAAGGAAGCTTTATCGGCCAATCTGGTGATTGTTTTGAAAACTCTCTCGGATTTGGGCTGGATGATAAATTTCCCAAAATCAGAGCTGACTCCATCCCAGAGGTTTGTTTACCTGGGAATGTTCTTCGATCTGGAGACGGGATATGTTTATCCTACTCAGGAGAGAGTGCTAAAACTCATCTCGTTAATTCAGTCAGTGTGCGACAGTCGTCATGTCCTGGCACGGGTTTACTTGAGAATGCTGGGGTTGATGGTTTCTTTGGAACCAGTCATTCCTCAGGCCGCCTTACGCAGGCGGCCGATCCAGTTGTTTCTCATGACACAATGGACCCAGAGTACAGGTTCGCTGGACTCGAACGTGTCAGTGTTGGCGCCTCTGATTCACCACCTGCAATGGTGGTTGCTCACAGAGAATCTCTTGGTGGGGGTTATGCTGACCCCTCCCCACCCTCAGGTGACTGTGTATACAGATGCATCGATGGAGGGCTGGGGGGCTTGCCTGGAAGAGTCCACGATATCAGGGCTTTGGAATCCGGAACAGTCAAAGGAACATATAAATCTACTGGAGCTAAGAGCAGTAGTCCTGGGCCTGGAACATTTCTTACAGAAAGTTCAGGGCAAGATTGTTCTCATTCGTTCAGACAACTCAACAGTTGTGACTTACATAAACCGCCAGGGCGGAACGAAGTCGCCCAGTCTCTGTATGATGACATGGAGACTGCTTTGTTGGTGTCTGGATCACCAGATTACCTTGAAAGCAGTTCATATTCCGGGAAGGTTAAACCTGCTAGCAGACTCATTGAGCCGAAGGATGAGTGTTTTACCCACGGAATGGCAACTAAATCAATGTGTGGCGGATCGTCTGTTCGACCATTGGGGGAAACCCAACATCGATTTGTTCACAACGAAGAAGAATGCGAAGATGACGACGTACGTCTCTCCGATTCCGGATCCAAGCGCTTTCGCAACAGATGCGTTAGCTATCAGCTGGGGGAGAATGTATGCATACGCATTCCCTCCAGCAATCCTGATTCCAAAAATTCTTCAGAAAATCAGACAAGAGGAATGCCAAGTGCTTCTGATCGCCCCGGATTGGCCAAGCCGATCATGGTATACGGATCTGCTGGACCTTCTGGTCTGCAATCCGGTTCCTCTGCCTCTGATGGACGATATTATCTTCCAGGGCAAGGTCCTTCACAACAATCCGTCAATGTTCAGATTGACTGCGTGGATGTTGTCAAGGAATCTAGAATTAAGGAGGGCTTTTCTGAGCAAGCAGCCATGTTTATGGCCAAAGCCAGGAGGGGGTCAACCTCCAGAGCATATAATTATAAAATCAACAGATTTGCAGAATGGTGCTAAAAAAGATGTATTGATCCAATGGATTCATCTATTCAAGTAGTAGCTGATTTCCTCTGTCACCTCTATGATGCCTATAGCCTCAAGCCTAACTCTATTGCTGGTTATAAGTCAGCATTGAGGTCTGTTATTCCTTGCTTGGCTAAGAGGGGAAGTGATGAAGTAAATACATTAAATGTATTAATTAAAGGCATGGGCAATCTAAGACCAAGGAATCCACCGGTGATTCCGTCTTGGAGTTTATCGCTAGTGCTTCAAGTACTAGGTGATAAGCCTTTTGAACCACTTAGTTCCATTTCTATGAAACTATTAACACTGAAGACTGTGTTTTTAATTGCTGCGGCCTCGGCTAGGCGTAGGAGTGAAATTCATGCCTTATCAGCCGAGGATGACCGTTTTGTGGTTTCAGGGGAAGGCCTTAAGCTGCTACCTAGGATTAATTTCTTGGCTAAAAATCAGTCGTTGAAATATCCAGGTCAACCTATTATTTTGCCTGCTTTAACTAGATATGATCCTAATTCTAAAGCATGGTGTCCCGTCCGGGCGCTGCGCCGGTACAAACAACGTACGGCGGAGTGGCGCACCGACAAGTCAGCGTTATGGTTGTCATATATTGAACCCCATGGCAGGGCTTCTAAGGACACCATTTCCAGGTGGATTGTTGAATGCATTCAGTTTTGCCATAAATCCGCCACCGGGAAGCAGGTTGACGTGGCCAAGGCTCACAGTGTCCGCGGCGTAGTGACATCCACTGCCCTATTTAATGGGGTCCCTGTGGATGATATTATGTCGGTGGCTCAGTGGCACTGTGAGTCAAGTTTTACAGACCATTATCTCCGTGACACCTCTAATCCTCTCGCCTTGTCGATTTTGAAAAAATAACTCGGTTTATATTTTTTGAGGAGGGTTTTCCTCATTACTTATATATTTCACAATTAATTTATGGAAACACCCACTTTTTTGGGCCTGCATCAGTCTTTACCAATGGGAAGATGATGTCAGCAGCCATTTCAACAAGGTCAGTCTTGTTCATGTGTTGTCCGTTGTTGATTGTATTGTCACGATTACCCGTTATTAATATGGTGATTGTTTGTGTATTTGTGTGGTTCATTGTTGAGAGTTACGAAAATGGAGCTTTTTCGTCTCTGTCCTGTAGTACATGGCACTTGTACGTAGAGAGCGTATAGGACATTGAGGTCAGTCGACTCTTCCTCCCAGGAAGGAGGGGGGGGGGGGGGAGCGCATATGACATTCGGTCATCTCTCATACATCGGTGGTGTTATCCGATGGTTAGTCAAATCCTGACTGTTTTTTCTTACAGTTTCAGAAGTTTAAGTGCCTTAAACGCAGAAAAGCGTATAGGGATGAGCTGGTCTTTTGACCTCGCCTCCCTCCCGCCAGATTCACTTTCGAATTCTGGCAATATCAAAAGTATTAGGGAGGTAAGTATACTCTTGAAGTGAAATAAATGAAATCTAGGATTTCTTTTTTCACGAGAGAGTTGATACTTACCTCCCTAGATACGGACCCGGCCTCTCCACCCCACAGAGGCTCGGTCTTCAGGCTCTTAATAGTTGCATGTGTGTCAGCCAATAATCTAGTCAGAGGAAGTGCTAGTCTGCGCATGCACGGTGGTGGGGCTGGCATCCGCCAGACTACGCTCTGACTCCCTGCCCAGTAGGGGCACCTAACTGTTTTAAATCTGAGTGTTTATTGAGTGAAAGCCAATATTTAGCAATATCAAAAGTATTAGGGAGGTAAGTATCAACTCTCTCGTGAAAAAAGAAATCCTAGATTTCGTTTAACCCCATGGCAGGGCGTCTAAGGACACTATTTCCAGGTGGATTGTAGAATGTATTCAGTTTTGTCACAAATCCGCCACCGGGAGACAGGTTGATGTGGCCAAGGCTCACAGTGTCCGCGGTGTCGTGGCATCCACTGCCCTGTTTAGTGGGGTCCCTGTGGATGACATTATGTCCGTGGCTCAGTGGCACTGTGAGTCAAGTTTTACAGACCATTACCTCCGTGACACCTCAAATCCTCTCGCCTTGTCGATTTTGAAACAATAATCGCCTGTATGTTTTATGAGGAGCGTTTCCTCGTTGCTTATATACATCACATTTAAGTAATGGTAACAACCACTTGTCGGGACTGCATCAGGCTTCTCTACTGAGAACGTGATGACAGCTTCCAAGTTCAACAAGGTCAGTCTTGTTTATGTGTTGTTCATTGTTAAATGTATTGTCACGTTACCCGTTATTATTAATATGGTGATGGTTTGTGTGGATTGTGGTTCATAGAGAGTATACGAAAATGGAGTACTTTCGTCTCTGTCCTGTAGTACGTGGCACTAGTACGTAGAGAGCGTATAGGACATTGAGGTCATCTAGTCTTCCTCCCAGGAGGGGGGGGGGGGGAGCGCATATGACATTCGGTCATCTCTCATGCATCGGTTGTGTTATCCGATGGTTTGTCAAATCCTGACTGTGTTCTCACACAGTTTTCAGACGTTTTTAAGTGCCGTAAACGCGTGAAAGCGTATAGGGAAGAGCTGGTCTTTTGACCTCGCCTCCCTCCCGCCAGATTCACTTTCGAATTCTGGCAATATCAAAAGTATTAGGGAGGTAAGTATACTCTTGATGTGAAATAAACGAAATCAAGGATTTCTTTTTTCACGAGAGAGTTGATACTTACCTCCCTAGATACGGACCCGGCCCCTCCACCCCACAGAGGCTCGGTCTTCAGGCTCTTGGTAGTTGCATGTGTTAGCCAATAAATTAGTCAGAGGAAGTAGTAGTCGGCGCATGCGCGGTGGTGGGGCCAGCATCCGCCTGACTACCTCTGTCTACCTGCCCAGTAGGGGCACCTAACTGTTTTTAATCTGAGTGTTTTATTGAGTGAACGCCAATATTTAGCAATATCAAAAGTATTAGGGAGGTAAGTATCAACTCTCTCGTGAAAAAAGAAATCCTAGATTTCGTTTAGTCTGTGGAAACCCATAAAAATCGACAATGACCTTAAATCCAATCTGGCCACAAACCATGATGAATGGTGGTTATTAAGCGAGAAAATATCAACCACACAATTTATTTATTCTCTTAATAATTCCATATACCATACAGATCAGAAATAACTTAATGTTGCCAGAGGAAAATAAAATGTACTAAATATCCACTTATCTTCAAAATATTCAACAGACCATTACCTACTAACTACCGAGTAACATGTTTCTGTCTTTTTTAAAACATTTAATGTTATTTATGACCTGTACTGTACCTTGCCTCATCGTCATGGCGTCGTATTATTCACTATTTGCTTCAGTTTGAGACACTACAGTTGCCAGGAAATTCAGGAGTGTCTGTCAGTTCTGGTTCAGCTGCCAATCACCGAGTGAGATCTATCTCGGTCAAGTCTCTCACACCGTCTCTTCATTCTGCATTCAGTAGTGTCGTCTCTTCGCAAAGATCCACACCCTTTGTACAGGAGGTAGGCATCAATTCACCTTTCCAGAGTATCCATTCATCATTAGACCTCGTATGACGTTATAATCAGCTCAGCGTGTGTATGATGACGTCATAATCATTACATCACAAAGGGTTCCATATAGACCGTCACCAAATCTCAAATGGTCTGACACGTATGAATTGTATATCTTTGTAATTCTTTGCTATTTAATAAACATGCTTTAGGCAGCAACAGCGCCCAGTCAAATTAGTTTCAAAATATTCAACAGCTTACCTGTGTAGTTTTTTGGAAGTTGATGGTCAAGGTGTTCATAGATCGATCGATCCCAACACGAGCGAGGTGTGGGTGTAGCTTAGCTGGAGATGGGCGGGGCATAGCTAAAACCGGAAAGGCCCATTATACATCTGTGCATGTATATAAGAATGATTTATTAACCTTTTAGTGGTCAGGTTAGTGAAAACTGTCTTCTGCTGTGGTCTTGCCCAATGTCCATTTACAGGACATTAGAAGACAATTTTTTTTAATTTTATCACTTAGATGATCTTGCTTGATAGTCATTCTTGTGGTAAATTAAAAAAAGAGTTCTCTTGGCATGTAAATGGACATTGACTAAGCAAAGCTCTTGCTTTTCTTGACCAGTCCTGACCATTAAAGAGTTAAAAATTGTATGTAAAATATTATTTTTAATTTTCCTCAGAGTTTTGCTTTACATGTTGGTGTTTTGTGCATAAAACTGTTTCATTTTATCTCTGTGCTGAAATCCTAGCATATCAATCTCAAAGCAACTACTGGTAAGGTGATGACTATTTTGAAAATTACTTAAATGGAAGCGCTATTGATTCCCTAATCATATGAATACTATAACATGATTTGTAATTATGTCATTCTGGATTTTGTACCCTAATTGTAGCTTACCACGCCTTACTAGAGGAGGTGATAGGTCATGTAGTAATGTGCTGACCCACGAAACCAGCTAGCTGGGGTTTGCATCTGGAGTCAGCCATCTAACGAATGTTGGAAACTTGGGCAATCGCCTTACTCGCTGCCTTTATATCCACAAGTATGAATGGCTACCTGTACGAAAAAACCGTGGAGTAGTTACATGTGATGGACTGACAGGGGGAGTAGAAATACTGTCTGCCGCTTAGCATTAGAGGAAACTGGGGAGAAGTACCAGCACATATGCTCACTCATGGAGCCCATAAAAAAGTGTGCACATGGCAATACTACTACTGCTTCCTATGCAGTCACATGACCAATGCTTCTAGAATCAATATATGTTAGGTTTGTTGTTTTAGCAATAAATCCAATTAATTTTATGATAGAAGATTTTAACCCTTTCACTGATGAATTCCCTCTATCTCATTTTCAAAAGGCCCATACAGGAAAACTTAGAAATTAATTTGATTGGAAGCCATTCCTGCCTTAGGCAGCAATGTTCCAGTCAGATTAATTCCAAAATATTCAACAAAATAAGTTTTATATCGTAAAGAATTTGTTTTTTCAACTTAAGGCAAGTCATCTTTGTGTCTGTAGATATGAATAATCTCACTTATAATGCTCATGTTTCTGTATTTATGCAGCCATTATACACACATGGAGAAGTAGCTGGTCTAAGTAAGTCTGCCAGCAAACAACCACCAATCTTGGAAATACAATCAGAGAAAAGCAATATTCCATCACCATCAGCAAGTTACTCTAACAGACGGGGAGCGGGAGTACCGCTATCCAATCACATACCATTACCTGGTAAATACGGACATGAACGAGAATGGCAAGCAACTGCTTTCCATTCTGCTGATACTGTGCTTTTGAAACAATTTAAAAAACAACCCTTGTGTGATAGATCTCAGATTTACAGGTTAAATAATCACCAGGCTAGCATAATGTCAGGGCTTGTGCCTATAAGATGTAGCTACTCCTTGCCAAATCTATACATGACAAGCAGTGTGAATGAATTTGTTGATAGAGAGGATCAAATTAATAGCTCTGAGATGGGCGAGTGTAGAATGGCAATAGCACAACATCAACAAAGAACATTGCCTGAAATGGCTCCATGCAATGATGACCCTGAGACAGTTTTGGACAATGACGAGCATATGCTTGCTGCGGATGAAGTGATTCCTACTGAGGCTGTGATTTCTTATCAATGTATTTCTATGTTAAAACTCCAAGAATGTCAACCTCTTCATACAGATTCTACAAATGAAGATATACAGGATGATGGACATCGGGATAACAATAATGGTGATGATGATGATGATGATGATGATGATGATGATGATCACTGTGTTGGGAATGAGTCAACGACCTACTTTCCTCCTTTGGAGCAAATCGGAGGCAGTTTAGAAGATATTGAAGTACAGACACCCTGTCTACATTCAGCACATCACGGTGACGCTTTAGTGAACAGAAAATATGGCCATTCTAAGTCATTCAGACTTCCATCAGAAAGAAAACATGTTAATATTTATGGCATTAGTCTACTAGGCAGAGAGAAAAACCTGTTTCTACCAAATAAAGGATTATTCAAAGTTCCTTCCGAGCCAGTTATAAATTATTTTCGACATTCTGTTGGTATGGACATTAGTGACATACACAGAGATGACCTTATTGACTCAGAAACAACAGTGACAGAAGATAACCTGGACCATGATTTCTTAGAATCTTTTCAGTCTGGCATGACTAGCTGCTCCATGGCACCAGCTACGAGTGTACATTCGCAACAGTATCAGCTGCTCATTGTGCCGCTGTCCGCGTCATTTATAGATATCATCATCATTGTGCAGAGGATTCTGGGATTTGCTAAAGCCTTGTGTGAGACAATTTGCCCGCCATCTATTCAGGGATCTCGTGGCCACTGGGATACAGTTTCTGCAGCCAGCGGTGAGACTGATGATTCAACATATTGCTTGGACCTTTCACATGCGAGACGTCAATTATTCTTGCGATTTACAAAGGTATGCAAACAAACAATATCATAATTATGATTTTTGACACTTTCATCGATGAATTCCCCAGAACTCATTTTTAACTCTACGGTACAGGAAAACTATTGAATATTTTGAAATTAATTTTACTGGAACCCGTTGCTGCCTTAGTTAATTAGAAAATTAATTTCAAAATATTCAAATATATGTTACGGATGTCTGTCATCTCTGTGTACTAATCATGGACCCGCAATCAGTTATAGCTTTAGTTGTGACTCACAATTAGTATACGTCTGTCTGTCTGCTGGTCAGTTGGTCTGTCTGCCTGATAGCCGGTCGGTCTGTCAGATTTTTAATTTTTTTTACATAGATGCCTGTGTGACAACTATAGTGCATTCGCTCTTGCTTTTTCTACTTCGAATAATACTTACCAGATGTACTATTATGATAATGTCTATTATCTAGTCTAGCTCAAAATAAACAATTAAAACTCTGCACTCTCCTGGTCCTGCCCATACTGTGTCCGGGAATTACCATAGCCGCAGGTACCGAGTCAATTCCCAATCACAGTCAGATTCGTCTATTTTGCGCTTTTGTAAAGTCGCATGTGTAGAGTGCTCAAATTTTCAATAATTTAAGCGGTTTAGCATTTGTTGTGGGAATACTATCGGTGGCTTCATGGAGGCACTAGGAAAATCATCACAGGGGCAGGTTGTATCAATCTAGAATTTATACATTCGTGCCATAATGACTGTTTGAAATTTCCTTAAATTTGGCACATTGTTTTAAAATGATAGCTATTGTTGGAGTCGTTTCTGTACCCGTTAACTTTTAGTTTTAATTCGGGTACTCGGTTAATTTCTCTTGCGACTCGGTTCCTCTAAAGATGGATGCATCCTTAGCCAAGATGGCGGCGCCCATGAATTATGTCTTGCTTGGCGTGGTGTGTCTAGGCACTCTGTTTTCGCCGATTTTTAGCTCTCGCTTCATTGTCGAGGGTGTTTGTAGCGATCGGCGTTGTATTCTTGGTTGTTTAACGTTAGTTAACTGCTAAGTTGTGTTTTTTAATTTTCACTCAAAAAAGTTTCAAATATTTCCTGCCTAAAGGCTTGATTATCATTAATTTAAGAGAAAGTTAATGTGTTCTAAGAAATTCTTTTACTATCAAGTCGATTGTGCGTATTGCTCGTCATCGTTTGTCATGTGCAGTGTTCGCAGAAACCAAAGAACCAGGACACGTTGTGCCAGAAATGCAACAGGTTCATGGAGCGCAAGTACTCGGGACATCACTGTGTAGCGTGCGCGAAGTGTAAGGTGGGAAGCCCATGTGATGTGTGCGCCAAGTGGTTGTCGGCAATGGTGGCAGAGTTTGATCGGGATCGACATGCGCGTCTGGAGAGGATCACGAGGGGCAAGGTGGCGAAGCTGGACCAGGCGTCTCTGAAGGGACTGGAAGGTCGTGTGAATGACCGCATGGATTCAGCTCTGGGCGTATGGGCGGCCCAGTTTAAGGCTATGTTTGAGTCTTTTCATCCCATGGTCCCGTCGATGCAAGCTAGTGCAGGACAACCCTTAGGTGGTCCGGCTAGTTCTGCGGAGGGTCAAGCACCTGCCCCTTCTCTGTCATTGGCTCAAGAGCCGACGATAGAGGAGGAAGATCTTCTTATGGAAGATTCCAGCATGCCGGATATTTCGATGATGGCAATGCCTAGTACTTCCCAGGGGTCTCCCTCGGGATGTGTACGGGTTTGCCAGGCGGATGGTGATATCGACGTTCCGTCGGGTATTTTCCATCCGCTGTTTGTGCAACCAGAGGTGTTGGCGGAGCCGTGTTTTGCGGTTCCTGCCGGTATCCCGGCGGCTTTGGGTGAGGCTCCTATCGGAATGCCGTCACCTGCCGTAAGTAAAGCGGTCGTGGTCCCGACTCCTGTGCTGGAGCCGATGGACTGCGGAGAATCCGGGTCCGGCGATTCGTTGGACACCGGTGCCGCTGGTATCCGAGCTATGGATGCGCTGTCTTGGTAGAATGGTGTCTCATAGCTCTCAGCATGGATCGTCGGTGGCCCTCTCATCCAAGGGAGAGAGGGAGGATGAAAACGGAAGTTCTTTAATG
This sequence comes from Chaetoderma sp. LZ-2023a, assembly GCA_034401795.1. NCBI lineage: Eukaryota > Metazoa > Mollusca > Caudofoveata > Chaetodermatida > Chaetodermatidae > Chaetoderma > Chaetoderma sp. LZ-2023a. Next base: position 31,872,742 of record CM067369.1, read on the forward strand.
GACGAGTCCGTTTTCTGCACCGAAGCTGAATGGGTGCATGTCCTTGGATGGATGTCTGACCGTCTCGGGTTGGCATCTGATCTTGGATCTCAGTGCGATCCGACGATGGAGCGGATGTCAGAGCGAGCGGCTAGCGCTCTGTCAAGTGGCTTTTCTGCCATGCCAACACTCCCGTTGGACATGCAGACTTCCGATATGCTGGAAGTTGCGGCATACTGTCTGGTTCAGCCGGAGTATGCATTGCCCAAGGCCCCGAAGGGGATACGGAGTAGGGTCCGTTTTCCGGAGCTTGCCTACCATCAGTATGCCCGGGTTCCACGGCTTTCCGTCGGGGAACGAGAGGCGCTGTCCTTTGGTTTCACAGACCAATAAAGATCCGTTCAATGAGCTGACGCTCATTGAAGATGCGGCGAGGGCAGCTATAGCTGCGCTCTCGCACAGATGTACCGTCCTGCAGGGTATGCTGGCCTGCACGGCGGAGGGTGGACAGGTGCCAGAGGCTGCTCCCGGAGTTATTCGGGACACCATGCACCTGTCTCAAGATTGCCTGGCCAGGGTGATCACAAGGACATTGGCAGAGCGACGGAGAATGGTTCTCGATTGTGTAGAACATAGGCCATCCGGATCACAAGGACCTGGCCGTTCGTCCTCATACAAGTCCTCTTATAAGAGGCGTATGAGGATGACAAGAAGGGTGGCGGTTCGGGCCGCGGCGGCTACCGTAAGGATAGCCGTGGTGGTGATTCTGGACCGTCGTATTACAAGAAGCAGCAGAGGTCGTTCCTGACGGGTTTCCGGCGGAACCAGATCCGGTAACATTAGGAACGAATGGAGTCGAGAATCTTCACCCAAGCGATTTAGCGTCGTCTCGTGCAATCTTGACCGACAGCTGTGTGCAGATTCCTTCCGTCGGCGGCAGGCTTCAACTGTTCCTAAGCCAATGGGAACAGGTCGTGCGCGATTGTTTAGTCTGTCAATGGATAAGAAACGGCTACGATCCGGACTGGCTCATCCATCAATCGTTAGTTCCGTTAACATCGACTCCAATATGGACTCCCGTTCCAAGAGAATCAGATCGTCTAGATGCCATTTGCTCAGAAATAGAATCTCTTCGTCAGAAGAATGCGATTCATCTAGTCCGCAATCAGTCTTCTCTGGGCTTCTATTCGATGATATTCCTCGTTCCGAAGCGTACCAGAGGATGGAGACCAATTCTCAATCTCAAACCGTTGAACAAATTTATTCTTTCTCCCAAGTTTCAGATGGAGACTGTAGCAGCGGTAATGACAGGGCTGAGAAAAGGCATGTGGGCAGTGTCGATAGATCTGAAGGATGCATATTTTCATATTCCAATGTCAATTCCTTTTCAGAAATACCTTCGCTTTGCATTCCAAGACAATGTTTGGGAATTCAATGCGCTTCCATTCGGCCTGACCACAGCTCCGAGGGTCTTCACCAAAGTGGTTCTCGCCATGACTTCTTTACTTCGCAGGAGAAACATAGCTGTTCACACTTACATAGATGACTGGCTGCTAAAGGCGGGGAATCCAGTCACTCTGCGCAGCAATCTGCAGGTAGTCCTAGCCTTATTAAAGGATCTAGGATGGATTGTGAATCTAGAGAAATCAGAACTGACTCCATCCCAGGAGTTTGTTTATCTGGGAATATTTTTCAATCTCAGGGACGGCGTAGCTTTTCCGGCGGAGAGCAGAGTCAAGAGCCTGATTGCAGTTTTGGAGTCGGTTTCTCTAGGAGCCTATCGGACGGCGCGCCAATTTCTCAGGATACTGGGTTTACTAGTATCTCTGGAGAAGGTGGTTCCATATGCGGCACTCAGGCGCAGGCCAATTCAGATGTATCTAATGTCATTCTGGTCTCAGAGAACAGATCCGTTATCTCTGAGGATACCAGTAAAAGAACCATTGATATTCCCCCTTCAGTGGTGGTTATTGGAACAGAATCTCCTGCGAGGTGTTCCTCTACAACCTCCTCAACCTCAGATGTCCATCTTCACGTATGCATCGTTGACGGGTTGGGCAGCAGTATTGGACGATCAGTGAGTGTCAGGGGAATGGGATCGGACCAATGCACAGAAACATATCAATGTGCTCGAACTATTAGCGGTGGTATTGGCACTTCGAAAGTTCGAGAGTCTAATTCAAGACAAAATTGTCCTAATAAGGACAGACAACTCAACAGTGGTGTCTTATTTGAACCGCCAAGGCGGGACGAGATCACCAGAGTTGTGTATGATGATTTGGAACCTTCTGCTGTGGTGCCAAGAGAGGAATGTTGTTCTTCGGGCAGCACACATTCCAGGAAGATTGAACATCCTAGCGGATGCTCTCAGTCGAAGGACGGTTTGTCGTCCGACGGAATGGCAGCTCAACCAGTCGGTAGTGGAGGTTCTATTCAAACAATGGGGCAAGCCAAATGTCGACCTGTTTGCGATGAATCAAAACGCAAAGATGGTCACTTATGTGTCTCCGATCCCAGACCCACTAGCTCTAGCGGTAGACGCACTGGCGATAAGTTGGAAGGGAATGTACGCGTATGCGTATCCTCCAACAATTCTCATCCCAAAGGTTCTGGCAAAGATAAGAGAGGGGATGTGCCAAGTACTACTGATCACCCCTTATTGGCCCGGCCGATCATGGTTTACGGACCTGCTGGACCTTCTGGTCTGCAATCCAATCCCTCTTCCAGACAGAAGAGATCTAATCTCTCAGAACAAGGGTCTGTACCTTCACGACAGACCAGAAATGTTCAAATTGACTGCATGGATGTTATCAAGCAGCGTGCAATTGAGGGTTGCTTTTCTGAGCAAGCAGCGAAGTTTGTTGCTTCAGCCAGAAGAGGTTCAACCACGAAAACATATAATTATAGACTCAACAAATTTGCAGAGTGGTGTGAGGGAAGAGATATTAATCCCTTTTCTGCATCTGTTCAACACGTAGCAAATTTTATCTGTCATTTATACGAAGTTTACAAACTTGTACCTTCAACCCTAGCAGCATATAAGTCTGCATTAGCTTCAGTCATTCCCAGTCTGGCCATTGAAGGAGTGGAGAATGACACCTTGAATGAAGTTATTAAAGGAATGAGCAATCTGCGACCTAGACAGCCAATTCCTACCCCAGCATGGAATCTATCTCTTGTTCTACAGGTTTTAAGGCATGCTCCCTTTGAACCGATTAGATCTATTGACATTAAACTGTTAACTATTAAATCAGTTTTCTTGGTTGCAGCAGCATCGGCGAGAAGGAGAAGCGAAATACATGCGCTTTCTGCCGAACAAGACCGTTTTGTCGTCACGGGTGAAGGTTTAAGACTACTTCCACGTCTTTGTTTCCTGGCAAAGAATCAGTCACTTAAATATCCAGGACAGCCGATCAATTTGCCAAGTTTAACTAGACAAGACCCAAACTCTTCTGCTTGGTGTCCTGTCAGATGTCTGAAAATGTATAAGAAACGTACTGATGAGTGGAGAGATGACCCGAAATCTCTGTGGTTATTTCTCAAAGCTCCTCATTTACGCGCCTCGAAAGATACTATTTCTCGTTGAATAGTTGATGGTATTCAGATGTCGCACAAAATCGCTACAGGAAAGCAGATTGATCGTGCGAATGCCCATCAGGTCCGAGCACTAGCAGCATCATCGGCCATTTATACGGGTGTCTCATTAGAGGAGGTGATGTCTGTAGCACAATGGCATGCCGAGTCGTCATTCACTGATTTCTGCCTTCGTGACATCTCCAGCGCACTTAATTCGGTAGCCCTCGCCAATTTATCGAATCTAAACTAAGCCACTACTTCGCACACATCACAAAGTCTTCCACTTACACTGAACAATCGCTATGCACATGACTGAGTACGACCGTGGATTTGGCCGAGCTCCTGTGATGAACAAGAAAAGATCAAGCACTCAAAATGGTGAGTGTTTACATTAATTAAGTGACTATAAATATGTTTACTTACAGTCGAAATACCAGACTGCTTAGGTGAATAGTCTGGTACAAGAGTATACTTATCCTCTCAAACAGACATTAGACTCATTCCAATTTGAAAATCTAGTCGATATACTGATGGTTTTTCAAAATTTGAAGTTGTAGTAGCTTCTTTGCACTCTACTGGACTGCCCTAGCTGAGACTTGGGGCTGACACGGGTCTGGTGGGTGTTGCATCCCCAGTGACAGCCCTCTAATTTTGTGCGGACAAAAGACGGGGCGGAGCGCGGTCTAGACCATGGAAGTTTAGCACTCTATGAGTCAGATGGCAGAACCCAAGCGTATGCCAGGGTTCTAGTCTCTTCACAACCTTCTCTGTTGGATGGTAGATGAGTGCTGGTTCGAGCCTCACCTCCTCCCACCGGCATTTCCTGGCTATCGAAATCCGGAGTTTATCATAATAGTACATCTGGTAAGTATTATTCGAAGTAGAATCAAAAAAGAATCCGCTTTTGTTTCTACGAGAATTCTTAATACTTACCAGATGTACTATGGCCCTACCTCAGCCACCCCGCTGAGGTGAGGCTGAGCTGCTTTCGCTGTTTGTCAAGGCAAATATAAGATGAATCTGACTGTGATTGGGAATTGACTCGGTACCTGCGGCTATGGTAATTCCCGGACACAGTATGGGCAGGACCAGGAGAGTGCGGAGTTTTAATTGTTTATTTTGAGCTAGACTAGATAATAGACATTATCATAATAGTACATCTGGTAAGTATTAAGAATTCTCGTAGAAACAAAAGCGGATGCTTTTTTTATTCAAAGCCTTCGTCATAGTATAATCCCAATGAAGGAATCTAGTTTATCCAGCCATCTTATGACATCATAATCAATTACATAACATGTAGGATGAAGTCATAATCAATGGCATCATGAATGACGTAGTTAAGTACATCACGAACGCACAATTGGTGACGAGATTAGAGTTGTTGTATGAATTGTGTGTCTTTACTATTTAATAAACATGCTGTTGAATATTTTGAAAGTAATTTGACTGGACGCTGTACCATGTAGGATGTAGACTTATACATAGGCAGCAACAGCACCCAGTAAAATTTGTTTCAAAATATTCAACAGCTTACCTGTATAGTTTTCTGAAAATTGATGGCATGAAGGACTCAATTTAGTCCGTCTTAAACGCTTATTAGTCTGACACATTGTACGGATTGTATGTCTTTGCAATTTAATAAACATGCCATAGGCAGCAACAGGACCCAGTAAATTAGTTTCAAAATATTCAACAGCTTACCTGTATAGTTTTCTGAAAATTGATAGTCAGGGATTTCTGAGATCGATCGATCCCAACACAGGCGAAGTGTGGGTGGAGCTTAGCTAGAAATGGGCGGGGCATAGCTAAAACTGGATTCCTCAATTGAATAGATATATAGTCTCTGTCTTTGTTTTAAGAATTAATTATATTTTTTTCTTGCTCATACTGTATGTTATAAGATTGATTGGATTGCATCAATACCTTAGGGCATGAAATGGGTTAGTTATGTGTTACAGCGAAATCTGTCAATATTTGTCATTTGTATCTCCCCTAAAAACATGAAATACATACAAAATCTGGCTTCGGGAGTATAACCCCATACCTGCATGGATGCGATTTAAATTTGGAGCATGGATACATTGTGTGGACCTAGCTTGCATTTCGCTGAGCTCTCTTCAGATTTGCTAGAATTATTTTCTCGAACATAACAAAATCTGTTTTCTGGGGCATAACTGTAGATAGCACATTTTCGTGGATTTTGTGTCAAATTTAATGCATCAATGCCATGTAAAAACTATCATTTAAGATGGCGTTTCGTTGAAATAAGTTCATATTCACTCACCAGAGAGTTTAACTCCCTTTAAAATTGTATCAATAACATTAGATTGCTTGAATTCATGTCACGTGAGCGGTAAATGCCTTAACACTTTAATGTCTATATTTGTTCAAAAAATTAAAATATTTAATTATTGAATGGTCATTTGCAGGGCAAGAGAAGACTATTTTTGAATATTTACAAGTTGAATGGCTGGCTCGAGCCAGTCATTTTAGTGGTAAATTTTCAAAAATAGTCTTCTCTTGCCCTGCAAATGGACTTTCCTTAGAGGCCGGTTTTGGCCGGTTTCGTCATGAAAGGGTTAAATAGTGTGGCCAGATCAAATTGCTTTTCACTTCAAGAGTATACTTACCTCCCTAATACTTTTGATATTGCTAAATATTGGCTTTCACTCAATAAACACTCAGATTTAAAACAGTTAGGTGCCCCTACTGGGCAGGGAGTCAGAGCGTAGTCTGGCGGATGCCAGCCCCACCACCGCGCATGCGCAGACTAGCACTTCCTCTTTGCTAGATTATTGGCAAAGAGATCACACATGTTTTTTTGTTCAATAGCTTTTTCGCTCTCTTAAACTGTTTAAGTGGTGTTTGTTTGGAGTGTTAGTCACTTTTTTGGATGGCGGATAGGAATACGTCGCCACAGGAGGACGGAGGACCTTTAAATCAGGTGACTTCTAGTAAAATTAGCGAGTTTTCTTCCCGGTGTATTGTGTTTCCGGGACTCGCGTTTACCGTGATAAGCGCCTTAGTTAGTTGGTTTAGGTCAACTCGGTGCTACCTAGGACTAATTTCTCTTTCTGTTTCTGTCCACAGGTCTGTATGACGCTAGGTTGTGACGTCACAGTACCAGAGAATTAGTATTCTCTCCACCATGGTTCCATTTCCTACTAACACTGTTAGGTTATCTAACCAAATGAAAAATTATGCCCAGTGAGTTGGAGGCCTGGTATAAAGGTCTTCTCACTTTGCCCTCTTGTTCCAATTCCTTCCCCATGAGGTGGAGAGAGTTAAGAGGCGTGCAGATGGTGGAGTTTCCGGTTCGTCACGTTGGATGGTTTGTCTATACAAAGTGTCAGGTATCTAGTTATTGATAATGTGGTGATGTTAATTATTGTAAACAATCAAAGGGAGATAATTAACATTTTTGCCAGTAAAGAGTTATCTATATGTATCTGATGGTTGTGTAGTCAACTTATCCATTCAGCATACAATTCGTCTTTGCACTTGGATGTTTTGTTGGGATCGAATTTTTCCTGTCACGGGATTAATGACGTCATAATCAGCTGGCTATGTATTTATTAGCAATTCAAGCGCTAGGCTGGTTTTTGATGTATATTGATCTTTATGATCGTTTTCCTTCTCCTTGAGTTGGATTGAGTTTCTAAGCTTAACTAGTTGCTCATACTCCTTGTCCTTTGCCCTGTTTCAGGGACCGGGTTGCGCGTCCTGTGGACGTTTTATGCATGTGAAGTTCTGGCCGCATCTGTGTTATCGATGTAGCCCTTGTGGTCCATTGATTAATTGTGACATATGTAAGCACTGGGGGGGCGAGTTAATGTCCGAATTCTTGTGCTGCTTACAGGCGACGGACAAGGTGGTAGTGGAGGAGAAGAAGAAGAAGCGGAAACGAGAGGTTGTAAGTGAGAAGGGTAAGGGGAAGGTCTCGTCCGCGGTGGATATGGAGACCTTCCGGACCGAGATGTTGGGAGAGATGAGGAGGACAATAAAAGATTTGGTTCCAGGGTTGCTTCGTGGCATGCTTCCTGGACCAGATCCTTTATTGTCCTCATCATCGGCTTCGGAGCAGGTAATCCCCGCCTCTGGATCGATTTTCCTTAGTCCGCTTCCGTTGTCCGACGATTCAGAGGTGGCCCCATTAGAGGGGGCGTTCCACGGCCCTGGCAGCAGGCTTATTGCCGCGCCGATAGGGGACCGTGGACGGTTGTCGCTGGAACCCGCTGGCTGCTTATCAGTCCAGGGGTATCCGCACGCCGCGGTGGCCAGTACCTCCTATGGCACCGTGCCTGGTCAGCCCGGGTTAGCTCTCTTTGCTGACCCGGGGTCTAATCTTTCTGACCAGGGTGATGAGGATTACCTGCTAGGGTCGCCGTCTGACGACGCGGACATGGATGAAGACGTTTGTGCACCCCTCGCGGGGAATACAGGCGCTTTTTTCCACGGTATTACTCACCCTGGAGTAAGGTCCGCGGTTCAGGTGGTGGCCCAGGGCGCTGCTGATGGCCAGCGGTACCGCATACCTCGGCTTGCCGAGAGTGTAGCTGGTGCTGGCCGGGCCCGTGGTAGGGCTATATATACCCCGCGCTCTACCGCGGTGCCTGCTCCTGGTCAAACCAGTGATATTCTCATGCCGGTGCTGTCAGGCCCGCATGTTTTCCCTGGCTTGCCAGGTGTATCAGCGTACCCGCCGTCAAGTACTGCTTGCGCTCAGGAGGAAGACGAAGGACCCCGTCTTGTAGAGCGCTCGCAGTTAGCCACGGAGGAGGATTGGTATGACGCTTGCCAGTGGTTGGTGAGCGTTAGGCCTGATCTGCCCGTGGAGCAGTCGGCTAGCCACCGTGTTCACACGCCGTGGTTAGCTGGGAAACCAACTGCTAACGCTATGCCTTCTCTGCCGCTGGCGGAGCATGTCGTTGACATGTTCAAGGCGGCGGAGGCGTCCATTAACACGAGTGGACGTCTCGCGAAGGCCCCTCGCGAGGTGGCCAGGCGTTGTCGCATCGTGCCCCTGGACTACCAGCGGTACGGTGTGGTACCCAAGCCCAGCGTGGATGACCGCGCGGCTTTGGGTGAGGATACGCGGCCAGGATCCCGTTCTGACGCGGGGGTCTTGTGCGCGAACGCGTTGCGTTCGGCGAATACCGCGTTGCGTGATGCGGAGGAGAGTGGGAGGGCTTCGATTGCCGCTCTGTCCCACGTCTCCCAGCTGTTACAGGGGGTAGTAACGGCATCCGCATCGCGCCAGCCAGGCCCGCTCGCGGTCCAGCGAACCATCCAGGATGGTATTAACCTGGCGCTGGACTGTATGACGCGGGCGGTGACCAGGAGTGTCAGGGCAAGACGCACATTTGCCCTGGACAATCTGTGCCCGTCTCAGGACCTGTATAATAGGCTACTCCGTACGCCTATGACGGGTCCTGGTCTTTTTGGAGGTGAGGGATGTCGCCACCTCCAGGAGACGGTCACCCTGGTGAATAACCAGAGGGCGCTGCGCGAACAGTTTGAGGTACTGCGTCGTGCTAACGTTCGCGCCGCGGCCCCTGCGTATCGTCCCCTGCAGGCTCGAGGTGGTGCTGGCCAAGTCAGAGGCCAGCCGCCGTCGCAGCGCCGGCCTCGGCCGCGTGCGATTCGGCCAGCAGTGAGGGGGGCGCAGGCTCCTCAGCCGCCGTCAGCCAGGCAGCCGCCCGTGCACCGAGGTGCGCGCGGGGCGGGGCGGGTCGCGCGAGGATCTGGGCGTGGTTATCGTTCCTGACAGGGCGCTTACTGCGGTAAGGACCACGCCGGTGTGTATGGCGACGGAGACAGTGCCGCTCTTGCATGCCTTGTGTCCACCGCGGTCCCTAGGTGGACCGGTGGGAGGCCGGCTAGCCGACCACATGCAAGAGTGGGAACGGTTAACTCAGGACCGTTTAGTCTTGCGATGGCTTTCCGTGGGGTATCATCCAGAGTGGATGACAGGCCCGCCGTCGCGACTGTCTCTGGTGCCAGTCTGGACTCCCATTCCGAGAGATCCAGATCAAAGGTTGTGTATCGAGGAGGAGATAAATTCCCTCGTACAAAAAGGAGCTATTCAGCCGGCACAAAGGTGTCCGGGCTTCTATTCAACCCTGTTCTTGGTAACAAAACGCACCGGTGGGTGGAGACCGATTCTCAACCTCAAGCCATTGAACAAGTTCATCGAGACGCCCAGTTTCAAGATGGAAACGGTGCGCTCGGTGTTGGCGGGGTTGGAGAGGGGGATGTGGACGGCGTCGATAGATTTGAAGGACGCTTATTTCCACATCCCCATCCACAGGAGTTTCTGTCGCTTCCTGAGATTTGCATTCCAGGGCAGACAGTGGGAATTCAGGGTGTTGCCCTTCGGAATTTCCACGGCTCCTCGGGTTTTCACCCGTGTGGTTCTTGCGATCACAGCATACCTCCGCAGGAGAAGCATAGCTGTCCACACGTACATAGACGACTGGCTGTTGAAAGCGCACACCCGGGAAAGTTTGTCCGCCAATCTGGAGATTGTTTTGAAAATTCTCACAGACTTGGGCTGGATGATCAATTTCCCAAAATCAGAGCTGACTCCATCCCAGAAGTTTGTTTACCTGGGGATGTTCTTCGATCTGGAGACAGGATATGTTTATCCTACTCAGGAGAGAGTTCAAATACTCATCTCATTGATTCAGTCAGTGTGCGACAGTCGTCATGTCCTGGCACGGGTTTACTTGAGAATGCTGGGGTTGATGGTTTCGTTGGAACCAGTCATTCCTCAGGCCGCCTTACGCAGGCGGCCGATCCAGTTGTTTCTCATGACACAGTGGACCCAGAGTACAGGTTCGCTGGACTCGAATGTGTCAGTGTTGGCGCCTCTGATTCACCACCTGCAATGGTGGTTGAATACAGAGAATCTCTTACCGGGGGTTTTGCTAACCCCTCCCCACCCTCAGGTGACTGTGTATACAGATGCATCGATGGAGGGCTGGGGAGCTTGCCTGGAAGAATCCACGATATCAGGGCTTTGGAATCTGGAACAGTCACAGGAACATATAAATCTACTGGAGCTAAGAGCAGTAGTCCTGGGCCTGGAACATTTCTTACAGAAAGTTCAGGGCAAGATTGTTCTTATTCGTTCAGACAACTCAACAGTTGTGACTTACATAAACCGCCAGGGCGGAACGAAGTCGCCCAGTCTCTGTATGATGACATGGAAACTGCTTTGTTGGTGTCTGGATCACCAGATTACCTTGAAAGCAGTTCATATTCCGGGAAGGTTAAACCTGCTAGCAGACTCATTGAGCCGAAGGATGAGTGTTTTACCCACGGAATGGCAACTAAATCAATGTGTGGCGGATCGTCTGTTCGACCATTGGGGGAAACCCAACATCGATTTGTTCGCAACGAAGAAGAATGCGAAGATGACGACGTACGTCTCTCCGATTCCAGATCCAAGCGCTTTCGCAACAGATGCGTTAGCTATCAGCTGGGGGAGAATGTATGCATACGCATTCCCTCCAGCAATCCTGATTCCAAAAATTCTTCAGAAAATCAGACAAGAGGAATGCCAAGTGCTTCTGATCGCCCCGGATTGGCCAAGCCGATCATGGTATACGGATCTGCTGGACCTTCTGGTCTGCAATCCGGTTCCTCTGCCTCTGATGGAAGATATTATCTTCCAGGGCAAGGCCCTTCACAACAATCCGTCAATGTTCAGATTGACTGCATGGATGTTGTCAAGGAATCTAGAATTAAGGAGGGCTTTTCTGAGCAAGCAGCCATGTTTATGGCCAAAGCCAGGAGGGGGTCAACCTCCAGAGCATATAATTATAAAATCAACAGATTTGCAGAATGGTGCTCAAAAAGATGTATTGATCCAATGGATTCATCTATTCAAGTAGTAGCTGATTTCCTCTGTCACCTCTATGATGCCTATAGCCTCAAGCCTAACTCTATTGCTGGTTATAAGTCAGCATTAATGTCTGTTATTCCTTGCTTGGCTAAGAGGGGAAGTGATGAAGTAAATACATTGAATGTATTAATTAAAGGCATGGGCAATCTAAGACCAAGGAATCCTCCTGTGATTCCGTCTTGGAGTTTATCGCTAGTGCTTCAAGTACTAGGTGATAAGCCTTTTGAACCACTTAGTTCCATTTCTATGAAACTATTAACACTGAAGACTGTGTTTTTAATTGCTGCGGCCTCGGCTAGGCGTAGGAGTGAGATTCATGCCTTATCAGCCGAGGATGACCGTTTTGTGGTTTCAGGGGAAGGCCTTAAGCTGCTACCTAGGATTAATTTCTTGGCTAAAAATCAGTCGTTGAAATATCCAGGTCAACCTATTATTTTGCCTGCTTTAACTAGATATGATCCTAATTCTAAAGCATGGTGTCCCGTCCGGGCGCTGCGCCGGTACAAACAACGTACGGCGGCATGGCGCACCGACCAGTCAGCGTTATGGTTGTCATATATTGAACCCCATGGGAGGGCTTCTAAGGACACCATTTCCAGGTGGATTGTGGAATGCATTCAGTTTTGCCATAAATCCGCCACCGGGAAGCAGGTTGACGTGGCCAAGGCTCACAGTGTCCGCGGCGTAGTGACATCCACGGCCCTATTTAATGGGGTCCCTGTGGATGATATTATGTCGGTGGCTCAGTGGCACTGTGAGTCAAGTTTTACAGACCATTATCTCCGTGACACCTCTAATCCTCTCGCCTTGTCGGTTTTGAAAAAATAAATCGGTTTATATTTTTTGAGGTGATTTCCTCATTACTTATATATATCACAATTAATTTATGGAAACACCCACTTTTTTGGGCCTGCATCAGTCTTTACCGATGGGAAGATGATGTCAGCAGCCATTTCAACAAGGTCAGTCTTGTTCATGTGTTGTCCGTTGTTGATTGTATTGTCACGATTACCCGTTATTAATATGGTGATGGTTTGTGTATTTGTGTGGTTCATTGTTGAGAGTTACGAAAATGGAGCTTTTTCGTCTCTGTCCTGTAGTACATGGCACTTGTACGTAGAGAGCGTATAGGACATTGAGGTCAGTCGACTCTTCCTCCCAGGAAGGAGGGGGGGGGAGCGCATATGACATTCGGTCATCTCTCATACATCGGTCGTGTTATCCGATGGTTAGTCAAATCCTGACTGTTTTTTCTTACAGTTTCAGAAGTTTAAGTGCCTTAAACGCAGAAAAGCGTATTGGGATGAGCTGGTCTTTTGACCTCGCCTCCCTCCCGCCAGATTCACTTTCGAATTCTGGCAATATCAAAAGTATTAGGGAGGTAAGTATACTCTTGAAGTGAAATAAACGAAATCTAGGATTTCTTTTTTCACGAGAGAGTTGATACTTACCTCCCTAGATACGGACCCGGCCTCTCCACCCCACAGAGGCTCGGTCTTCAGGCTCTTAATAGTTGCATGTGTGTCAGCCAATAATCTAGTCAGAGGAAGTGCTAGTCTGCGCATGCGCGGTGGTGGGGCTGGCATCCGCCAGACTACGCTCTGACTCCCTGCCCAGTAGGGGCACCTAACTGTTTTAAATCTGAGTGTTTATTGAGTGAAAGCCAATATTTAGCAATATCAAAAGTATTAGGGAGGTAAGTATCAACTCTCTCGTGAAAAAAGAAATCCTAGATTTCGTTTATTCTGGATGATAACTCTGTTGCTGTTTATCGGATCGCTTTGAAACTTCATAGGATGATTAGACTGTCTGGATATGAGACGTATCGAAATTGACGATGATCCTAAATCCAAGATGGCCTCCAGCCACCGGCATCCGTCTTGAAAATTGGCCAGAATGGCCAAGTGAGCTTAAGGCATAGATATTGTATATACTGGCTAGATGGCTCATGCGCATACCTTCTCTACGTGGCTAGTTGTCATGACCGCCGGTGCTGTAAGTTCAGTAAATTGCAATGGCGCATGGCCGGGTATTCACTTATTGGGTGATGCTGACAATCATCTACATATATAATCGTCAAGCATGACTAAATTATCTTTTGGTAATTTGAAGAGAAATTGAACAGATGCAAATTTACATATTTTTATCAGAAATAAAATTGTATTTTTATATTTGGCTATATTTAATCTAACACTTTATTCGACTATGTAATAGGTTTAGTAACAAAAACATATTATTTTGGAGACTAAACACCCGGTGAGAAAATACTGAACTCAGAAATGCCGCTTTTGAGAGGGTCATGAGCAATCTAGCCTAGGGTTGCAAAGACATGGAAACTTTCTGGGAATTTTGGAAACTTTCCATGGAGTTTTTCGGGAGTTTTCAGAAGGCAGGAATTTTGGGAATATTAGGGAATTTTCACTGTGAATACCATAGATTCATGCATACATTGATATTTTATTTAAATAACAATGTGAGATAAGTATTTGTGATTTGCTGTTTGACTAGTTAATAACAAGGTAATATGCATTACATCTTATTTACCTTGATAAATGTATATTAAGGTGAGCCTGGTCTTGACCTTTGACCTGGTGACCTGCATGTCACCATCCTGTACCCTCTTGGCATAAGCAACCATGTACCAAAGTTGTGTTCCATTAGGGTTAAGCAATCCCGAAATATAACAATAATATAATGTAAGATTTACAATGCCTAAAATCTTTACATTGAAAACTAGTGTATAAGTTTAGTTTCAATAAGATTAACCAATCCTGAAAGATAAGCAGAGAAATTTTGCTAAACGCAAAAACTTAACATGGTTGACGCCGTCGCCGCCGCCGTCATCGCCATCGCCATCGGAAAAGTGACACATATGTCTCGCTTTCTGCTTGGCTCTGTACAGTAGAATCTATGTATGTGTCTGCTACATGGTGGACAGGTCTTTCTGGTTCTGAAGCAGTGTCAACCATTGCTACACATCCTCATTAATCATAATTTGCAGAGTGAAACTGCTGAAGAAATTCATTGCCATTTGATCGAATCTGAAACTCTGAACCTAACATGGACAGATCAACCTCAGTAAGTTTAGCTTGATGATGTTCCTTTACTGTTTAAAAAAGAATGTTTCATTTCTTACTGTCACATATCCATTGTTTCAATGAATTCAGCAAACAAGTTGAAGTGATATAAATTATTGGGGTTCGGAAAAAAATGTGAAGCGTAAACTAGAGTTGGGCGGTATTGATATTTACATGACGGTATCGGTACCATGAAAAAATAACGCGGTACCGTGGTACCGTGGTATACCGTCATCTGAGCTTGAGGCATGCCACAAAATTAGAACAATGTTTTCCATTTCCTTTGCACTTCCATCTCCAATCAACGGTAAATATAGGTAAAATAAATAAATCGGCTTCCTGATTTAGAGAAGAAAAACATGGCTATTGCGACTGTTTCACGATTTTATTAGGTCACTATTTTTATTGACGTAATATCATTCACGGGAATATCGGTCAATGGGTGTGGTCGACTTGCTAACTATAACCCGCTGTTTGAGACATTGGGGTGCACTATTTTCAATCTGGATTGTTCTTGCTATTAATGCGTGCGACCAGCAAACGGTAAATTTCAGACAAAATCCACGAGTATTTAAACGGGGCGAGTGTTGTACTCTTTTATTTCTGTTGGAGTCGTATATTCTGTTACTCGCGAAAACAGGCCATTACACATACATATAGCACGACATTGAATATAGCCGATTCCAAAGCTTCTGATAATTACGGAGTACCCGATGTGCAGACTCGTTACTCGCCATGCTTCACGTGAACAATGCGTGTAAAAAGCTATTTCCGCGAACTTCCGACGTGTAGCCAGTTGAAAAATGAATTACAAAAACTAAAACACTGTAATTTTTAGGTGTCGTTACTTAAACTGGATTTAATCCTTAAAGAAATTTCTTAAAACAAGCCAGAAAATAAAAAATAACGACTTCAACGCTGCTTGTTGTTAGTAAATTAGCACGTGATCAAAACGGCGCGAGCAAATACTACGTTTTAGTAACTTTTCATTGATTAATTCAGCATAGTAATGTGTTTTCCCACGGTCTAGTTCATGAACAACCAATCAGATACGTCTTTGCGAGATTCCTGTTTGAATAGCACGCAGTTTGTATTTTATTTTGTTATTCTAGCGTGTTTGTTCGGTGACAAAATGCTTGGAGTAATAAATTACAAATAATAGAAACGGGAATAGGGAATATATTATAGTGTAATTACTACCGGCGGACGGCCAGAGAATGAGTTTAGATGTTTTAAATAAAGCAATTTTACCCTGAGACTTTCAAACCGTATGTTTGACATACAATTCTGCCTGTCATTATTTTGTAATTGACGTCTTGATGTTTGTTTTTACAACGACCCTTTCACCTCAACTCGGCTAATAGTTAGGGATGCCTGTATTTTTGGCACTATTAGCACTTATTTACCCTTGGTCAAGTCAGATTTTATGAATATATTTCTCAAATATTGCTCAAACATTATGGACGGTATTCACGGTATTTGGAAATGTCAACGGTCACGGTATCGGTTCACGGTATACCGCGGTCCTCACGGTACTACCGTCAGACCGCCCAGCTCTAGTGTAAACCTGATATTTATGTTATGAATCAGATTTTGTGTCTTTAAAATACAAGATTTAAAGCAGATGTAAAATATGTAATCAGGTTGTAGTTTCATCTAAGATGCAATACCATGTTATGAGTTCAAGTTAAAATACTGTTAGAATGCTGGTATAGGTATTTCAATCTAGACAAATAACAATGATGATCTTTCCCAAAATTCTCTGGAAATTCCCTGAAAATTCCCAATATTCCCTGAAAATTCCCAGAATTCCTGTGGAAATTTACCATCTTCAAAATTTCCGGGAGTTTTTCAACCCTAATCTAGCCAGTATATACAATATCTATGTCATGGGGCCTGTCCTTCATCCATCCATCTGTCGCCCATCCATCAATCAACCTTTTCTTTAAATGATCTCTCAAGAACAACTGGGCCGATTTCAATTATATTTGTCAGGAAGCATCCTTAGTGCATAGAGATCCAAGTTTGTTCAAAGGAAGCTAATTGGCTGATTTGCTTGGTGGCCATCTTAGATGTTTACCCGTGTTTATACCCCGAAAAATATTGGTGGGGTATTACTTGATGGTGCTGCAGGGAATATTTTGAGCGGTATCGCATCGCAAAATGCGATGCAAATGAGTACCTGTTGCTACACATTCACAACTTCGCTTAGCTATTTGCTGCAATACATAATTTTGATGTAAAATTCAGTCAATTCACTTAATTTTGAATTTTTTTGGATAAAAAGTCGCTAAAAGTTGCAAAACGATTGTAAAATTTAGTAAGGAAGTGAGATGCGCATGCGTCGGAGACTGATTTCAGATATAGCCCATAGACATATATAGTTATAGAGCGCATATCTTCATACCTTCCTTCACTATGAGACAAATGACCACCGGTGAAGCGAGTTCAGTAAGCACTCTATAGATCAAAATTCTAAAAGCTAGCGATGCACGCACGCGTTAGCGGCTTCATTCTTCAGTTTTGAGTTTGGACACCAGTCGGAAACTCGCAATATGTATCACGGGGTATTCACGGTCGACATATTGCTCGTAACAGACTCTCTTGTAAATCTAAATTCTCCTATAGGGGGGTATGGCTATTGATCATTGCCTCGTCATTAGTTAGCATTATGTTAAACCTTAAAAATACAAGTTTATCTAGGCTGATTATGGTCGACTTAGACAATGTTTGTCTCGGAAACTGAGTTATATCATCGCGAATGCTAAACTCCTGTTAGCGCATCCCCAAATCAAGGCCGACACAGTATAGTTAGCCATTCTACGGCGGCGTATCGCACTTGATTCGCGTAAGCGGCAGATTTAGAATGTCATGTCACCAAGATCGACGCATGCGCGAGCGTGTTCTCGAGTACTCTTCTCCAAAATCGGGAACATACTTTCTCGCGAGATAATTGGTTAATAAATATAACTATATAGAGAGCAACCAATGAATCACAAGGAAACTACCGACGGTAAAGAAAATAAACAATGTTTTACGCGGTAATTTCAAGAATGACATAGTAGTATATATATCGAGCATTCGTAGTATTCGTAGTAAAACTAGTAACACGTGGGTCGATTGATACATGCTGATCACAGTAAATTGGTATCATTCACTATTTAAGCCAGAGAAAACAACCATTAGTAATTTTTAAATAAAAATTGTTAACTCTTTCAACTGAAGTCATAGTATCGCAAAAACTCAATTTCATCTTAATAAGCTGTTGAATATGTTGCAAGTTTTTAAGGGGGACCTGTTGCTCTCAGCTGCCATAGCCTGCAACAGCTTTAAGTTAAGCACTAACACTATTCAGCCTTATTACATTGTATTGAATGATGTGTACTTTGTTTAGCCTACCAGTTGAAAGGGATATGTGATGTAGGTTGGTAAGTTACAAAATATATGTTAAACCTAGTCAATGAAATCACAGTAATCATGGGAGGAACATTATTGATTTTTTAGAAAATAATTTGACTGAGATGTGTTGCTGCCTTAAGCAGCAACAGCTTCCAATCAATGTAATTGCCAAATCTGCCAATACGTATTATTTTAAGTTTCCTATACTCCCTGACCTTGGCCAGAGCCAGTACATGCATATTCTGAATCTGACATATGTTATACTGACAAATGACAATA
>CM067369.1:31891460-32026442 GCA_034401795.1 Chaetoderma sp. LZ-2023a
AACCAGTCCTGCATTGCATATGGAAAACGTTTTGCGAAATCGGAAAATTATGATTTTCGGTTGTTTTCGGATTCACTTGCTCATAGCGTGTGTAGACGAAAAAAGCCGTTTTTGATCATGCAAACATGTTTTGAAACATTTCCCCGTTGGAACACCAACCAGTTTCAACACAGTTTGTTTGCTATGCAAGTGCTTTGAACTGCTATGCATTATTCGATTTGTTTAGAAGTTACTGCTACGCAATTTTTTTCCAACAAAATATTCCCTGTGCCATCCAGGCGGACTGGCAAACAGGTGGGTGGGTGGTAGAGTGATTTACAGATGATAACTCTTTTACCATTTATCAGATCACTGAAGCTTCATACAGGTAGGGTGGTTGGACTTGGTCTAGAGAAAAAACCTTTCGAAATCGTCGATGATCCGAAGTCCAAGATGACTGCCAACCACCAGTGGCCATCTTGAAAATTGATTTCTGGATGATAGCTCCGTTACTGTTTACTGTTTACTGATGGCTTTGAAACTTCATAGAGTGGTTGGATTATGTCTGGAGAAGAAACCTATTGAAATTGACGATAATCCGAAATCCAAGATGGCAGCAATGCCTCTTGCGTTGTATTGTATTGTGTATTCTACTTAATACTCATAGTGAAGGATATAGCAGTATCTATCTCATGTCCTGTCTTTCTGTTGACAGCTTATATGTAATGTGATGTGTGTGTATGCCGATAACACTATGTGTCTAGATCTGTGTGGCACAAGTACAGGGACGGCCAAGCGACTCATCGGACCAAAGGTTGGTAGACTCTTGCTGCCATGCACAAAAGAAATAACAGTGTTTGATAAGTATGAAAAGCAGTATGCTAAAGAACATTGTAATCTTAACCTCAAAGAAAAATTAATTTTTGCTCCTGAGCCCACCTGAACATGCTACTGTCTGCTTGTCTGTCTGTCCATCCATCCATCTGTCTGCCCACCCACCAGTCCACCTATCCACCTGCCTGCCTGCTTGCCTGCCTGCCTACATACCTACCTACCTACCTGCCTCTCTGTCTGTCTGTCTGTCATGCTGTCTGTCTGTCATGCTGTCTGTCTGTCCAGTATGATAAATCAGTTTCTCCTTGAGTCAGTTGAAGGGCTCTTTACCAAATTTGGATGGAAGGAAGGTTTCACTTGGTATCCCAAAGTTTGACAAGAAAACTTAAATTAGTAAGAGGTCAAAAGTCAAGCTTTTCGGAAATGGTTTGTTGTGATAACTGAATTTCTACTGTAGTGATCTTCACGCACCTTTGGTGGGATGTTGCCCTTGGTGTTCCGTTGAAGCTTCTTTATTTTGTGCTCAAAAGGGCAAAGTTATAGTGGTTGCAGTCATTTAAAAGTGTGGGTCAGGTCGAGACTATGAATTCTCTGGAATGTTGAGAAGCCTTCACCTATAAAAGGTCTACGATATGAATCATATTATATTATTATTACCAGATTAACATGGCTAACCAAACATTGATTTAACTACCGTAATTTCTCGACTAAAGGCCGCCCTCGAATATAGGACGCTGTCCCAAATTTGACCAAAATCCGCCCAAAAAACTTGTATTCAAGTATAAGACGCTGTTAGATTTAGAAAAAACGTACCTTTAAAAAATCGAAAATTGGTATCAAAAATAACCATCAATCCGGTCATGTTTAATGCATGACTAAACATTATCATGATGTTAGAGAAATTATTAAATAGGACCGCCTAAATATCGTGTATCTTCAATAAAGATTGTTTATTACATCAAAATCAATCTAATTTTGGCATAAAATGTCTCCTTGAAAACATCGAAATCGCGTGATAGAAACAGATTGTAATGGCTCTTTTGCGTTTGGAGGCGCTGTGTGATCTTATGCGCTAACGGGAGTTGGTTATCTGGCTCTTTTGTGATTGGAGGCGCTGTGTAATCTTATGCGCTAACGGG
Organism: Chaetoderma sp. LZ-2023a; assembly: GCA_034401795.1. NCBI lineage: Eukaryota > Metazoa > Mollusca > Caudofoveata > Chaetodermatida > Chaetodermatidae > Chaetoderma > Chaetoderma sp. LZ-2023a. Next base: position 31,893,413 of record CM067369.1, read on the forward strand.
AGTTGGTTATCAAACAGGTACGGGAACATTCAGTTCCTATCGCGCAATGATGATATATAGCAATTTCCGAGTTCCGAGTCCAGAATATTTATATCCGAGTACTCGCTCTAATTAGAATAGATCTTTTGCGATTGGAGGCGAATCACGTGATTTATACACGTATCTTTTCTCGACGCCATTTTATGTCTAATTCTGGATTAATTTTGATGTAATAAGTGATATGTATTAAAGAATAAGCAATATTTAGGCGCCCCAATTTAATAATTTCACTTCCGCTTGGTGTTTTTTGGAGTATACATTAAACATAGTCGTCAGGCGGCGCGAATTGGCTAGGGTAACATTTAGTTCAATTTCTGTGGTATAATCTGACTTTTTAAGAAAAGTTTCGACCCAAAAATGTGCGGAAGGAATGTTCTCGATTATAGTACGCACCCCCTTTCTAGTACATGTGTTTTGACCAAAAAACTGCGTCCTTTAGTCGAGTTTTAACGGTATTTAATGTCTAATTTTGATCACGATTATCAACATATTTGTTTATTGAATGTCCATTTGTAGGCCAGAAGAAGGTGATTTTTAACAGTTTAGCACTGGAATCACTGAATCAGTTATGGAGCCAGTCTTTCCAGGGATAAATTTTCAAAAATAGACTTCTAAAGTGTTTGAAGGTAGACTTAATCGGTACTGGAAAGATCAGGAAATGAAATATGACTTCAATGCAGATTACAATTTCTAATCAAGAGCAAGAGCAAGATGACATGTAGATTGAGTATTCAAAGCTGTGGAAGGATTTGGTGTGGTACATTTTGTAAGCCACGCCAATCATTCAATTCAATTATTGTATTTCATTTGAAATGTATTGTAATAGGCAACAATTAATTAAATGTAATGTAGATACTGCTGCTGGACCAAGTGGATTGGGCATGAAATCATGCCAGTCCACATTGGGATAGCGTAGTGGCAAGGATTGGGCGTGGTACCTGCGCCAGCTTATTATTAATAGTTGTGTATATTTTTAATAAAAGTAGCCTAATGTAATCAAGGTCTTTCAAGTTTTAAGAGAAATGTCTATATATTATATGCATTATATATATGTATATGTATATAATCTACATACTGTAGACACATATTTTTTTGCTTAATTAGAGGTAAGATTTGTATGTATAATTTGTATATATAATTTGAGATTTGTATGTATATATGTATATATAGATAGGGAAACAGTTAGAGGAATGCTAACATAAAACATTCCGGAATCTGAACTACTTAATGATATTTTAAAATAAATTTACAAATATCAGATACAATCCAGGAGCAGAACATAAAGGCATGTTTGCCTACGTTCTGAAATCTACTTAACTTAGCTTAACTTAACTTCTCTTCATCTACAAATGAAAACCCTGTTTTGGTTGACTTTGCCATAAAAGTGTTAATACAGTGAATGGACCTTTCCGGTTTTAGCTATGCCCCGCCCATTTCTAACTAAGCTCCACCAAAACCTTGCTCATGTTGTGATCGATCAATCTCTGTACACCCTGACGATCAATTTCCAAAAAGCTACGCAGGTAAGCTGTTAAATATTTTGAAACTAATTTGACTTGGTGCTGTTGCTGCCTAAGGCAGCAACAGCGCCCAGTCAAATTAGTTTAAAAATAATCAAATAATCAACAGCATGTTTATTAAATAGCAAAGAATTACAAAGCCATACAATTCATACAATGTGCCAGACTATTTGAGATTTGATGACGGTCTATATGGAACCCTTTGTGATGTAATGATTGTGACATCATCATACACGAGCTGAGCTGATTATAACGGCATGCAAGGTCAGATGATGGATGAATACTTTGAAAAGGTGAATTGACATTTTACTCAGGTCAAATGTACCATACTAGTTACTCCTCTATCATATAAAGGTATTTTCAAATGTCAATTAAATGTTTTATTTTCATCAATAGCTTATAGAATATCTGGAAACTCAAGATCAGAGTGGTCTAATATGGGGCTGTCGTCATGACATCACAAAAACAGACTGCTTTAAGTATGCAAATAAGAAGACATACCTACTCTGTGATAAATATGAGCCTATCACTCAAGAGGTAAGCTTATGGTTAGGGTGTGTTTGGAGGACCAAATATCTCGGCTATAGCTTTACCAAGGCTCTCTATACTGTATCTGGGGCGTATGTGGACCGAGCTCTTTTAGCACTGAAATAAATCTATAACTCTTCATGTGACACCCAAACTATCTTGTCTGTCTTTCTCTCTTGCTCTCATGGCATGGGGGGGGGGAGGGAATTGGGGAAAGGAGGGTGTTGGGGATAGCATGCCTCGATCACCTTGTCCTCTTATTAATAAGCTAAATATGAGCCTATCATTCAACAGATAAGCTAAATATGACCATAAATTAATCAACAGGTGAGCTGATCAAACCGTCACAATGCATTCATCCGCTTATGTCACATGCACTTGGCTATTACTGAGTTTGATTAGCAATTGCATCTCCTTTTAGAATGCCTTAATGATATAACAATAATTCAATTGTCAAATTGGCTAAAAAGATTTCAATGTCCATTTACAGGCCAAGAGAAGACTATTTTTGAAAATTTACCACTGGAATGACTGGCTCAATGATCGAGCCAGTCATTCCAGTGGTAAATTAAAAAAAATAGTCTTCTCTTGGTCTGTATATAGACGTTTTTCTGGACCACTGCAGGTGCCTGGTGGAGTATTAAAGGGTTACGATAATTATTACCTTCACCGTGTAAGGAAAAGAGGTTACCGTATTCAATGATATATAGAGGATCTTAAATGAGTTCTCATTACACATCACCTTTATCACCCAAGTTTAGATAAGTCTCGGTTGTTCAAACCTAACCTCTGCAAATAACATGTATATGATTCTCGATTGATCTTCAACAATGTTATGAATTATGTCTCAATGACAGAGCATATGCAAAGGCATATATATCTAATGTAGGCTCATTTTGAGTTGAAATTTATTTAAGTTCATGTTGCAGATATGGCTAAAGTGAACGATGATAGCTTTAACTCACCTTTTTTAAGTAATTAAAGAGAGTTACATTGATTTCAGTTTCAGTGTTTGTGATTATATTGATGTCCACATTCTCAAATTAAAGATTTCTGATAGCCATTGAGCTCAGCAGGTGGTCAGAAAATCTGTGCAAGCTTTATTGTGAACTTCTATGCAATATATAAATCCAGGTTGTATCATAATAATATTGATTTTAATACAAAAACTGGATTCAAAGATAATGTCTTTTGAGAATGATAATGACATATTTCTATAAATTTATGTTTTAGATTTTATTATTTCTTATGCCTAGCATCATCTGATGTTTTCTCATGTATAAGTGCTTGTATAAATCAAAAGCTGAATGAATGATTGAAGAGTTCTAAGTTGTTTTTCTGTGTTATATAATTTCCATATATTTTCTTAACTAATGGTCTTGATTTTGATTGACAGATGTGCACACGAATCAACAACATCATGTCATGTCTAACGATTGTTCAGAAAAGTTACGCCACTTTGTGCACTATATTTGGTATCCATGACAACATTGAAACAAGAGCTTCAAGACATACACCAGCTGACCACAGCGGAGAGACAGGCTTTGAAAGTAGCGATGGAACTGAAGGTATCATTAAAGCATGGTATCAAATCTTATACAAACCAATCTGTCATTGCACCACTAACATTCAGGAGAGAATTCCACTCTCAATTTCCTCGCAAGATGTTGAATAATTTGAAATTAATCTGACTGTAACAGCTTCCATTAACATTAAGTTCAAGCTATGCATGAAAATATTTCTTACATTGCGCAGAATTCATGAATCCTGTCTTAGCGAAACGATGCATCTCTGCTCAGCAATAACTTAACCCCTTTCACCGAGGAATCCCCAAAAAGTAGATTCCTTACGATATAAAACTTATTCTGTTGAATATTTTGAAATCAGTTTGACTGGAAGTCATTGCTGCCTGAGACACATCTTCCAGTCATAGTGATTTCTTGATAGCCAACATATTATTTCTTGCACTCTTTCTTAAGTTGTTGTGTCGGGTCTGTAGAGCTAAAATTTGTATAACACTGAAAGAAATGATAATACTATTGTTTCAGATTTTGTGCTTCTGGACAATCCAGATTATGACATCGCCAGTGAGCACAGTATCTCAGTGGACGCATCATCGGTAATCAGCATTCCATATTTTATCCGTGGACCCAGTGGACAGCCTCAAGTGTTCCCCGCTGTCTACTGCTGGCGCCATCTGCAGGCGATTTACAGAGGTTTATGCAGGCTTCTCGCGTATAGGGTACGGGTGATTGGAGTGTGTAATATTATAACAAGTGTTAATGGAATAATACTTGTATGTCTGTGTGTTAGTTTATTCTGGCATGCTGAACTTATTCCTCAAGAATGTGTAGAAGCCTACTATCCGTATAACTAGATAAAAAACAATGCAGACTATTTTGAAGACAATTTTACTGCAGGTTGTTGTTGGCAGACATTTTCATGTAGACAATAGTAAATAATAGAAATGCTAAGTCTCACCCATTTCTAGCAAAGCTACACCCAATTTGTATGCGCATGTAATTTGATTTTAACACTAGATCCTGGCTTCTAAGACTAAATTTCAAGATAACTATACAGGTAACCTGTTGAATATTTTGAAACTAATTTGAATGGGAACTGTCACTGCCATAGTGATAGCTTCCATTCAAATTAGTTTCAAAGTATTCAACAAAATCTTTAATAAATTGTAACTTCACCAAAGACAGACAATCAAAATGATATACTACTTGCTCTCAGGCCATCTCCATTTTCCTGACAGATCTATGACATTGGATTGTGATGTCAGTTAACATGTAACACATCTTGATTATCATGTTGGATACTTGAGTGACAGATGCCATCCGGTTATTATCATGTCATAATATAACATGAAATGCTGAGTTTGTATACTTAGATAATATTGCAGAAGTATTTACAGACGCTGATAGGTCTCAGTTTCTTTTCATATAATGATACTTTACATGTGGATATCTCAAAGTTCAAGGTCACAACCTAAAAACCTGATCAGATTTACATCAAGCGTGAATCGCCATCCATGTGAATAATAGTTTGACACGGTTTAAAATCTAGATCAATAGTTTAAAGGTCAAGATAATTTTGTATAAGTATTGGTACCGTATTTCGCTTAGTTGTAGCCTATGCTCTAATAGAAGCCCACCCCCTAACTTTGACATATGAGCTCCAATGATTTCTTAGCAGTTTCAAAACGGCAAAACTCTGTATTAGAAGCCCACCCCCTAACTCAGCAGATTGTATAGGAAAATTTTTTTTAAGAGCAAATTTGTAAGAATAGCGTGTATAATAAAAATCAATCGTGTCACACAGGGTGTGTTTACTTCAGACCAATCTCTGCCCTGATACATTTTCGGCCCCTCTAGAAGTCAATACAGGCCTCAGATTTGTAAATCTTAACCACCTACTAGATTAATACTAATAGTAGGCCACGTATGGTCAAGATATAATAAAGTTTATTCCACACTTTTGCCGTCAAAATGTGCGTAAAACAGTCTTGGCATGATTAAATACCTTCCTTATAAATATATTTTAAGACCAAATTTATGTACCAAACAAGCACGGGTGAAAATGCGCATCAATTTTGTAACGCCGATCAACATTAAATGATCCAAATTGAATTATTACGAACGACAATATAGCCGGCTTCTTAAGTTGGCGAGCCAGCAGCTCTTTTGGGATGGGAGGCGATGTGTTCTCACGAGATATTATACGCTAACGGGAGTTTATTAAACGGGTACCCGTTATTCAGATCAGTATGATACTCAGTTCCTATCGCGCACTGATAATATAAAGAAATTCCCGAGTTCCGAGTCCCCGATTCCAGAATATTTATATCCGAGTACTCGCTCTAAAATAAACTTCAATTGGAGGCGAATCACGTGATTTGTATTTTTCCGCGACGCCATTTTATATCAAATTGTGGATTAATTTTGATTTAATAAACACAATATTTAGGCCCTCAAATCAAATAATTTCACTTCCCCGGTTTTGTTTTGAGGTATACATTAAATATACGCGTAGGCGGTAGGAATTTTTACAGGAGAAAATGCGTTGAATTTCTGTGGTATCAGTTTTAGAAAACCTTTTAGGGAAAACTAATATAAGGCCACCCCTTTCTCAGATGTTGGGTTGGAAATTGAACACCTCTTGTCCTAATAGAAGCCTAGGCTTCAATTAAGCGAAATACGGTACATTTCTGTAACAATTGTACTTAATATTCTATTGTTAATATGTTTTTTGGCATTATTCATGCCTTAGAGAGGATTAACCTTTTACCACTTAAGATGAACAAAAATGGCTTCTGCAGAGGTCTCGAGAAATGTCCATTTGCAGACCAAGAGAAGAATATTTTTAGCTCACCTGGCCTGAAAGGCCAAGTAAGCTTATGCTATGCTGACTGTCCATCGTCCATCCATCCATCCATCCGTCCATCATCCATCCATCCGTCCATCATCCATCCATCCGTCCATCATCCATCCATCCGTCCATCGTCCATCCATCCGTCCATCATCCATCCATCCGTCCATCGTCCATCATCCATCCATCCGTCCATCGTCCATCCATCCGTCCATCATCCATCCATCGTCCATCCATCCGTCCATCATCCATCCATCCGTCCATCGTCCATCCATCCGTCCATCATCCATCCATCCGTCCATCGTCCATCCATCCGTCCATCATCCATCCATCCGTCCATCGTCCATCCATCCGTCCATCATCCATCCATCCGTCCATCATCCATCCATCCGTCCATCATCCATCCATCCGTCCATCGTCCATCCATCCGTCCATCATCCATCCATCCGTCCATCGTCCATCCATCCGTCCATCATCCATCCATCCGTCCATCATCCATCCATCCGTCCGTCATCCATCCATCCGTCCATCGTCCATCCGTCCATCCATCCATCCATCCGTCCATCGTCCATCCATCATCCATCCATCCGTCCATCATCCATCCATCCGTCCATCATCCATCCATCCGTCCATCATCCATCCATCCGTCCATCCATCCATCCATCCATCCATCATCCATCCATCCGTCCATCATCCATCCATCCGTCCATCATCCATCCATCCGTCCGTCCATCATCCATCCATCCGTCCATCGTCCATCCATCCATCCATCATCCATCCATCCGTCCATCATCCATCCATCCGTCCGTCCATCATCCATCCATCCGTCCATCCATCCATCCATCCATCCATCCATCCATCCGTCCATCATCCATCCATCCGTCCATCATCCATCCATCAGTCCATCATCCATCCGTCCATCATCCATCCATCCATCCATCCATCCGTCCATCATCCATCCATCCGTCCATCATCCATCCATCCGTCCATCATCCATCCATCCGTCCGTCCATCATCCATCCATCCGTCCATCGTCCATCCATCCATCCATCATCCATCCATCCATCCATCATCCATCCATCCGTCCATCATCCATCCATCCGTCCGTCCATCATCCATCCATCCGTCCATCGTCCATCCATCCATCCATCATCCATCCATCCGTCCATCATCCATCCGTCCATCCATCCATCCATCCGTCCATCATCCATCCATCCGTCCATCATCCATCCATCCGTCCATCATCCATCCATCCGTCCGTCCATCATCCATCCATCGTCCATCCATCCGTCCATCATCCATCCATCCGTCCATCATCCATCCATCCGTCCGTCCATCATCCATCCATCCGTCCATCATCCATCCATCCGTCCATCATCCATCCATCCATCCGTCCATCATCCATCCATCCGTCCATCATCCATCCATCCGTCCATCGTCCATCCATCCGTCCATCCATCCATCCATCCGTCCATCATCCATCCATCCGTCCATCCGTCCATCATCCATCCATCCGTCCATCATCCATCCATCCGTCCATCATCCATCCATCCATCCATCCGTCCATCATCCATCCATCCGTCCATCATCCATCCATCCGTCCATCATCCATCCATCCGTCCGTCCATCATCCATCCATCCGTCCATCGTCCATCCATCCATCCATCATCCATCCATCCGTCCATCATCCATCCATCCGTCCATCATCCATCCATCTGTCCGTCCATCATCCATCCATCCGTCCATCCATCCATCCATCATCCATCCATCCGTCCATCATCCATCCATCCGTCCATCCATCCATCCATCCGTCCATCATCCATCCATCCGTCCATCATCCATCCATCCGTCCATCATCCATCCATCCGTCCGTCCATCATCCATCCATCCGTCCATCGTCCATCCATCCGTCCATCATCCATCCATCCGTCCATCATCCATCCATCCGTCCGTCCATCATCCATCCATCCGTCCATCATCCATCCATCCGTCCATCATCCATCCATCCATCCGTCCATCATCCATCCATCCGTCCATCATCCATCCATCCATCCGTCATCCATCATCTTTTCCTTTAAACAAATTTCTTCTATCGACCACTGGGCCGATTTCAATTATATTTGGCAGGATGCATCCTTAGGGCATAGAAATTCAGGTTTGTTCAAACGAGGCCGATCGGCCAATTTGACCGGTGGCCATTTGGATTTTGCCGATTTTTAGATATGTCGATTCAAAACTCATGAAATATCATCTAGGGCAAGCGTAGAACCAAGTTTGTTCAAGTGAACTGGATTGGCCGAATAGTTTGGTGGTCATCATGGATGAACTAGTTTTCACAAAAACGGCTTCTCCAGAACTGCTGAATGGATCAGCACAAAATTTGGGCAATATGATTAAGGACTAAGTGCCATTAAAGTTTGTTCAAGCGAAGTTGATACATAAAGAACATGGCCGCCGTGGACCAATCAAAATGTAGCATGTTTGGTGGCCATGTTGGAATTTTTATTTACTGGATTTTGAAGCCAAATTTGGTTTTATATAGTTTTTTTGCATATGGTGATTCCAAATTTCCACTTTTGAAACCATCTTGGATCTTTTTCCAACCAAAAACTCCCATACTAAAGAAACAGGAACCTGTTAATGGATAAGGCTGAAATTTGGGATATATGATTAGCCACTAAAGGCCATTAAAATTTGTTCAAGGGAAGTTAATGCTTAAAAAACCCATGGCCGCCATTGATGAATGAAAATGCTAGACTGCTTCTTTAAAGATGTTGATTAATCAGTTTTCTGTTGGCCATCCTTGACTTTAACAGATGTCCACAAACTCAGTTAAAGGAGTACTCTTAAGGCATGCCCAACAATTTTAGGAATAATTTATACCATCTCTGGATGTAGGATCCTTTTGTCTGTAAATCTACATTTTCTATTAGAAAATTGTAATTTTCTTGAACAAATCGGAGGATTAAAGTGCTAAATGACATATATTCTGTATATAGAATATGCAGCAGGTTTCTATTTAGCATCTGTAGCATTTATCACAGATCAGTATTATAATTGTTGCCGGTGTTCTTGCTGTTTTGGGGCGTTGGGGCTCTTGCTATCTTCATTTCAACATGACAGTTTTTCACCAAGCTTTGATGAGCGGTTTTGTTGCCTAAATAGAAGTATTATAGGCACCCAATGTATAAATCCACTTTTAGCAATTCCTTGCCCATTTCTAACCAAACTTCACTCATACTTTGCGCATGTTGAGATCAATTTATATACTTTGAATCATGAATCCCATTTCACGGTAATTATACAGGTAAGCTGTTGAATATTTTAAAACTAATTTGACTGGGTGGTGTTGCTACCAGTCAAATTAGTTTCAAGATATTCAACAGAATGTTTATTAAAAAGTAAAGACATACAAGTCGTACAAGTTTACGGACTATTCCAGGATCATGTATTTCTGTCACTTATGATTGTCACGTGACATAATTATTATGACATCATATACTTGATTGACAGATTTGATTCATCCATTGTGAATCTATTGTTTCCAGATGATAGCTCTACTTAACTTTTCTCTACAGATAAACCTGTTTATAAGAGATGCTTTAAAGGTACTGCTCTCTAAGGAGATTCACACTCCATCTTTGAACAATCGCCTCCAGCCTTTGAGTGACTTCCTGCAGACTTATATGAGGGCATTGAGTAATTGGTTGTATAAGGACTGTTATCGGCGAGTTCAGCAACTTCTCTGGGAATTTATAGTGCGAGTGAGTATTGTGAATATTTATTATAATTTAACAATTATTATTTTATTTTCACAAGAAAAAATTGTATACTAAAATTTAATAATGTTTGTTATGGTGACCACCCTTACAGCTATCAGCTGAACAAACAAACGTAAGATAAAATTTTACTACGTTAACCCCTTAGTTCAGTAATCACTATTGTGTCATGTGAAAAGATTATGTCACATCACTCTGATGTTGTATCATGTGACATCTTCTGATAGTACTTGTGCCCCCCCCACCCAACCCCCCCCCCCCTCCCCACACCCAATCACCCCCCCCCCCCCCCCACCCAATCACCCACCCACCCCCACCCCACCCCAATTGACAATAAATGTCAAAAAGATATGTGTCCATTGCAACAAATATCTCACTGAATTGCAGCACACACTAACGGATTAGCAAACTTTCTCTTGCTAATCCAGGGATACATTATTTATTATGTAACACTAAGATTGATTAACCCTTGTAGTGGTCAATGGAAGGGTTATGATCTGCCAGTCAAATATCTGATGTCATAATCAAATACGTCACTTGTTAGTCATCAAAATGATGTAAGTCTACTATAGAAGTGCAAAGGATGGTCACAATAGTGCTGCAACTTACAATAATGCGGGGGGGGGGGGGGGGGGGGGGTTACCAGTCAGCAATGTTGATGCTGATTGGATCCATAGTATGTAACTGATGGATCCAATAAGAGTCAAGTGATGTGAAAAATAACAGATAATTTTTGTCATCGCTTTAAATCTAATTAAATTATGAGGGAATGCAAATTTTAATGGTACATAGCTGGTGTTCATCAAGGGTAGTGGGAAAATCAGGAGTGTGTTGCAGATTACAGAAGTTGAATTGTGGTGGAAAACTTGTAGAATATTTTGCAGACACTATACATGGCATGACAGCTTGTAATGCTGCACTTGCCAGTGACATTCTTGAGATCTTTGTCTTTATTCACAGTATGTTTGCTTCCTCTACAGATCTTGAGGATCATGTGGACAAGCTGTCATTAGCAGGAAGTCAAAGCATGGAACAGGCAGAACTGTTAGTGCAGACCACTACAGTAAGTCACAAGCAGTGAATCAGATTTATAAAGCAACGATAAAGCTAATTATACTGTATTATATCTTACAACAAGATTCAAAGCTGAGAACTTTTAAAGGTAATCTCACCTCATCATATAATATCCATTCAGGTTGTGCTGTATGTCATACATAGACTGCATGCCATTTTTGGGGTTTTATTATACTAGCAAAGTTTACATGTGACATATTGCACCACCTGAATCAATTAATCATGGCTCAGCAATGACTGTCAATCAAATTGCTCTAATATCTTCAGAAACTGTTAGTACATCGAAAGTCTGCTGAGTATTTTGAGAACAATTTGGCTGAAAATTGTTAGCAGCAGTGATTTTCAGTCAAATCGCTTTCAAAACGTTAACTGGTAACACTTACTTACATTTTCTGCTGATAATTTCATGAACAATTGAAGGAAAGTTATTGCTGCTATAGCCAGCAACCATTTCAGTAAAATTGTTATAAAAATATTTATTCTGGTACAGTAAAGCTCTACCATAGGAAATACACAATTAGAATCGAAATACTATTCTCTTACTAGGCGCTATCATTCTGCTCACCTGGAGGCAAACAGTACAATAACTATCATTGGCATTACAAGAATGGTCTTATACAGAGCATTTCCCAACAGCGGGAACTATAGAATGCCAAATAATGGGGGCACAAATATCAAACTAAAATGGCCTCTCCGAAAAAAACAATTGTCACTGAATTTTTCTGAATATTTCCTATATTACTTCAGGATAACTTTAAGGAGGTAACTCATTTGAACAATTTATTATAAACAGGATTACTTCCCCTGTACTAAGATATATACAATCTAAATGGAAATAATGATTACCAGTATATTTTGTGTGCATAATTTGAGTAGTTATCATTGCACATGTTTTAATTTCCAATATTATTTAGTCTTTGGCAAAATTATTGTTGTAGGCATAGTTAGTATAGTATAGTTTTTCTGTCATTTATTTAGCATTTTAATGTAATATTCAGACTAGATATTGTTTAGATAGAAATATTTAATTCTCATTTACCATTGTCTGCTGCTGAATTGTACAATCTTCCTTCTGAGCCATTGGCAGCAACAACACCCGGTCAAATTAATTTTGAAATATTCAACATTTTACGTTTACCTTGTTACCTTGAAATTGAGAGTGAGAATCCAGCCTTGCATTCCATAGGGAAAACAATCCAAAATGTTTTGCTAATCCGCAAACTATTGACAATCTGGTGTTTTCGCATTAATGATATCACAGACGTTATCCATGAGGTTGCCTTAATTTATTTTAGGGGACTTGAAACGGGTTACCTTAATCTATTGATTTTAGTATGGACATCAATGAGCTAAGGTTTAGGTTACCATATGTCGCCTTAAAACATATAAGGCAACCTATTATGGGTTAGCATTGGAAATATTACAGCACAGGCCGTTATCATATAATATACAAAACGAGAAAAGCCAATTTCACACGCGCAGAGGGCTCTGGAGCATTTTCCCTATGGAACGCAAGGCAGGGTCCGTGTTAAAATTAATTCAAACGCAGTACAAAGTGGGATGAGCTTAGGTAAAATGGTTAGAAATGTATCTTTCTTTTTCTAACTGGAACATCAGAAGCTCAGGTGAACTCTGTTTTCAAATATTTACCCTCTGCTTCAATAATATTTTAACTGGACACCAGATAATTATTTCAGTGGGAGACAACTCTGGATCTGCTGAATATTTTGAAAACAATTGGACTGAAAGCCACCAACAACTTTCAGTCAAATTATTTTCAAAATATTCAGGATATCCAGAGTTAATTCGAATGAAATTTATTACTGCCTTGATAGCATAGATTTTCAGTCAAACCTATTTTCAAAACATTCAGGTGTTGTCGTATGAGCAGCAGAGCTCTTTAAGCAATTTTTTTTAGGAATTTATCGTAAGAGTGCCGCAATATTGTTGATTTGGCAGAAGTATATGACAGATCAACAGGCAGACGGACTTATGCTCGTTGTGAGTTACACCTAAAAGCATTATGTGTTTAATATAATGTATCTTGTTTCCAGTACCTCCTGAAGTGGATGAACAACAATGGCCAGGGTGTCCCAGTAGACCAGCTCCTGGCACAGTCGGTGAGCTGAGTAATTAACATATGCCCTATAAGTGGAAGATGTATAATATTGCATGCATGTCTGTCTGTGTACGTGCATGTGTGCGTGCATGTGTGTGTGTGTGTGTGTCCAGAGCTGTGTCTCCAAAGCCTACTGATTTGTGTTTGTGTGTGTGTGTGTGTGTGTGTGTGTGTGTGTGCGTGCACGTGCGCACGTGCGTGCATTCATGCAAAGCTGTATCTAACAAAATTTTAATCAGATTTAGCTCAGACTTTAACACAACATTACAATGTGATAAAAACAGGAGGGTGACGGTCTATGATCTGTGATTGTTCTTGTTAGCTTTTAATTCTGGTTGTAATTTTCAAAATCTCACACGCGCACGCATACACGCACGTACACACACGTAGCTGTTTGTATTTTCAATAGAATGGCAGGCAAAGGGAGTGATTTGTGTCATGACTTTTTCATCAAAAGTTACAAGGTCATTCATTTCACATTTAGTGCATGGCTACGTTGTGAAGAAAGGCTTTTATAACTACATTTCAGTGTGAGTTAAATAGATGAACCTTGCTTAATATGTCCTGGTTTTATTTACTGATTTGTCAGGAGGATGTATCATTCCGTCTGCAGCTGTACACACTGAGCACCACCAAGTTGATAGCCTTGCATCACGCATTATCTGCACACTATGTAAGTATCTCTCAGTAATTACTTGATTAACTGATTTGTTTTAAATATAAGAGTGTATGATGACTGTATTCTGCGGCTGTTGTAGTAGAAACATCCTACAGCTGCAATCAGTCCTTTTTCGCTTCTGCCCACTGTCTTGTCCTCAGTCAAATTTCACATCAAGAGTATACTTACCACCCTGATACTCTATGATATTTCCCAAATATCCACCTAGCTTTAATAAGACTCAGAATTAAAAAGAAACTGCCCCCACTGAGCCGGTTACTCAACTGACAGTCCAGCGGATGTGCGGCCGAAACTCGCGCATGAGCGGGGCTGTCTCTTTCTCTTCTCAAATTATTGAATTGCAACACACTTTGATTTATCTCTTAGAATTGCTTTTGTTTTTGATGATTTTGAAGCTTTTGAGTTGTTTTGCTTTGACTATTATAAGAATGTCTGATGCTGCCAAGTCGCCGGAGGATGCGCCCGGTCCTAGCCATTTGGTGTTTATTAATATATTTTTGAATAAATAATTTGCGTGTGTACCGGATGGTAAAACCGGGATTCACGCTATTACGTGGATATGTCTTTATTAGGCTAGCTCATTTTGGGGGATGCCCTAAATAATAGCTAACACATGTTGTGCTTTGTATTTTCAGACACATTTGGCTGATTTATGACATGGTCCTTGTTTATCCTTCATCTGAACAATTATTTATACTTGGTTTTCTGGGTCCTTATAATTTATTATGAGTTTGCAGAAGGATTTACTACCGTAAGAAGTAATTTTTCTGCATTCTCTCCCCCCCCCCCCGCCCCCCACCACAGGGTTCGGATTCAGGATCAGGTATTCCTGCTGTTGTTCAGTAGACTTCACTCGATCTTCAGGAGTTTATTCTTCTGGAGGTTTTAGTATGGAGAGTAAGTTTTCAGTCATTTTATTTCTAAATTTTTTGGAAACTTTATGACTTGAGTGTTGTGTTATTTATCTCTCTTGATGGTTTGCATAGGTTTATTGTGTTTATAAAGGTCAACTTCTAATGAATCTTTGTTTGAGTGTAGAGTCTAGCATTCGCCTCTCAAGTATTTAAGTTCAAATTCCAATTGTCTCCCTTGTCTTCATGAAGAAGAATAAGAAGTTTTTAGGATTTGTTTACCTTTAGTCAGATCCATAGTTTTTTCTGGGCCTGGCTTATCTTTTTCATCAAGGGTCTAAGTTTTCCTTAAGGAAACTTGTCCCGGAGTTGCTTTGCCGCTTGCCTTCCTCATTTTCTCCAGGACAGAGTGTTCTCGTCTCTGGGTCTGGTTCTCTTAGGATGCCAGATTTTGATGTAAAAGACCCAGAGATGGCTCCTGCTGATCCGGCGCTGAGGGTTGCCTCACCCATGGACCTGGGAGCGAAAGCCATGGCCTCGGGCATTCGCTTATCCAATGTTCTAGAGCAGCCTAAGGCTAAAGGTATCAGCGCCTCACCCGATACCCCTCCTGCCCAGGCCGAGTTTGATGCTTTTTCAATCTTGGCGTCTAATCTTTCTGGGCAGGAGGAAGAGGGCACTCTGTTATAACCTACCTATGAGCCGATGGCCACGGAAATGAAAATCCATCTGCCCCTCCCAGGGAGTGCATGGGTGACCTTTTCCATGGAACTACTTCTTTGGAAGTAGGTTTCATGGCTCAACGGCTAGGCCAACTAGGAGCCGATGGCCCGCCATACCGTATCCCTCGGCTTGCCGAGAGTTACTGTGGGGAAGGCCCGGACTATGATGTCATGCATGTAGCCCCTCCAATGATGCCGTCGATCCGGCTCCTGGAATAGTCACGGCACAAGTCATGCCGGCCCTTGCGGGTCCGTATGGCTTCCTTGGCTATCCAGGAGTATCTCTAGCTCCAGCTGTTACCCCACCAGTGAGTGTGGTTGAGGACGACGAAGGCCCTAGGCTTGTCGAGCATTCATAGGTGGCCACCGAGGAGGACTGGCTGGATGCTTGCCAATGGCTTGTGAGTATCAAGCTGGAACTCCAGGTGGATCCACTGGCCTCCCAGCAGGACCAGCACCCATGGTTGGGAGGGAAGCCGGTGATGAGCACCATGCCATCTCTCCCATATGCGGAACATATCATGGATATGTTCGCTGCGACAGAGATGTCCATTCCGCTGAATGGACGCCTTGCGAAGGCCCCTCGCGAGGTTGCACAGCGCTGCCATATCAGTTCTGATCTTTATCAGAGGTACGGCATCATCCCAAAGCCTTGTACGGATGACCGTGCGGCTTTGGGCGAAGGCACGTGACCAGGGTCCCGGTCTGACATGGGACCCTTCTGCACTAGAGCTTTGTGCAACGCAAATTCTGCGCTTCGGTACATGGAGGAAAGTACGAGAGGAGCCATCTCGGCTCTCTCACACGTTTTCCAGCTGCTACAGGGAGTAGTAGCAGCATCCGTGGCCCGCCAAGCATCTCTTACAGTCCAGAGAGCCATCCAGGATGGCATTAACCTGGCTCTGGATTGCATGACGAGATGCGTAACCCGGAGTTTACGGGTGAAGCACACATTTGCTCTTGACAATTTGTGCCCCTCGCAGGACCTGTACACTCGGCTTGGGATGCCAATGTCAGGTCCAGGGTTGTTTGGAGGTGAGGGATGCCTGCACCTTCTACAAACCATAAACCTGGTGAACAACCAGAGGGTGCTGCGTGAGCCTTCCACCCTCAGCATTCTAAAGGTGGTGGTGGCCTTGTCAGAGGCCAACCACCTATGCAGCATCGTACAGGGCAACGCCAGCGTAAGCCAGCTAGGAGGGAGCGCAGGCTCCTCCAGCGCAACCTGCCAGGCAGCCCGCGTACCGAGGTGCGCGTGGCGCTGGCAGAGGAGTGCGGGCTTCTGGTCGTGGGAGCCGAGCCTGATGGGTCGGTACCGACAAGGGTCACCCCAGTGCTGCTAGGACAACCACCAAAGACAGGGCAACTCTTGTACTTCTCGGGTCCACCTAAATTCTTAGGTGCACCTGTGGGAGGCCGTCTAGCCTTCCACATGCAAGAGTGGGAGCGGGTTACTCAGAACCGCTCAGTCTTGCGATGGCTTTTTGTCGGTTACCATCCAGACTGGATATCAAACAGGCCATCTTGCCTGTCTCTGGTTCCGATCTAGACTCAAAATCCACAAGATCCAGATCAGTGGTTGCGTATAGAGGAAGAAATTCAATGCATCATAAAATAACATGCAATTCAACCGGCACAAAAATGTCCGGGTTACTATTCAACCGTGTTCCTAGTGACAAAAAGCACTGGAGGGTGGAGACCAATTCTCAACCTCATACCTCTCAACAGGTTTATCCTCACACCAAGTTTCAAAATGGAAACTGTAAGAACGGTGTTAGCAGGATTGAGGAACGGAATGTGGACAGCATCAATAGATTTAAAAGATGCTTATCACATTCCCATTGCGAAGAGCTTTCATCAGTTCCTGAGATTTGCATTTCATGGCCGCCAATGGGAATTCAGGGTTCTACCATTTGGTATATCGACAGGTCCTCGGGTCTTCACTCACGTGGTACAAGCTATGACACCATACCTTTGCAGGAGACACATAGCTGTCAACACGTACATAGACGACTGGCTGTTAAAAGCACGCAATCAAGAAAGTCTATCAGCAAATCTGGAGATAGAAAACTCTCAGAGATCCAGGCAGGATAATCAACTTTCAAAAATCAGAGCTGACATCATCCCAGAAGTTTGTTTACGTGGGCATGTTCTTCGATCTGGAGATAGGGTATTTTCACTTCAAGAGTATACTTACCTCCCTAATACTCTTTGATATTGCTAAATATCGGCTTTCACTTAATAAAACACTCAGATTTAAAAAGAAAGGTGCCCCTTATGGGCAGGTAGTCAGGAGTCAGTCAGGCGGATGCCAGCCCCACCACCGCGCATGCGCCGACTAGTACTTCCTCTTTGCTAATTTATTGGCAAAGGGTTCACACATGCTTTCATGCTTAAAGCTTTTCTGAGCTGTAAGTCATTTAATTATATATTAGCAGTGTTATATCAACCTGGAGTGATGGCCGGTCGGATTAATTCGCCGTAGGAGCGCCCAGGACCTAGCCATCAGGTGACTTCTAGTATATTTTAGCGAGTTTATCCCATTGTAATGTGTTTCCGGGACTCGCGTTTATCATGATAAGCACCTAAAGTAGCTAGTTTATTTCAAAATGGCGCTATGAAATGCTAATCTCTCTTTGTGTTTATGTCCACAGGTATCTACCTTCGGTTGTTTAGGACATCACATTATCAGAGAGTTGGTTTTTCTCTCCACCAAGGTTCCATTTCCTACTAACATTGTTAGGTTATCTAACCAAAAATTATGCCCAGTGAGTTGGAGGCCTCGGATGAAGGTCTTCTCACTTTGCCCTCTTGGTCCACTTCCTTCCCCCTAAGGTGGAGAGAGTTAAGAGGTCATAATGTTGGTGGAGCGTCCGTTTCATCAGATCAGATGGTTTGTCTATGCTAAAGACTCCGGTACTCTAGTTATGACATGAGGCTTTTCAATTATATTTGAAAATATTTATAAAATCTTACTGCCATTTATCATTGTTTATCTGATGTTTGTATAGTCTGTATAAACTATCCTGTCTAGTTAGGATGTTCTGGATACGATTACAATTCGTCCTTACACCTGGAGGTTTTGTTTCGGATCGATTTAACTTCTTATTCTTGAAGTTATGATGTCATAATCAGCTTTGCGCCTTTCTGTCAGTTAAAGGTTTTAACGCTGATTTATTTTTATTAGCTTGGGTCTTTATGGCCCCTTCCTCCTTGTTTATTTCGTGTTGAGTTTTAATTCAATATCTGTAATACTCATTGTCTTCGTCCTCTGGTGTGTTTCAGAGGCCTGGTTGTCCTTCTTGTGGTAGGATGGATAAGTTCTTCCCCCATTTATGCTTCCAGTGCAGCCCATGTGGGCCATTGCTTAAATGTGAGATCTGTAAAAGGTGGGGGGGTGGAGCTAATGTCTGAATTTCTATCAGTGGCTAATCAACGTCCGGCCAGATCGTGGATCAGTCAGCCAGTCAACGGGACCAGCGCCCGTGGCTGGCAGGAAAGCCGACTGTTACCACTATGCCATCTTTGCCGTTAGCTGATCATATTGTTGATATGTTCACTGCAGCGAAGACGTCCATTAAGGCACATGGACGTTTAGCGAAGGCCCCCCGCGAAGGGGCAAAGCGGTGCCATATTACAGATGATCAATATCAGCTATACGGTGTAGTACCGAAGCCGAGCATGGATGACCGTGCTGCGCTGGGTGGAGATACGCGGCCAGGTTCCCGGTCTGACACGGGAGCACTGTGTTCGAACGCTTTGTGTTCGGCTAACACCGCGTTACGTGATGCGGAAGAGAGTTCGAGGGCATCTATTTCAGCGCTTTTGCATGTCTCACAGTTGTTACAAGGGGTAGTAACGGCGTCCGCATTTCGTCAGCCTAGTCCGGTGACTGTCCAGAGAGCCATCCAAGATGGAATTAACTTGGCTTTGGACTGTTTAACCCGGTCTGTAACCAGGAGTGTCCGGGCGAGGCGCACGTTTGCTCTTGATAACTTGTGCCCGTACCAGGATTTATATAATAGGCTGCTGCGTACGCCTATGACAGGTCCTGGTCTCTTTGGAGGTGAGGGATGTAAGCATCTCCAGGAGACAGTTACCCTGGTCAATAACCAGAGGGCATTACGTGAGCAATTTGAAGTGCTCCGTAGAGAGCGCGTTCGCGCGACACCCCCTGCAGGCTCGCGGTGGCGGTTGTCAGGTCAGAGGCCAGCCACCAGAGCAGTGTCGCCAACGGCCGCATGCGCTTCGGCCAGCAGCGAGGTGAGCACAGGGTCCTCCAGCGCACCCAGCCAGGCAGCCGCCCGCGCACCGTGGTGCGAGCGGTGCGGGTCGTGGTGCGCGAGGATCTGGTCGTGGTAATCGTACCCGACAGGGTGATTACCACAGTAAGAGCTACCCCAGTGCATCTGCACCAGGAGACAGTGCCACTCTTGCACTCCTTATGTCCACCTCTCTCCCTAGGTGGACCAGTGGGAGGCCGATTGGCCAACCACATGCAAGAGTGGGAACGGTTGACTCAGGACCGTTTAATCTTGCGATGGCTTTCAGTCGGGTATCATCCCGACTGGATAACAGGCCCACCATCACGACTGTCTCTGGTACCGGTCTGGACTCAAGTTCCAAGAGATCCAGATCAGCGGTTGTGTATAGAGGAGGAAATAAATTCCCTCATACTCAAGGAAGCAATTCAACCGGCACAAAATTGCCTGGGCTTCTATTCGACCGCGTTCTTGGTAACGAAAAGCACTGGAGGGTGGAGACCAATTCTCAACCTCAAGCCATTGAACAATTCATAGACACACCCAGTTTCAAAATGGAAACTGTGAGATCGGTGTTGGCAGGGTTGGAGAGGGGAATGTGGACAGCTTCAATAGATTTGAAGGATGCTTATTTCCACATTCCAATAGCGAGGAGTTTCCGTCGCTTCCTGAGATTTGCATTCCAGGGCAGCCAGTGGGAATTCAGGGTGTTACCCTTCGGAATTTCTACGACTCCTCGGGTCTTCACCAGGGTGGTTCTTGCGATAACAGCATACCTCCGCAGGAGAAGCATAGCAGTCCACACGTACATAGACGACTGGCTGTTAAAAGCACACAACCAGGAAAGTTTATCAGCTAATCTGGAGATAGTTTTGAAAACTATCACGGATTTAGGCTGGATAATAAATTTTCAAAAATCAGAGCTGACTCCATCCCAGAAGTTTGTTTACCTGGGAATGTTCTTCGATCTGGAGATAGGATATGTTTATCCTACTCAGGAGAGGGTACAGATACTCATCTCGGTAATATAGTCAGTGTGCAACAGTCGTCATATCCTGGCACGGGTTTATCTGAGAATGCTGGGATTGATGGTTTCTCTGGAACCAGTCATTCCTCAGGCGGCTGATCCAGTTATTTCTCATGACAATGGACCCAGGGTACAGGTTCACTGGACTCAAGCGTGTCAGAGTTGGAGCCTCTAATTCATCACCTTCAATGGTGGTTGGAGACAGAGAATCTCCTGGCGGGGGTAATTAACCCCTCCTCACCCTCAGTTAATGATGTATACAGATGCATCGATGGAGGGGTGGGGAGCTTGCCTGGAAGAATCCACGATATCAGGGCTTTGGAATCTGGAACAGTCAAGGGAACATATCAATCTGCTGGAATTACGAGCAGTAGTCCTGGGCCTGGAACATTTCTTACAGAAAGTTCAGGGCAAGAGTGTTCTAATTCGATCAGACAACTCAACAATAGTGACTTACATAAACCGCCATGGTGGAACGAAGTCGCCCAGTCTCTGTATGATGACTTGGAAACTGCTTTGTTGGTGCCTGGATCACAGGATTACCTTGAAGGCAGTTCATATTCCGGGAAGGTTAAATCTGTTAGCAGACTCATTGAGCCGAAGGATGAGTGTTTTACCTACGGAATGGCAACTAAATCAATGTGTGGCGGATCATCTGTTCGACCACTGGGGGAAACCCAACATAGATTTATTCGCAACGAAGAAGAATGCGAAGATGACGACATACATCTCTCCAATTCCAGATCCAAGCGCTTTCGCAACAGATGCATTAGCTATCAGCTGGGTGGGAATGTATGCATACGCATTCCCTCCAGCAATCCTGATTCCAAAAATTCTTCAGAAAATCAGACAGGAGGAGTGCCAAGTGCTTCTGATCGCCCCAAATTGGCCAAGCCGATCATGGTATACGGATCTGCTGGACCTTCTGGTCTGAAATCCGGTTCCTCTGCCTCTGATGGACAATATTATCTTCCAGGGCAAGAACCTTCACAACAATCCGTCAATGTTCCAATTGACTGCGTGGATGTTGTCAAGGAATCTAGAATTAAGGAGGGCTTTTCTGAGCAAGCAGCCATGTTCATGGCAAAAGCCAGGAGGGGTTCAACCTCCAGAGCATATAATTATAAAATCAACAGATTTGCAGAATGGTGCTCAAAAAGATGTATTAATCCAATGGATTCATCTATTCAGGTAGTAGCCGATTTCCTCTGTCACCTGTATGATGCCTATAGCCTCAAGCCTAACTCTATTGCTGGCTATAAGTCAGCTTTAATGACAGTTATCCCTTGCTTGGCTAATAGGGGAAGTGATGAAGTAAATACATTAAATACTTTAATCAAAGACATGGGCAATCTAAGACCAAGAAATCCCCCAGTGATTCCGTCTTAGAGTTTATCACTAGTGCTTCAGGTGCTAGCTGATAGGCCGTTTGAACCACTAAGCTCCATTTCTATGAAAATGTTGATGCTTAAAACTGTATTTTTAATTGCTGCGGCCTCGGCTAGGCGTAGGAGTGAGATTCATGCCTTGTCAGCCGAGGCAGACCATTTTGTGGTTACAGGGGAAGGCCTTAGGCTTCTACCCAGGATAAATTTCATGGCGAAGAACCAGTCTGAAATATCCAGGTCAACCGATAATTTTACCAGCTTTGACTAGGTTTGATCCTAATTCAAAGCTATGGTGTCCAGTCCGAGCATTAATCCGGTACAAACAACGTACTCAGGATTGGCGGACGGACCCAACAGCGTTATGGTTGTCATATATTGAACCCCATGGCAGGGCGTCAAAGGACACCATTTCCAGGTGGATTGTAGAGTGTATTCAATTTTGCCATAAATCCGCCACAGGTATACAGGTTGACATGGCCAAGGCTCACAGTGTCCGAGGTGTAGTTGCTTCCACTGCCCTATTTAATGGGGTACCTGTGGATGACATTATGTCAGTAGCTCAGTAGCACTGTGAGTCAAGTTTTACCGACCATTACCTCCATGACACCTTGAATCCTCTCGCTTTATCGATTTTGAAAAGCTAATCTAGGTGTACATATTTTGATGAGGTATCCTCATTTTTTATATATTTCACATTTATTCAATGGAAACATCTACTTTATGGGTTGCATCAGTCTTCACCAATGGGGAGATGATGACAGCACCAATCTTCCACAAGCTCAGTCTTGTGTGTGTTGTCCATGGTTTTTTGTAATGTCACGTGACCCTTCGTTATTAGTATGGTGATGGTACGTGTTTTATGTGGTTCATTATTGAGAGTATACGAAAATGAAGCCTTTTCGTTTAATGTCCTATAGTACATGGCACTTGTACGTAGAGAGCGTATGGGACATTGAGGTCATTCAGTCTTCCTCCCAAGAGGAGGGGGGGAGCGCATATGACTTTTGGTCATCTCTCAGCCATCGGTTTGTGTTAGCCGATGTTTTCCTATCTATTCCTGATTGTGTTTCCACACAATTTCAGAAGTTTAAGTGCCTTAATCGCAGAAACGCACATAGGGAAGAGCTGGTCTTTTGACCTCGCCTCCCTCCCGCCGAATTCACTGACGAATTGTGGCAATATCAAAGCGTATTAGGGAGGTAAGTATACTCTTGAAGTGAAATAAACGAAATCACGGATTTCTTTTTTCATGAGAGAGTTGATACTTACCTCCCTAATACGGACCCGGCCTCTCCGCCCCACTGAGGCTCGGTCTTCAGGCTCTTATTATGTTGCATGTGTGTCAGCCAATAAATTAGTCAGAGGAAGTACTAGTCGGCGCATGCGCGGTGGTGGGGCTGGCATCCGCCTGACTGACTCCTGACTACCTGCCCATAAGGGGCACCTTTCTCTTTAAATCTGAGTGTTTTATTAAGTGAAAGCCGATATTTAGCAATATCAAAGAGTATTAGGGAGGTAAGTATCAACTCTCGTGAAAAAAGAAATCCGTGATTTCATTTAGTTCACCCTTCTCAGAAGAGAGTAGAAGTACTCATCTCAGTCATGCAGTCAGTGCAACAGTCGTCATGTCCTGGCATGGGTCTACTTGAGAATGCTGGGGTTGATGGTTTCTTTGGAACTAGTTATTCCACAGGCAGCCTTACACCGGCAGCCTATCCAGTTATTTCTCATGACACAGTGGACCCAGAGTACGGGATTCCTGGACTCAAAGATGTCAGTCTTGGATCCACTTATTCACCACCTTCAATGGTGGATGAAAAGAGAGAATCTCCTGGCGGGGGTAACGTTGTCAACTCCCCACCCTCAGTTAATGATGTACTTAGATGCATCAATGGAGGGATGGGGAGCTTGCCTGGAAGAAGACAAAGTATCAGGGCTTTGGAATCTGGATCAGTCAAAAGAACATATCAATCTGCGAGAAATGCGAGCAGTAGTCTTAGCCATGGAACACTTCTGAGAGAAGGCCAAGCGCAAGATTGTTTTGGTTCGATCAGACAACACAACAGTAGTGACTTACATAAACCGCCAGGGCGGAACGAAGTCGCCCAGTCTCTATATGATGAATTAGAAACTGCTTTGGTGGTGCCTAGATCATGTGATTTCCCTGAAAGCAGTTCATATTCCGGGAAGGCTAAATATATTAGCGGACTCATTGAGCCAAAGAATGAGCATTCTTTGAACGGAATGGCAACTAAATCAATGTGTGGTGGACAGTCTGTTCAACCACTGGGGCAAGCCCAACATAGATTTATTTGCAACGAACAAGAATGCGAAGATGACGTCTCTCCGATTCCAGATCCGAGCGCTATCGCATAGATGCGCTAGCTATCAACTGTGAGGGAATGTATGCATACGCATTCCCGCCAGCAATCCTGATTCTAAAAGTTCTCCAGAAAATCAAGCAGCAGGAATGCCAAGTGCTTCTGATCGCCCCAAATTGGCCAAGCCAATCATGGTATATGGATCTGCTGGACGTTCTGGTCTGTAATCTTGTCCCTCTGCCTCTGATGGACAACATAATCTTCCATGGCAAGGCCTTGCACAACAACTCGTCAATGTTCCAATTGACTGCGTGGATGTTGTCAAGGAATCAGCAGTTAAGGAGGGTTTTTCTGAGCAAGCAGCCATGTTTATGGCAAGAACCAGAAGGGGGGTCAACCTCCAGAGCATATAATTATAAAATCAACAGATTTGCTGAATGGTGCTCAAAAGCATGTATTAATCCAATGGATGCATCTATTCAGGTAGTAGCCGATTTCCTCTGTCACCTTTTTTTATGCCTATAGCCTCAAGCCTAACTATTGCTGGCTACAAGTCAGCTTTAATGTCAGTTATCCCTTGGTTGGCTAATAGGGGAAGTGATGAAGTATGTAATCTAAATACTTTAATCAAAGTCATGGGTAATCTAAGACCAAGTGATCCTCCAGTGATTCCATCATGGATTTTATCGTTAGTAATTCATGTATTAGCAGATACACCCTTTGAACCACTAATCTCCATTCCCATGAAAATGTTGACGCTTAAAACAGTTTTTCGGATTGCTGCAGCTTCAGCCAGACGAAGAAGTGAAATACATGCTTTGTCACCAGAGCCAGACCATTTTGTGGTGACAGGGGAAGGCCTCGGGCTTCTACTTAGAATTAACTTTATGGTGAAAAACCAGTCTAAAATATCCTGGTCAGCCTATAGTTTTACCTGCTTTGACTAGGTTTGATCCGAACTCAAAGGCTTGGTGTCCTGTCCGTGCATTAACACGTTATAAACAAGTACACAGGAATGGCGGACAAACCCTTGTGCTTTATGGCTATCTTACATTGAACCCCATGGGAGAGCTTCTAAAGATACCATTTCTAGGTGGATTGTGGAATGTATCCAGCATTGCCATAAAGCCACCACGGGAAAACAAGTTGACATAGCCAAGGCTCACAGTGTACATGGCATAGCGACATCCACGCCTCTGTTTAAGGGAGTGCCAGTGGATGACATTATGTCAGTAGCACAATGGCACTTTGAGTCTAGTTTTACGGATCATTACCTCCATGACACGTCAAATCCGCTTGCCGTATCGATTTTACATAAACGTTAAACTGTATATATTTGTAAATATTGTTCATAAGGCCGTTGACTCACACACAGTGCAACTTAGTTAGAGAATTCCCGCTTTTCCGTACTGTACATATCATCGCGAGTGGTGATTAAAGGAAATCACATCAAAATAGGTTAGTCCTATATTTGGTGATGGTTATTTTTCGTCACTTTTTTATTACTTACTAAAATGGTGATAGTTCATGCTCTTTGTGGTTCCATCTGAGAGTATACGAAATGAAGCTTTCGTCTGATGTCTTATAGTACTTTATCACGAGTACATAGAGAGCGTATAGGACATTGAGGTCATGACTCCCTCTTTTTATAAAAGGGGAGGTGGGGAGCGCATGTTAAACGGTCATTACTCTCAACATCAGTCGTGTTATCCGATGTCCAAGTCATTTCCTGATTGTGTTTTCATAGGCAATTTCATTTTGTGCTCCAAAAGCAAGAGCTTGCTCTTCCAGGGATGAGCCGGTCTTCTGACCTTTGCCTCCCTCCCGCTGAATTAACTTACAAATTCTGGCTATATCATTGAGTATCAGGGTGGTAAGTATACTCTTGATGTGAAATAAATGAAACCACCCTGATACGATCCCGGCCTCTCCACCCCACAGAGGTCTATCAGCATTTTATGTTGCAATTTGTTAGTCAATAATTTGGAATAGAAAGAGACAGCCGCGTGCAAGTGTGAGTTTGGGCCGCACATCCGCTGGACTGTCAGTTGAGTAACCTGCACAGTGGGGGCAGTTTTTTTAAAATTCTGAGTCTTATTGAAGCTAGGTCATAGGAAATATCATAAGAGTATCTGGCTCTGAGTTGGGCGAATTCCAAGGCTCTGTGCTGGTGTCTTCTCGTATCCTTAATCATAACCAAACATGGACCATCTTTGCTGGGCGACTTTTACAGACAGCAGCGACGTATTACACATGTTGCATAGTATATCATTGGAAATTAGTGTTTGCGGTGGCAGGCATCGAGTTTGTTTAGAGCTGCCTTTGGAGCTGCCCAGCCGTTACAATTATACAGCATCAAGGATACGCAAATATAGTCCACCCTACCAGAATGACAATATGTAATTAGTAACAACCAACTGCTATTGATTACCACCTGTCATTAATGACTGTCTGTTATTAGTGACCCCCTCTCATTAGTGACCACCTGCCAGCAGTGACCATCTGTCATCAGTAACCTCCTGTCATCAGTGGCCACTTGTCATTACCGACCACATGTCATCAGCCTGTCTGTCATTAGTGACCATCTGTCATTGGTGACTGTCTGTCATTAGTGATTGTATGTAATTAGTGACTGTATGTTATTAGTAACTGACTACTATTAGTGACTATATGTCACTAGTGACTGACTATAATTCGTGACCGTATGTCATTTGTAAATACCGATATCTGCTTTAAACTGTTTGTCCTCAAATCTCAATTTCAAGACAATTGTACACTGTTGAGTATTTTGGAACTAATTTGATTGGAAATTGTTACTGTCACAGATCCCAGTCAAATTAATTCAAAAATATTTAACAATATTTGCGCAGGAGATCTAAAGTTATGGTCCATAAATGTGCCTGGACACATGGATGGATAGACAGACAGGATCTAATTATTAGGTAGCTTATCAATGGATCATAATGAGGGATACAATGTTGTTGTTGGACTGGAACTAGGCTTGCGCAATTACGTGATTAAATAGAAAATCACGATTGTTTTAAATCATGAATTTATATGATTAAAACTTAAATAATCGTGAATATTTTCTATTGCATAAAATATTTTAAAACCTAAATTTCAATTACTTTTTAATGCGATCTCTTCTGAAAAATGGCATTTTGCTTAGTGAATGTATGTCCATTTGCAAGGCAAGAGAAGACTAGTTTTGAAAATGTATTAATGGAATGCCTGGCTTGAGAATCGAGCCAGGCATTCCAGTGATACATTTTCAAAAATAGTCTAGTCTTGCCCTGCAAATGGACCTTTCTAAACACCTGCAATTTTTGTCATTGATATTTTGTTGCTGTCTTGATAATTAAATCCAAGCTGATTAATCAAGTAATCACGATTATTTTGTAATAATCGATCGCGATCACTCAACGCAGTAATCGCACAAGCCTAACTGGAACTGTGGTGTGTCATCACCGCTGCTGCTCGATGACGGATGTCGTAATACACATAGCATCAATGTTTAGTCAGGGTTATTATAGATTATGTGGAGTATCTAAGGCGCAGACCGCTTAGGCCTGGCATCATTGACTCGATCTAAACTAAGATCAGCATCGGTGTAATACAGTTTTTCTAGCTAACATGTCCTCTGAGAAGTTCTCAATATTATTATAGATTATCCAAACATGTCAAAACAGTGATCATGGTTGTCTAGGGAACGTTACATGTGCCTGAAGTATTTCAAGGAATAAAAAACTAAATTAACCCTGCAATGGCCAAATCTGGTCAAGAAAAGCTAAATATTTTCATATGGAATGTCCATTTGCTGTCCAAGAAAAGACTGTGAAAAGTTACCACTGGAATGACTAGCGCTGTTATCGATAGGCAACAACAGCACCCCGCCAAATCTGCTTCAAAATATTCAATAGGTTAGCCGTGTAGTTACCATTAAATTGGGAACCTGAGAATTGGAGATTCATAGTATTTAAATGAATTCCAACATGCGAAAGGAATAGGCAGAGCTTAGCTAGAAATGGGCGGGGCATAGCGGAAAGTGGATTCATCCATTGTTTGTGATCCAACAGGTGGTCTCTGGCAACGGGTTTTCAGCTATGCTTATTTCTGTTTATATTAGTGTGTGGTCGTCGGCGACATGGACAGTTGTTCTTCACAGAGTGCTGAGCCACAGATTCCACACGGGGTTTTGCCTCGTATGAAGCTGGAGTTACAGTCGCTGAGGAAGTGTTTTTCTGGCAGACAGCTTTTATGCTGGATTCTCCGTAACCATGACAAAGTGGTCTGCTATGGTTAGTTGTAAGGTGATAGATAAAACATGAATTGTACATGCTAGAACATTTTAACCCACTAACCATTTCAACGATGTATTCCCTAAGTCTATATCTAATTTTCAAGGCAACCATACAGGACAACTTTTGAATATTTTGAAATTCATTTGACTGGAGGCCATTTCTGCCTTAGGCAGCAATGGTTTTCAGTCAAACTAATTTCAAAATATTTGACAAGATAGGTTTTATTTCGTAAAGAATATACTTTTTCCGGGACTTGTCGGTAAAAGGGTTAATCTTAAAGATTTGCCAAGAAAACGCAAATTTTTGTTTAGTGAATGTCCATTTGCATGTCAAGATGAGGCTATCACTGGAATGACTGGCTGAATAAGTCATTCCAGTCGAATCTCTTGGCCTGCAAATTTCATTTCTCAAGACCACTACAAAGACTGGTTTAATCATTAAAGGCTAAACATGTCTGTGGTTACAGTTTTACATTGGCCTTGCTATTCAACAATGGTTCCTAAAGGCTTTCAATGAAACTTAACAGAGCTTTTCTACTTTGAATAATACTTACCAGATGTACTATTATGATAATGTCTATTATCTTGTCTAGCTCAAAATAAACAATTAAAACTCCGCACTCTCCTGGTCCTGCCCATACTGTGTCCGGGAATTACCATAGCCCCAGGTACCGAGTCAATTCCCAATCACAGTCAGATTCGTCTATTTTGCTGACTGAAAGTCGCATGTTTTTTTAGCTCTAAAATTGTGCAATTTTAGCGGAATTAAGCGTGTTTAACGTTATCCATCGCTGGCTTCATGGAAGGAAAGGGAAAGTCATCACAGGGGCAGGTTGTATCAATCTAGAATTTATACATTCGTGCCATAATGACTGATTCAAATTTCCTTAAATTGGCACATGATTAGCTCACCTGCCCTGAAAGGCCAAGTGAGCTTATGTCGTGGCGACTGTCCATCCGTCAACTTTTCCTTTAAAATGACTTCTCAAGAAACGCTGGGACGATTTCAATTATATTTGGCAGGAGCATCCTTAGGGCATAGGGGTCCAAGTTTGTTCAAAGGAAGCCGATCGGCGAATTTGGCCGGTGGCCATCTTGCATTTGGGCCGATTTTTAGAAACATCTTTAAAAACCTTCTCCGAAACCACTTGAGGGATTGAAGGAAACCTCATGAAAGATGATCCAGGGCAAGAGCTCAACCAAGTTTGTTCAGGGGAACTTAATTGGTCAAATGGTTCGGCGGCCATCTTGGTTGACCTAGTTTTAGTGAAAATGACTTCTCCAGAACCGCTGAAGGGATCAGGCCGAAATTTGGCAGATATGATTAGGCACTAAGGGCTATTAAAGTTTGTTCAAGAGAAGTTGATCGGCCAAAAAACATGGCCGCCGTGGGCCAATCAAAATATAGCATGTTTGACGGCCATATTGAATTTTTTATTTGATGGACTTTGAGGCTGAAACTGTTTTTATATAGGTCTTTGTGTATTCTGATATGAAATTTGCAATTTTCGAAACTGTCGGATAAATGGTTTGGTGGCCATCTTGGATCATTTTCCCGCCAAAAGCTCCCATACTAAAGCAATGGAAAATTTAAAATTTCTTCTCAAGAACTACTGGGCCAATTTCAATTATATTTGGCATGAACCATCCTTAAGGCATAGAGATTCAAGTTTGCTCAAATGAACCTGATCGGCCAATTTGGCCGGCGACCATCTTGGATTTCGGCCGATTTTTAGAAATGTCCTTAAAAATCTTCTCCCAAACCATTTGAGGAATCAATTCAAAACTCACGAAATATGATCTAGGGTAAGCGCTGAATCAAGTTTGTTCAAGCGAACTTGGTTGACGAAATGGTTCAGCGGCCATCTTAGATGACATAATTTTCACAAAAACGACTTCTTCCCCAGAACCGCTGAAGCGATCAGGCCGAAATTTGTGATATATAATTAGCAACTAAGGGCAATTAAGGTTTGTTCAAGAGAACTTGATTCATCGAAAAACATGGCCGCGGTGGACCAATCAAAATATAGTGTGTTTGGCAGCCATTTTGGATTTTTTTATTTGATGGATTTTGAGGCCGAAATTCGTTTTATATAGGTTTTTGGGTATTCTGATCTCAAATTTGCAATTTTCGAAACTGTCGGATAAACGTTTTGGCAGCCATCTTGGATCATTTTCCCGCCAAAAGCTCTAATACTAAAGCAATGCGAAATTTAAAATGTCTTCTTCTCGAGAACTACCAGGCCGATTTGAATTATATTTTGCTGGAAGCATCCTTATGACATAGAAATTTCATTTTGTTCAAACGAAGCCGATCGGCCAGTTTGGCCGGTGGCCATCTTTGATTTTGGCTGATTTTTAGAAATGTCTTTAAAAATTGTGTTCTCTGAAACGGCTTGGGGAATCGATTCAAAACTTATGAAACCTCATCTAGGCAAAGAGGTAAGCCAAGTTTGTTCAAGACAACTTGATTGACCGAATGGTTCAGCAGCCATCTTGGATGACATAGTTTTCCCGAAAATGACTTCTCCAGAACCGCTGAATGGATCAGGACAAAATTTGGGAGCTATGATTAGTGACTAAGGGCCATTAAAGCTTGTGCAAGGGAGGTTGCTCCGTCAAAAAACATGTCCACCATGGGCCAATCAAAATATAGTGTGTGTGGCGGACATATTGGATTTTTTTATTTGATGGATTTTGAGGCCAAAATATATATTTTTGGGTATTCTGAGCTCAAATTTGCAATTTTCGAAACTGTCGGATAAACGGTTTGGCGGCCATCTTGCATAATTTTCTCGTCAAAAGCTCCCACGTTTAAGCAATGGGAAATTTAAAATGTCTTCTCGAGAACTACCAGGCCGATTTGAATTATATTTGGCAGGAAGCATCATTAGGGCATAAGGATCCAAGTTTGTTCAAATGAACCCGATCGGCCAATTTTCCCAGCGGCCATTTTGGATTTCGACCAATTTCAGGAAATGTCTTTATAAATCTTCTCCGAAACCACTTGCAGAATCTTCATCTAGGCCACGAGGTAAGCCAAGGTTGTTCAAGAGAACTTGATTTACCAAATGGTTCAACGACCATTTTGGATGACCTGGTTTTCACGAAAATGACTCCTTCAGAACCACTGAAGGGATCAAGCCAAAATTTGGGCCATTAAAATTTTTGCAAGGGAAGTTGATCCATCAAAAAAACATGGGCGCCGTGGGCCAATCAAAATGTAGTGTGTTTGGCGGCCATATTGCACTTGCAAAAAAATGTCCAGCAACTCATTTAAAAGACTGCTAAACCACCCACAAACAATTTTGACAAAAATTGATGGTGCTCCAGGTGAGTGACACAAGCCCTTTGGGCCTCTTGTTCGAAGTAGAATCAAAAAGGCATCCGCTGAGGTGAGGCTGAGCTGCTTTCGCTGTTTGTCAAGACAAATATAAGATGAATCTGACTGTGATTAGGAATTGACTCGGTACCTGGGGCTATGGTAATTCCCGGACACAGTATGGGCAGGATCATGAAGAGTGCAGAGTTTTAATTGTTTATTTTGTGCTAGACTAGATAATAGACATTATATCATAATAGTACATCTGGTAAGTATTAACAATTCTCGTAGAAACAAAAGCAGATGCTTTTTTGATTCTGTGCAATGCAGAGATGCAGTCTACATGCTTTGTCATATAAATTTTGGGGCATTTTTCATATATTTTCACAATTTTTCTCCCGTATAACTATATCTCTGTAGCTAATACCATCAAGCTGCATGGGTGAGATGTATGGGAAATAAACATGCACGTTCTGACAAGGCTTGCAGATTTTTTAATTCCTCTTTCAATATGTTGTTTTAAAATACAATCGGTTTAAGTTAAGAAAAGTTAGGTAGCCATGTTAGTCTGTATGGACAATAAAAACAATAATAAAAGCTGGATTCAAAGCTAGTATCGTTTAAGACTGACTTAGTTTATTTTGACCAGCTTTCGCACATCAGACCTGATGAAGCACATTTATGTGTGAAAGTTTGTCAAAATGAACTTAAGTCGTGTTCTCACTGGAGAGTTAATCAGGAATAACGCCATACGTCAGTATGGCGTTATTCCTGATTAACTCTCCAGTGAGAACACAGCCTAAGTTACTCTTAAAAGAATTCTGTTTTTATTTGTTTTAATTTGGTAACCAATAAATTGCCTTCTGCATGTTCCAGATATGAAGGAAGGATCAGATGCTAATTCTGGTAGAGTATCTATATCACGGGAGAGTGCAGTACAGTTATCACAAAGATTACTTGAGGTTGGCATCATAGCAGACGTAGAATTATACAGCTCAGCATCAACTGGTGTGTATGTTCACTATAAGTATATAGTCTGTACATGCAGCAATTGAGTGCATTTAGATTCCTAATGGAGGGATATGATGTCATAATCAAAGACTTGACTTGTTGGCTAATGTCATAATCAAAATGGCGTAGGTTTTATCATGAAAGTTGCGATGGTCCCAGAAGAAAGTATCTGACTTTTATCATTCGGATGGATTTCCAGTTTAACCCTTTAATGGCTAAAACTTCCCCACAAGAAAATCAAAATATTTGCTTACTGGATGTCCATTTGCATGCCAAGAGAAGGCTTTTTTTTAAATTTACCACTGGAATAACTGGCTTGTTTACAGAGCCAGTCATTTCAGTGGTAAATTTTCAAAAATAGTCTTCGTGGGTCCTGCAAATGGACATTCGTCAAGACCACAGCAGAGGCTGGTTTTATCATGAAAGGGTTAATAAACATGCTCTGAATATTTTGAAGCTAATTTGACTGGGAACTGTTGCCGCCATAGCTGCTTCCATGGGCAATTTACTCATTTCATAACTGGACGAGGATATTGCGTTTGTGTGTGCGTGCGTGTGTGCAGCTCTATCTCAGGAATTGGTTAATTTTAGCAAAAAAGATTGAGTGTACACTAGGATTTCTACTTTGGTTATGATCCGGATTTAAAAACCTGAATTTGGATCGGATCAAATTTGGATCGGTGGATATCTCTCAAACTACTGATCCGATTTTGATCAAATTTAAAGACGTGTGATCATGTAAACTCAGAATCTCCAATGCTGAGCCTACAAGAAATCTCAAGAAATAATTTTAAAATAGAAGGGCGATGGTTTGCAATTCCTTAATGCTCTTGTTGTGCATGTAATATACACACATGTACCTTGTAACACCATATTTCTTCTTTTCCAGCACCTAGTCATGGGACCAGTTTGACTTCATTAGGACTATGGCCATACCCAGAAGTTAGCATTCATAGTGAAAGACACTTGTCAGATGAAACAAACTACGCATCAGACACTTCTGTATCAACACTGGTGAATGAACAAGGCATAACAACAACACGGCTATCTACATTCAAAAAGATCAAAACACACAGCAATGATAACGCGGATGTTGTCAGTGAAGATAGTAATGTCTCGATAGGTAATGGAAAGGAAGATAACCAGACGGTGTTTTATCAGAATTCCAGCAATGCAGTTGTAACTGTAGCCCAAATTCACCAGTCCTTTGACAGCACAGAGCATACAAATGAGGAAAATGTTGATGAGACATCTGATAAAGCACTGTCAGAGATATCACAAAATGAATCTGCATTAAGTAATGTGCACAATAGCAAATCGCAGACACTTCATTCTGTTAAGACTGAATACAGAAATAATGTCAGTTATGAACCTGGTACATGTGACGCTATCAATAGCAGAGACATTGCTAAAGACCCTGCCGATATAACCACTCGTGTTGAACTAAGTAGCTTGCACACTGATCAGGGTGGCATCAATGCTTCCATAGACTCGGATACTGTCAAAACTCATGATGCCAGCATAGAGAGAAGGTTATCAGGAGATACATCAATGGAAGAAAGAAATGACATGCCACAACATCCTAGTTCAGTTTGTGATAATGACACTAGGCTTGCTAAGGATTATTTATCAGATAGTGATATTAATCAAGTACCTGTTGATATTCCACAACATAGTGGGGGAGTTCTTGATACTCAGCCAGGCAGCCAGTCTGCAGATACTGCACGCATAGCATGTGGCACAGCAGCACAGGAGGGAACAAGTTCCAGTGAAAATGAAGAAATGGTAAACATTAATACTTCAGCTGAGAGATATACATCTAAAACTCTGGTATGCCAGTATACCAAGTCTGCAACGACTCCATCTGTATGTGCAAGTCCATCTGGATCTGTATCATCAGCGTCACAATCACGCCCAAGGGCACCCAGTGGTGCTCAAATGTTTGTCGATGTTACTAATGATGATTATATTTCTACAAATAAGCTCCCTTATATTGGACAATCATTGGAAGATATAGCAGCAGATGGTAATGACACTCATGTGAACATTGCATCAGTGTCAGAACCTACCATATACACAGTTCCTACAACTAACTTTCTAGCGACAGACCAGCATGCCACTTCAGGGCTGAAACCTCACTTGTTATCATGCAGTGACCAGTCACATTTAAGTAGTGCTACTACTCTCTTTCAGGATAGTGCCTCCAAATTTTATGTATTCACTCCCCAATCTGATGTATCCCATAATGCATCAGATCCTGTGAGAAGAATGACTGAATCAAACTTTCCACCCCATGACTTGAATACTTCAAGTCAGAAACGTGAATTGTATTCACTTGTAGAATCGTGCTTCCAGAAGAAGATCACACCAGAATATCTGCTAGTCATTGCATTTACAAGACGCAAGCATGATACATTAGCTAAACAATACTTGCAGACAATGCCAAATCTTATGGCTCGGATTCACAGGGAGGCAGATATTCCCATGCATCAGTGCACTGTCGAGTGAGAGAGTGAATGTGCAGGCGAGCAGGTTTTCATGAGTAAGTGTTCTGCATGAGTGAAGTAGTTATTAGTGGTGTTATGTTATGACATTAAGTACAGCCACACAAAGACGGTCTCTGCAGTGCCTTTCTACTTCGAATAATACTTACCAGATGTACTATTATGATAATGTCTATTATTTAGTCTGGCTCAAAATAAACAATTAAAAACTCTGCTCTCTCCATGGTCCTGCCCAGGAATTACCATAGCCCCAGGTACCGAGTCAATTCCCAATCACAGTCAGATTCGTCTATTTTGCTCTCCTTGCTAGTCGCGTTTTTGAGCTCTCTAAAATTTTCAATTTTCTACGGAGTTTAGCAGTTTCTGTGTGAATCGTTGCTGGTAGCATGGAAGGGAAAGGAAAATCATCACAGGGGCAAGTTGTATCAATCTACAACATATACATTCGTGCCGTAATGACTGTTTGAATTTTTCTTAAATTGGCACATTGTTTAAAATGGTAGCCATTGTTGGAGTCGCACCGGTACCCGTTAACTTTTTAATCTTATCCGGGTACTCAGTTAATTTCTCTTGCGACTCGGTTCCTTCCAAGATGCATGCACCCGTAGCAAGATGGCGGCGCCCATGATTAACGTTTTGTTTTGGCTTGGCGTGTCTATGCACCCTGTTTTAGGTCATTCTTTAGCTATCGCTTCATTGACGATGGTGTATGTAGCGATCGGTCTGTATTTCTTGGCTATTTTAATGTTAGTTAATTACCAAGTCGTGTTTATAAAATTTTCACTCAAATATTTCCTGCCTAATTCTTGATGATCATTAATTTAAGAGAAAGTTAATGTTGGTAACCAATTTTTAAATTACAATCATGAAAATTGTGCATGTGCTCGTCATCATATTATCATGTGCAGCGTTTTAATTCTTATTCTGTGTTTGCAGAAGGTGACGGGGCAAGGAAAAGCCCCACCTGATGCGTTATGCTCTCGCTGCAACCGCTTCATGAAGCGGAAGTTCAATGGCCATCACTGTGTTACCTGCGCGAAGTGCAAGGTTGGGAGTCCTTGTGATGTATGTGTGAAGTGGTCATCGGAGTTGGTGGCGGAATTCGATCATGATCGGAATGCGCATTTGGAGAGGATCGCGAAGGACAAGGCGGCCAAAGTGGATCAGGCATCGGTCAAGGGTCTAGAAGAGCATCTGAACGAGCGGATGGACTCGGCCTTGGGTGTTTGGGCGGCCCAATTCAAGGCGATGTTCGCGTCTTTCCAGTCCACGGTTCCGACGATGCAGGCTGGTGCAGGATTACCCATCGGTGGTCCAGCCAGTTCTGCGGAGGGACAAGCCCCTGTCCTTCCTCACGCTTTGGCTCAAGAGTCGACGGAGGAGGAGGAAGATATCCTCCTGATGGAAGGCTCTGGCATGCCAGAGCTTTCTCAGGTGGCAGATACTAGTACTTCCCGTGGGTCTCCCACAGGTTTTGTACGGGTTTGCCAGCCGGGTGTAGATGTCGACATCCCGTCGGGCATTTTTCACCCGGACTTCGCTCAGGCTGCCTTGCCATTGGAGCCGTGTTTTACGGCTCCCGTCGGCGTCACAGAGGTGGTTATGACGGCTCCTCTCAGAGTTCCATCTGCCGTAGTAGCGGCCGTAGTCCCGGCTCCCGTGCTGGAGCTGATGGATTGTGGTGAATCTGTATCTGGCGATTCGTTAGATACTGGAGCCGCAAGAAGTCAGGCTATGGATCCACTTCGTATTGGAAGTTTGGTCCGTAGCCCTCAGCATGGATCGTCGGTGGCCTACTCATCCAACGGTGAGGAGGATGAGAATGGTAGTCCTTTAATGGATGAATCATCCTTTTGCACCGAAGCTGAATGGGTGCAGGTCATTGGCTGTATGTTTGACCATCTTGGGTTGGCATCGATCGGTTCAAGGATCTCAGTGCGATCCAGCGATGGAGCAGATGTCAGAGCGTACGGCTAGCGCTCTGATGAGTGGCTCTTCGACCATGCCGATTCTTTCCTTGGACACCCAGAATTCTGACATGTTGGAAGTTGCGGCGTACCGTCTGGTTCAGCCGGATTATTTGTTGCCCAAGGCCCCAAGGGGATAAGGAGTAGGGGCCGCTTTCCGGAGCAGGCCTATCATCAGTATGCTTGTGTTCCTTGGCTTTCAGTCGGGGAAAGAGAAGCGCTGAATAGGCCGTTAGCTGGGAAATCCAAGGGTCGTTCTCGACCCTTGGTTTCCCACGGTAACAAAGATCCTTTCAATGAGTTGACTCTCATTGAGGATGCGGCGAGAGCGGCTATGGCTGCTCTCTCGCACGGATGTACCATTCGGCAGGGTATGCTGACCTGCGTGGCGGAAGGTGGGGAAGTGCCAGAGGCTGCTCCCGGAGTTATCTGGGACACCATGCGCTTGTCCGAGGATTGCCTGGCCAGGGTGATCACTAGATCATTGGCGGAGCAGAGGATAATGGTTCACGATTGCGTAGAACCAGGACCAGAGATGAGGGCTACATTAGCTTCTGCTCCCTTCATTGGTCCGGGCTTGTTTGGCGGTGGCACTACAAGCTCTTTCCAAGGTTGCGTCAATGGTCGCAGAGCAGGAAGTAGTCGGCAAGTCGTGGAAGTCTACGAAAAGGACTCAGCCGCAGTAGTCCTACAAGCAGCATTGGCATGAGCAACAGAGGCAGTGCTAGAAATCGCCCTTCCGTCCTTCTGGCCGTGATGCCAATCGGGCATCCAGTTCACAGGGACCTGGCCGTTCATCCTCATACAAGTCCTCTAATAAGAGGCCGTATGAAGATGATAGGAAGGGTGGCGGCTCGGGTTGCGGGGGCTACCGTAAGAATAGCTGTGGCGGCAGTCCTGGGCCGTCATTTTCCAAGAAGCCGCGAGGTGGCCATGGGGACAGTCCTGACGGGTTTCCGGTGAGACCCGTTCCGGGGACGCCAGGAACGAAGGGAGTCAAATATCTTCACCCATGCAAATTAACGCCTTATCGTGCAATATCGACCGCGAGCTGTGTGCAGAATCCTACCGTCGGAGGCAGACTTCAGCTGTTCTCAAACCAGTGGGAACAGGTCGTGCAAGATTGTTTAGTCTGTCATTGGCTAAGAAATGGCTACGAACCGGACTGGCTCATCCGTCAATCATTAGTTCCATGAACATCGACTCCAGTGTGGACTCGCATTCCAAGGGAATCCAATTGTCTAGATGCCATTTGCTCAGAAATCATAGATGTTCAGCAGAATAATGCGATTCATTTAGTCTGCGATCAGTCCTCCATGGGCTTCTATTCGATAATTTTCCTCGTTCCAAAATGCACCAGAGGTTGGAGACCGATTCTCAACCTCAAACCGATGAACAAATTCATTCTTTCACCAAAATTTCAAATGGAGACTGTAGCAGCAATGATGACAGAGCTGAGAAAAGGCATGTGGGCAGTATCGATAGATCTGAAAGATGCATATGTTCATATTCCAATGTCAATTCCTTTTCAAAAATACCTTCGCTTTGCTTTCCAAGACAATGTTTGGGAATTCAATGCGCTTCCGTTCGGTATGACTACATCCCCGAGGCCATGACTTCTTATCTTCGCAGGAGAAACATAGCTGTTCGTGCTTACATAGATGACTGGCTGCTGAAGGCGGGGAATCCAGTCACTCTGCTCAATAATCTTCTGATAGTCCTGGCCTTACTGAAGGACCTAGGATGGATTGTGAATCTAGAGAAATCAGAATTGACTCCATTCCAGGAGTTTGTGTATCTGGGAATTCTTTTAAATCTCAGGGACGGTGTAGCTTTTCCGGCGGAGAGCAGTCAAGAGTTTGATTGCAGTACTGGAGTCAGTTTCTCTAGGAGCCTATCTGACAGCACATCAATTTCTCAGAATACTGGGTTTACTAGTATCTCTGGAGAAGGTGGTTCCTTATACGGCACTCAGACGCAGGCCGATGTACTTAATGTCATTCTGGTCTCAGAGAACGGATCCGTTGTCTTCGAGGATTCCAGTAAAAGAACCATTGATTGATGGTTATCAGAACAGAATCTCCTGTGAGGTGCTCCTCTACAACCTCCTCAACCGCAGATGTCCATCTTTACCGATGCATTGACGATGAGTTGGGGAGCAGTATTGGACGATCTGTCAGTGTCAGGGGAATGGGATCGGACCAATGCGCAGAAACACATCAATGTTCTCGAATTATTAGCGGTGGCATTAGCACTTCAAAAATTTGAGAACTTAATCCAAGACAAGATTGTCCTAGTAAGGACAGACAACTCAACAGTGGTGTCTTATTTGAACCGCCAACGCGGGACGAGGTCACCAGAGTTGTGTATGATGATATGGAACCTTCTGCTGTGATGGCAAGAGAGGAATATTATTCTTCCAGCAGCACGCATTCCAGGAAGATTGAACATCCTAGCAGGTGCTCTCAGTCGAAGGACGGTTTGCCGTCCGACGGAATGGCAACTCAACCAATCGGTAGTGGAGGTTCATTTCAAACATTGGGGCAAGCCAAATGTGGATCTATTTGCGATGAAAGGAAACGCAAAGATGGTCACATACATGTCACCGATCCCGGACCTGCTAGCTCTAGCAGTAGACGCATTGGAAGGGAATGTACGCATATGTGTATCCTCCAACAATTCGCCTCCCAAAAGTTCTGGCAAAGATAAGAGAGGGCATATACCAAGTACTACTGATCGCCCCTCATTCCTATCCCAGCATGGAATCTAACTCTTGTTCTACAGGTTTTAGGGCAGGATCCCTTTGAACCAATTATATCTATAGATATTAAACTGTTAACTATTAAGTCAGTTTTCTTGGTTGCAGCAGCATCGGTGAGGAGAAGCGAAATTCACACGTTGATTGCCGAACAAGACCGCTTTGTCGTTACGGGTGAAGGCTTAAGACTACTACCATGTCTTTGTTTCCTGGCAAAGAATCAGTCACTTAAATATCCAGGACAGCCGATCAATTTGCCAAGTTTAATTAGACGTGACCCAAACTCTTCTGCTTGGTGTCCTGTCAGATGTCTGAAAATGTATAAGAAATGTACTGAGGAGTGGAGAGATGACCCGAAATCTCTGTGGTTATGTCTCAAAGCTCCTCCTCTTCACGCCTTGAAAGACACCATTTCTCGTTGGATAGTTGATGCTATTCAGATGTCGCATAAAATCGCAACAGGAAAGCAGATTGATCATGCGAACGCCCATCAAGTCCGAGCACTAGCATCATCGGGCCTTTATAAGGGTGTCTCTTTAGAGGTGATGTCTGTAGCAAAATGGCATGCCGAGTCGTCATTTACTGATTTCTACCTTCGCGATATCATCAGCGCACTTAATCCGGTAGCCGTCACCAATTTGTTGATTCTTAACTAAAAGCCACATCCGACCACTATTTACGCATACATCGCAAGGTTCTTCCACATGCACTGAGCAATGGTGATGCACATGATCTGTGAACGATCGTGGATTGAGCGGAGCTCCTGTGATGAACAAGAAAGACCAAGCACTCAGAAAATGGTGAGTGTTTTCTTAATTTAAGTGACTAATATTATTTTACTTACAGTTGAATTCCCAGACTGATTAAGTAAGTCTGGTTCAAGAGTATCTTATTCATACAACAGACATTAGACTCATTAAAATTTGAAAATCTAATCGATATACTGATAGTTTTTTCAAAATTAGAAGTTGTAGTAGCTTCATTTGCACTCTCCTGGACTGCCCTAGCTGAGACTTTGGGGCTGACACGGGTCTGGTGGGTGTTGCCTCCCCTTTTGACAGCCCTCTGAAATTTGTGCGGACAAATGAGGGTGGGGGGGGGGGGGGGTGGGGGTGTGTGTGTGGAGGGGAGCGCGGTCTAGACCATGAAAGTTTACCACTCTATGAGTCAGATGGCAGAACCCAAGCATATGCCAGGGTTCTAGTCTATTCACAACCTTCTTGATCCGATGGTAGATGAGAGCTGGTTCGAGCCTCACCTCCCACCGGTTTCTTGGCTGTCAAAATCCGGAGTTTATCATAATAGTACATCTGGTAAGTATTATTCAAAGTAGAATAAAAAAAGCATCCGCTTTTGTTCCTACGAGAATTGTTAATACT
This sequence comes from Chaetoderma sp. LZ-2023a, assembly GCA_034401795.1. Classification (NCBI taxonomy): domain Eukaryota; kingdom Metazoa; phylum Mollusca; class Caudofoveata; order Chaetodermatida; family Chaetodermatidae; genus Chaetoderma; species Chaetoderma sp. LZ-2023a. The sequence continues at coordinate 31,935,337 of CM067369.1, forward strand.
TACCAGATGGACTATGGCCTTCCTCAGCCGCCCCGCTGAGGTGAGGCTGAGCTGCTTTCGCTGTTTGTCAAGACAAATATAAGACAAATCTGACTGTGATTGGGAATTGACTCGGTACCTGGGGCTATGGTAATTCCCGGACACAGTATGGGCAGGACCATGGAGAGTGCGGAGTCTTAATTGTTTATTTTGAGCCAGACTAGATAATAGACATTATCATAATAGTACATCTGGTAAGTATTAACAATTCTTGTAGAAACAAAAGCGGATGCTTTTTTGATGCAGGAATATCTATTTACAGGTTAAGATGAGACTATCTTGTTGAGCTCTACGCAATGCGGATGGTGGCTCGATATAGTGATTCAAATGGCATCTGGCATGCACCAAGAATTGGACGAATGTTAAAGATTTTCAATGGACATATTAGTGGGATGACATAATCCAACTGGTTTGGATAGATGTATGGATGCACGGCACTGATGAAAGAGGATAATGATTATCAATAAAAACTGTAACTAATAAAGAATGAGCCTTCCCATGATGTTTCGTCAAGAGCACACGCATGCACGCGCTTTTCGTGAAAGCTAGAGGATAACAAAATTCCTGTCCTTATGTGATACCATGACATACCATGACCTATAGAATAGCATACCATACCATAGGAATCTTTATTTCGCGGCAGATGATGTGTGATATGTGGCAAAACAAAAGGGCTCGACATGGAGGACTAAATTTGACCACTGGAGTGCTTGGCTCGATAACCGAGTCAGTCATTCTAGTGCAAATTCAAAAATAGTCTTCTCTTGGCCAGCAAATGGACATTCACCAATAAAGAATTTAAATTTTCTTGACAAATCTTGACCATCAAAGGGTTCACATTGACTGTATAAAGCTAAAATAGATTATTCAGTGCTTTGTCAGGAACTGTGCATCCAAGCACAGCATAGAATAGGTGCTATATAAATGTACCATCTATCTGTCTACATTATAGGCCTGCTGTCCATCCCAAAACCCTTTGTCCAGTATATTTGGGCATGCTGACATTCTAATATTATCCCATTGATCTGAAATTTGGACACATTAGAAACATATCTTTAGCATTATTGCAACTTAATGGACTAGCTTATTAACACTAACCCTCGAATTTGTCGAAGAAATTCCAATTCGAAATTTCTTAGAGAAAATGTCAATTTGCAGACTAAGGCGATTTTACCACTAGAATGACTGGGTCGGTTATCGAGTCAGTCATTCCAGTCATAACATTTTCAAAAATAGTCTTCTTGGTCTGCAAATGGAGATTTCTCAAGACTACTGCAGAAGCCATTTTTGGCTGATGTGAGAGTTAAAGGATTAAACAAAGATACATTGGCAGTTCCCACAATGCACCTTTCCATTTGTAGCCATGCCCCGCCCATCACTAGCTACGCTCCACCCACACCTCGTTGTGTTTGGATTGATCGATCCCCGAATGCCCTAGCTATCAATTTCCTGAAAACTACAGGGAAGCTGTTGAATATTTTGTAACTAATTAGACTGGGTGCTGTTGCTGCCATAGGCAGCAACAGCGCCCAGTCAAATTAGTTTCAAAATATTCAACAGAATATTTATTAAATAGTAAAAGCAAACAATTTGTACAACAGCCCATAGACCGTCATCAAATATGCATTCGTGACGTACTTATCGACGTCATTCATGACGTCATTCATTATGATGTCATTGTACACGCCACGCAGTTCATTATGACGTCATATGATGGGTGGGTACTCTGGAAAGGTGAATTAAGAAATGGCTGTAAATGTCGCGAGTGCTTTAATTTTCTGATCACTGAGAAAGTACAGATCATTTTCTGAAAAAGAATAACTTAAAATATATACACCTGTGCAAAAGTTAAGCACCACCCTATTTTTACGCACATGCGAGGGTATATTCATGTGCTATGAAGAAAGCAATAGCATAAACATTTATGTACCCATCCATCTTAGTGCAAGAGGTAATAATGCAACTAGAGGAATGCTGATTATGATGGTGGGGAAACACTGTATGTTTTTGTTTGAACTTGAAAACGAGGCCTGAATATGGTTACGTTGACACAACTGACAACTATTGCCCTACAGTTGACACACGTGGCTAGATTGTCATTAATGGTGTCTGAAAACGAAGTTTAACATCTGTGCACAAGTTTGAGACTGTCATAATTAATACCGGGTATATCCACCTTGTGCCTGGATGACGGCCTGGACACGACGTCTCATGCTGGTCACCAACCAACTGATACGCCATTGTGGTATTCGTTGCCATTCAAGATGGAGTGCGTCTGTTAATTCCTGTAGGTTCTGCACAGGAGGATCCCTCCTTCTCACCATGTTTCCCAGAATGTCCCAGATATGCTCAATAGGGTTCATGTCAGGGCTCCTTGCTGGCCATGGTAGGGTTTCGATGGCATTCTGGCGGAGGTATTCATGCACAGCTCTAGCACGATGTGGTCGGGCGTTGTCATCCATGAATATAGGGTGGGTTCCAGGTGCATGATTTACAAAATGAGGGACCACAACTCTATCCAGTATGGAATCTTGATATCTTTGTCCATTTAGTGTTCCAGGTACAGTCAACAGATCCAGCTTACAATCAAATGAGATGCACCCCCATATCATAACGGAACCTCCACCAAATGGAACTTCTTCCATGATGTTACGTTGGTCGTACGCCGTGCGTCTGGACCTCCATACACGAGTTCAACCATCTGTGGCATGAAGCAGGAACCGACTTTCATCGGACCAGTGTACCCGTCTCCAGGATCTCATGTTCCAGTGTCTTCTTTCATTGCACCACCTCAGACGCTCCTCTTTGTGGTGTGCAGTGAGGAGAGGACGTCTGACAGGTCTCCTAGCTTTCATGCCAGCAGCATACAGTCTCCTTTTGACGGTAGACATTGACACTCTATTGCGCGTTTCCCATTGCTGGCTGAGCACTCTGCTGTTGGTGAATGGAGATCTCCTAACAAGGCGTACTAGGGCTCGATCATCACGGGCAGTAGTCTTCTTCGGTCTTCCAGATCTAGGCCTGTCCTTCACCTCGTTAGTTTGCCCATGTTTTGCAATCAAACGACTGATTACAGTATAGTTAATGTTCAGCTGTCTGCCAATCTCTCTGCATGACATACCAGTGGTATGCATGCCTATGATTTGCCATTTCACACGATCACTTAACCTTCGTCTTGCCATAGCGGTTCACAATCAAGAGCTAATTCTCTCTGTACAAATAAACCACGGTCATGAACACAAAATTCCTAATCTTGTCGCCTAAATCTGTATGTAATGTTCTACACCTCAAACTGGACTTTTACATAACTGAACACGTGTGCTGTTTCCCGCCACGCACGGACATCAAGCGGCGTGAAGCCATGCATGCATGTGCATTTCGTACTTGGAATTATGTCAGCTAACGCGGGGACAAAAAGTATGGCAGCCTAGTTGTACCATCATGTTTCTACGTTCTATTGTTTTTGCTGGTGCTTAACTTTTGCACAGGTGTATAGTAGGCATGTGGCAATACAGCCTTCACTCAAGTTTCAGAATTCTATCTGATTGTGTGTCATAATATGATGTGACCATAATTCGATGTCACAGTGCAGTGATGTCCGCTCATGCAGAATAACATGCACATTATTCTGCACGAGCAGACATCACTGCACTGTGACATAGAATTCCTGGATTTCAATATAAGAATGAATCCTGAATAGTGGTTATGGATATGCCTATTTTGAATTGAGTTATGCGACTAAGCCTGATCGTTTTTGAGTTGTTTCACTTCAGAAAATGATCCATACTTTCTGACTGATCATAAAATCAAAACATGACCAGCATTTCCTAAGAATGGGGCCTGCATATGTATTTTAGTTTTAAAATATGATCTTCAGTTATCGGGCAATGTTGCTGAAATTTGGATATGTAGTTTTTGCATCTTTTCTCATATGACCAGATTTCAGATCAATAAGGTAATTGAAGGAGTCGGCATACACAAATGTGGTGGACAAGGGGTTTAGGGATAGACAGTAGTTCAAGATAATAGATGTCAATAACAAGGTGTGATAGACCAGCTGATGTCACAATTGTTTTTTATGAAAACACTGGGCAACACTTGTGGGGTGATATCAGTCGTCAATGATCCTAGCTTGCAGAATGTTGTTGTATGATCGCCACATGGATTGTGTACAAATTCACCAATCTGTATCTTCATATGGTACATGACTAGTGATTCTATTCTATTTCTATTGAAGGGATATTGATCAAACTTGGTTGCTCAAGACATCTTGAAGAACCATATTCATTTAGGGGATCAAAAGGTCAATGTAGTCATGATCCAATTACTTTAAAATGCATTTCCTGAAGAGCAACTTCTATCTAGGATATTGACCATGGTTTATCAAGAACTCTATTCAGTATTGATTTTGAAGTCAACGGTCAAGGTTCTGGATAATAACTCAAGTTCTGCTGAATCTATCTTCACTAAGGATGCGTCTTCGTGACTGATGCAGTTAAGGAATTTCAATGACATAGTTTGTGTCTGTTTCCTGTACCGTGATCTGGCTCATATAATCCAGGCACGAACTTAGTCAGTGAATTCACTCACTGCGTCAGTCCAGGAAACTTACCGTAAGCTTGGCTAGGTGGTTGTCCACAAGGACCTAAGAAGCTTATGGATTTTAGGGTCAAAGGTCAGGGATGTGGTTCTCAAATAATTAATTATTAAAATTACTCGGGATCTTTCTTTTTTCTTTATTCTTCGCCCAAAACTTTGGACGTCTCCTACAGTTTTCTTCTGATCAACTCCAAATTTGGTCAATTTCTGCTATTAGGCCTGGAATCGTGTGCTATTGTTTTTATTTTGGATCCGTCCTATAGTTTTCGAGCTACCCACCTTTGAGTGGGCAAAAAGTCCCATAGGAAATGTATGGGGATTTTCAAAATTGATTTTTGAAGTGCTACTACAGCCAGAGTTTTGAACGGATCACTACCATACTTGGTGAGGATGTTACCACTGGCGATTATATTTTGAGAACATTTTTTTTTTCAAGATGCCCACCAGACCTTTGACCCTCACAATGCATGGAAAATAGTCCCATAGGAAATGTATGGGGATTTCAAATGGATGTTTGAAGTACTACTACATCAAGAGTTTTGATCGGATCACCACCATACTCGGGTAGGATGTTACCACTGATGATTACTTTTGAAAATTCTTTTTTCAAAATGGCCGCCATGAAAATAATTTGGGCAAAAATACCAACTCTCATTTTTTGCAAAAATGAATTTGGGATGAAAAATTGTGGGGGAAAAATGTTTTGGAACAATTTTTTTTTTTTTTAACTGATGACCAGGCACCTTTTTGGGGTCAAAATCTCATATTGACTTGATTTGGTATCAAATTTAAAGTTAATCCGACCAACAGTTTTCGAGAAAATCAACTTTTCCATGCCACATATCCCCATAGTAAACCTATGTGAGCAATATTAGAACAGTTATCTCCTATAGTTTTCTTCCGATTCTCTTCAAACCTGGCCAGGTTCTAGAAAATTGAGAAATCTAAAAAAATTCCAATGAAAATTTTAATATCTCCCTTGGGGTCGAGGTCATTCACGGACGGGTAAATCTTTCCAGTTTTGATGTTTGGCATAAGTTACCTGCCTTTCATCATGCAACTTCAAAGATTGTATTAGAGGACACTTTATTTTATCCTTAGGGTCAAGGTGACCTTTTAGTTTAAACCTATCGGCATTTCCAGCATGGATCTTTGAGCTGTGACTACACATAGAGTTTGTATTAGATCATCATCAGCCATGTTCAATGGCCTTTAGAAGAGGCCTTATATTATTTCTTCATAGCCAGACATCGCAGATTTACATTTTCTTCTATAAATGTTCTCTAGGTGAAATTGTTTTCTGATATAATTCTGGACTACCAAAATGGTTTGTAGGAGTTACGAATCTGTGTGATTGATACCAGTGGGACCCATAGTATTTAGTTGGTGGATCCAATAAGACTCGCAGTCCTTGCATGAAGACGTGGCTTCATGGGCGTCAGGATCGTGACCAAGAACTTCAATGGTACTGTGTTGAATGCAGGATTGTGTCCTGCTTGAAACAATGTCTGTGTAACTGTTTGGATGTGTGTGTTTGCGACTCTGTGTGCTACCGTTGGTGGAAGCCTGGTCCATGAGATCAACGAGTGTGTGTTGAATGTGCCAAGACTGGATGATCTGGCAGTGGCAGAAACCATCTCCTATCTTCTTATCTTCACTGAACAACACATGACTCAGATTTAAATAAAATTAGTAGACTTCAACTGTCTGCCAATCGGTGGATCAGAAACTAAAACGCAACAGATTACAGCAACAATTTTCAAAATGGCTATTATAAAACGTCTTTTAATAACTTCTATTGGAGGGATCTTCTTCAATCTGGGGTGGAAACTTGCCTGTCAGTTCCTGAAGATGTGTGACAATTTTGTGGTCAAAAGCTAAAACACAACACAGCATTCAGCAAGATTGTTTCCAAATTAGGCTTCTGACTTCACGACAGCCTGATTGACAAATATATCAATGACATGTGTATTGGACACATTTGTCATTGTTTTAAATAAGGTTCTACTTTTGTCTTGTAGTCCCTGTGAAGCCTAGACAACCGACCTACTAAGCTGGTGAATGTTCTCAAGCTAAATAGATAGCAGCAAATTATTCATTGTATGACAAGCTTTAGTTTTTATACGTAAGCGGGATCGTATTATGTGATGGCACTCGCCGTTCGTTCATCCATCCATCCGTGTGTGCATCTGTCTGATTTGTGGTCCGGAGCAGAACTCGAAGAGTTTTGAACCTACACTCACAATTTTAGGGATAGACGAACTGATATGATTTCGTTTCGGCAAAATCCGCCCATATTTGCCCGAGTTATCTCCCATAAAAAGCTAAAATTTGTCAAGATTTTCTTGTCCGAGCCATATCTCGAAGAGTATTGAACCTACATTCACAATTTCTTTTTCAGCAGATGTATTAGGGATGGACGAAGTGTCATGATTTCGTTTAGACAACATCCGCCCATATTCGGCAGAGTTACCTCCTTTGAAAAGCTAAAATTCATCAAAATTTTCTCGTCCGGTCCAGATCTCGATGAGTTTTGAACCTACACTCACAATATTTTGTTCAACAGATGTTTTAGTAATAGACGAAGTGTCATTTATCAAAGACAAACTGTTCACATTTAGCATTCCTCAAACAAGTATGCCTGCGGGCGTATGTTGTTTCACTAAAACTTGTTAGTATTCAAATGAAGCTATTTAACAGTTAAAGATGTCCATATTATGCAGATCTCTGTGACGCCAAGAGAAGGTAGGACAACGATATTGAGCCAAATTGTGACGTTTGGTTGTCTTAACCCTTCGAAGACCAAATATGATCAATTCTTCACAGTGTAAGAAATAATAAGTTGAATATTTTGAAACTAATTTGACTGGGCGCTGTTGCTGTCTATGGCAGCAACAGCTTCCAGTCAAATTAGTTTCAAAATATTCAACAGTGTGTTTAATAAATAGTAGAGACATACAATTTATACAACATGTCGGACTATTAAGAGTTAAAGACGGGCCATATAGAATCATTTATGACATAATGAATCTGACGTCATCGTACACGCTGCGTAGCTGATTATGACATCATTACTCTGGAAAGGTCCAGCGCCCGTTTCCAAGGCGTGTGGTTTAGAGATGGACAGTTTTTATATGAAAACTGGGTCCATTCTATAAACGAATGTTTAATTTATAGTGGAGTGGCTTAAGTCCAAATTTAAGTGATATCGTGACCTGCTGGAACAAAGCACCAAATTTGGCACAGATGTAGTTTAGGTTAATACGGAACTTTTTAGAGGGGGCTGCCAAATTTTAAAGGTCACGGTCATGCTGTGGTCAAGGTCAAATTATGGGGGTTTCCCAGGGAATGACTGTGATATTATGTAGCAAAGCACCAATCATGGCACAGAATTACTTTAGGATAATAAGAAATACTCTTAGAGAGGGATGCCAATTTTTAAAGGCCAAAACCATGCTGGGGGTCAAGGTCAAACATAAAATTATGTGGATTTTTTTTTTCTTTTACCAGGGAATGGCTGTGAGATGATGTAATAAAGCATCATTTTGGCATAGTATAGTATTTTAGTATAATAAAAAAAAAATTAGAGGTAGTTGCCAAATATTGAAAGTCAAGGTTACAATACAGTCAAGGTCAAAGGTCAAACTGTGTGGAGGTTACAGATTTGTTCATGGAATGGTCACAATATGCTGTAACATACCATTAAAACTCGGTACAGATGTACATTGGGACAATATAAAATTTAAAAATGTGTTTATTGATATGCATAGCTATCTATAGTTTGAAAAGAACAAGTGTCTGAAAATAAACCACAGTGTAGCGCGTAGCATAACACAATTAAATTCATAACGGCTGTGAAATTCTAATAGAGTGAAAACTTTTAAACAAGCAATTAAAATAAATAGCAAAACATTAATGCAGTCATACCACATAAGAACGATCTACAGACACTTAAGATTGCCATGGAATCAGATTAAAACACAAAATTGACGTAATTTAATTGAAACATCATTTGCGAGATGTATAAGCATACAATAGTATTGGTATTCATTTGATTTTTATAATAATGCACGGCCCGGGGGTAATCTTATAAACTGTTATTCAATTTAAAATGAAAACGTGTTATCGCTTAGATTACAATTCACTCATTGTCGTCTGCTGTCATGTCTTATACAGTTGTATAAATTGATGGAAATTTTTGCCTGTTAGTTGCTGGTGACTAAATTCTGCGCTAGCAATACAATAGACTGTTTGAACCTTATATATTAGACCTTCCCGACAGAATGGACTGGACAAATTGCATAATATGTGGAACGGACGATGACATATTAAAATGTCCCGCATCCAGACAAGACGGTAAAAGTCTACAATCATATGACTTATGAAAAACGTAGGTTTCAGAAAGTTACATTTAATGCCTGTTGATGTATGTTTTCCTGAAAGCGTTAATGCAAATGACCTCCATGCCAACAAGGCAGTGGCAACTTAATTGTCAGCTTAAATTTGCTAGTTCAAAACTGCAGCCAGCTCAAGAAAAACATAACAAAAAGAGAAATATTGAACAGTGTGTGGATGATATCGTACAAAGAAAATCAAAATGCAGCTCCCCCTCTGATGAGTCTAAACACTCAGATAGGTGTATCTTCTGTAAGCAAACAGAAAGGGTACTTCATATGTGTAGTACATTAGAACTGGACACCTCGCTTAGAGAGCAGGCAACGGAAATGCAAGACACAGATCTGTTAGCCACACTTGCAGGTGGTGATTTGGTTGCCATTGATGCAAAATATCACAAGCATTGTATGAATATGTTTAGAAATCGCTACAGCTTACTGAGCAGAAAATGACCACGTCGAGAGTATTTGCTGAACTTGTATCATTCATTGAAACCAGTTTGGAAGACAGTGTTTTTATATTCAGATTAGCAGACTTGCATAAAATGTATGAAGATCGGCTTACATCATTAGGGCTTCAAAAATCAATAAACAAAACCTGGTTAAAGAACAGGTTTATGTTGCGCTATCGCAATGACTGCCAGGAACAAACAGATGGCAAGAACACACTTCTAGTCTTTAACGAAGGTCTCCAAGTGCTGCTGAAAGAAACACTTGAAATGCACAATTTCGATAAAGATGCCCTATCAATGGCACATGTAGCTAAAATCATACAGAAGGAAATGTTTGAGACAGAATTTCCCAAATTCTCAGGATGTTTTACTACAGATTGTCAAGACAGTTCAGTGCCGAATTCCCTCAAAGTCCTGGTTTCTATGCTGCTGTATGGGTCAAATATCACAGAGCAGATCGCTAGCAACTCGCATGCATGCCTGACTATAAGCCAACTAATCAGGTTCAACTCTAAGGGAGCAGAAAGGCCACATCATCGCAAGGATAAAGAGCCCCCATTGCCATTATATATAGGTCTGACTATACACACACAAACCCGAAGTAAAAAAATTGTGAATGAACTTGCTGTCAGTGTGAGTTATGAGTGTGTATTAGAACTGGAAGACTGGCTCACAAATGCAGTTTGTCAACGGTTTAATTAGGAAGACTTAGTATGTCCTGCACAAATCCGCAAGGGTGTGTATATAACAGGAGCCCTTGATAATTTAGACCACAATCCCACATCACAAACAGCTGAAGGGTCTTTCATGGAACTAGTATTAGCTTGTTCCAGCTCCCTACACAGTCTAATCCTGGAATATCTAGACAATTCCACCTCCAGTGTCCTCCAAAAACCCTTCCCTCCCGGACAGCTACCGCATAGTTCCAGCTGTAGTATGCAACACCAATCTTTTAACTGTTCCAGAGGCACATGTTGTAGATGACACACCTGACATGTTAAATACAGCAGTTGAACAAGAGAACCACTGGTTAGGACAGAGAATGCCACTGCTAGATAAAGACAAACTTGAGAAAGATGACTTCATTGCACGGGCTGCTCATCATGCTGATCGTCAGCCAGATAACCCAGATCCACCTGGGGTAAGTGTTCTGTTGCATCTGTTCTATGAGTAAGCAGCTACAATGGCCATGGTTAAACATGGGATGGAAATGGTTAAACTTGTCATCCAAAAACGAAACTCTGGGCAAATACCAGTACTGGTTGGTGATCAACCAATTTACGCTCTGGCAAAGTATGCACAGTGGAATTGGCCACAAACCATAGGTGAATTTAGATATATAGTCGTAATGGGTGGTCTACACACAGAGATGGCATTGTGGAGGGTAGTAGCAGACCTCTTGGAGGGATCAGGGTGGTGTGTAGCACTGAGTGAAGCTGGTGTTGCCACTGCCGGAACTGCAGACTCCTTCCTCAAGGTGACGCACCTCACAAGGACACGGCATGCGCATCAAGTAACTGTCATGGCTCTTGCAAAATTACATGATGCTTTCAACACAATGTGCAATCCAGATGTGCCTTTTGAGGACAGGAAAGTTGAAATGATACGTAACAGCCCAACCTTTCAGTTCTGGGATAAAGTCTTGCATCTTGAACTGTTGATGCTAGTTTTTGTTCGATCGCACAGAGAAAGAAACTGCCCTATATATACAAGTTCTTGAAGCACTAGGCACCATTGTTTTTTGTGCTTGACCACACAAAGTATACCAGATGCCTACCAGTTCACATCAAGGCAATGGTAAGCGAAAATTCTGGAGCATGCCTCTCGACCAAGCACATGAACAAAATAATGAGAGTGAAAGGATCCGGTGGTGCCATTGGCCTGACTGAAAATCCTGCTGCTCTAAAACGATGGATGATAGCAGGACCTCAACAGGCCAGGATCCTCACAGAGTTTGATGAACTGTATCACGTGACTGATCAACCATCCACCAGCCATGAACAGGGGCATTCAACACAAGAACCATTCCAGAATCCGGTTAACAATATGTGCAACACCATATTGGCAATGGGTAACCCATTTATGGATACGTCAAATGAACACATGACTCTCGACACAGACGATTGTATGGATGGCACAGTTGTACAGGCATTGCACACGATGGAGACATTGGGTAATGAGCAATATTCAAACTATGTCAAGGATGTGCTTGTTGAAAGGAAAAGATCAATCCATAGGGCCATAAAAAATAATCATCTTCCGCTCTTTAAGCGTCCTCACGACACTAGCGGAAGGGCAAAACAAAAATTCCAAGAAATAAAAAATGACTGCAATCTATTCAGTCAGCTATTCATCGCTGCACAAGTCCGCAGCACAAAGCTGGATGAATTCTTCACACATGAAAATCATCCATGGCCACAAGCATTGTCTCTACATGGAACTTGATGGAAGACTCTGTCTACCAAGCAACAAAGCAGAGCTACTGCTTTGCATTGATCCAGCTGTCCAGGCAGAAACACCATCTCACTTTGATGCCGAAGTATTTGATGCTGCTGCCATAGTACATGCCTTGCCACAGGAAAGTGCATCTACTTTCGGTAAATATAGTGACAAAGTTTTCATCCCATGGACAGAGAGACAACTTACAAACTGTTCCAGAATTGACATAGTTTGGGACACATAACTGTGACAGCCTGAAAACAACAACTAGAGAAAAACAAGGTAAAGGGGTTCGGAGAAAGGTGTCCCGCAATGGTAAGTTAGCACGTTGCTTTGCTGGTTTTCTTCAGGATCCTAGAAACAAGGAAGAGCTATTTGCTCTGCTGACAGAAGATGTAGTGAATCATGAATATCCACATAACAAACTGGTATTCATTACCTCTGGCCCGACAGTGCAGTCAAATCACTCCAATATCACAATGGGAGAGAGTGATCACGAAGAGGCAGATAGTAGAATATGCCTCCATTTGAATGATGCTCTTAAAGAGGGTGCAACTTCTATTCTCATTAGAACTGTGGATACGGATGTGATTGTGATTCTGGTGGGAGTTTTCCATGATCTTATAGTGTCATCCAGATATGCAGCTATGGGTTGGCTTTGGTACCGGAAAACAGTACCGATATTATGATGTTAATTCAATCTGCCAGGAACTTGGTGAGGACAAAGCTCGTGCTCTACCATTTTTCCATGCCTTCTCTGGTTCTGATACAACATCACAGTTTAGCGGTAAAGCCAAGAAATCTTTTTGGAAGACATGGAAAGCATATCCCACTGCCACAGAAGCATTCATCATCACACTGTCTGCATTTGTTCCACTAGACATTACATCTCCAGTATTTAGAATACTAGAAAGATTTACCTGTATCATGTATGACAACACTACTCCACATATTGTGAATGAGCTTCGACAGGAGCTATTCACAAGGAGAGTGAAGAAGATGGAGAAGCTTCCTTCCACTCAAAATGCACTGCTCCAACATGTTAATCGATGTCTATACCAAGCCAGTATTTAGAGAGGAAGTTTGAATCCAAAGATATCTGCACCTACTCCTGAAGGCTTTGGGTGGACCAAAGGAGACACTGGGTAGTACCCATTGTGGACAACTCTACCAGCTGCCATTGTTAGCTGCAGAGAATTAATCGAGTGTGGCTGTAAGGCGACGCCTAGTTGTTCAAAGAATTGCAAGTGCAGGAATGCAGGTCTCCCATGCTCAGGATTGTTCCTTTGTCATGGCAGTTATGAGACAATTTGACTTTGATCGACTGACTTTGAAACCACGCATGTAGTCTCAGTGTAATTGCCATGATTGGAATTACACAATTGAACATAAAACTGTTGGTTTAGATAGCACGTTTATGTTTCTATTTTGGAAATAAGACCCCCACCACAATTTTACATTTTGACATTGACCTGAGTTTGGCAACCCCTCTAGAGAGATTTGCATTATGCTAAACCGTGTTATGCACATTTTCCAACCTCAGAATCCAAATGTATCATTTAAATTAACATTTCCCACATTTTATAATGGGAGGGGCCAAGACCTCAAATTATCCTTTTGAACAATGAACCCAGGAACAGCACTGACTAAGGTACATCAGTACAAAAAACTGGCTTTGATACAGCATGTCATAGTAATTCTATGTAAAATATGAAAACAACACACAATTTGATCTTTGACCTTGCCCCTAGACGTGACCCTGACCATTAAAACTTAGCAGACCCATCTGAAAAGTTATGCATTGTACTATGGTACATCTTTGTCAAAACCTGTGCTTTTTGCAGCATGTTACACACATTCCCTTGGAAGAAATATAAAAAATCCCACATAATTTCACCTTTGACCATGACCTCTGCATGACCATGACATTTAGACTGGCAGCCCACTCTAAAAATGTTTGTATTGTCCTCTAATACATCTGTGCCAAAGTTGGTGCTTTGTTATAGTGTGTCACGGTCATTCCATTGAGAAAATATGGGAAAAACGCATAATTTGACCTTGAGCTCTGTGTGACTTTGATGTTTAGACTTTAGCAGCCCACTCTAAAAATGTTTGTATTGTCCTCTAGTACATCTGTACCAGATTTGGTGCTTTATTAGTGTGTCACGGTCATTCCTTTGGGAAAATGAAAAATAATAATTTACATTTGACCTTGACCTCTGCATGTCCTTGACCTTTAAAATTTGGCAGCCCCCGCTATAAAGTTTCGTATTTCCCTCAAGCACATCTGTGCCAAATTTGGTGCTTTGTTCCAGTAGGTCATGATCATTCCCCTAAGCCACTCACTCCACTATTAAAGGGGATTTATTTATATAGGGCTTGGTTTAGAGGTGCTTCACTGTATTAATTATTACGAATATTTTTTTCTTTTTGTATTTTTAAACAGAGATTATTTAATAAGTTTAGTTTTTCAAGCTTAATAACTACGATACAAGAAAGAAATATCTGTAAAGCAACTGTTTCCTATTTCTTTATGTATCACATATTTCAGATATTTTGTAGTAAATATTCATAATTGTAGTAATTTTGATATTTTATTTTACATTGTACTATCATGTATAGTTATGCAAATTTATATATGACCTGTATTTTATCTATCTCTCTTATATATCCTGCACATGTGATATATTATATGAGCAATATTAGGCAAATCTTTAAATCATTGTTATATGTTACTATAATTCTAGTCAGAAATTCTTAAATGTATGAGGAAAAATTAATGTTACATTTAATTCTTACATATTGTTTTCTTGTATTACTATTTAGACAAACCCATGTAGAAAAGCTAACCGAGAATGGAATGACACGGGTTGTTGTTCTATTACTATTGGGTTGAATTCGGGTTTGTTGTCAAGGTACTCCGATCGGAAGTATCACGTGGTTGCTTTACCTATGTATGCATGCGCACACTTTTACTCTCGCTAGAAGCAGGAGTAATCGAGTAGAATTTGTAGCACATGATACCATTATCGGATTATACTCTCTGTTGTTTGGATATGTGATCGGGGTAAGCTCGACAACAAAGCCGAATTCAACGTCAGTTATTCAAGTGCTGAGTCAGGCTTGTATGACTTACAGGAACTTTGCATTTCTTGAGCGCAGTGACTGTGTTGTACAAGCATGTATACCAGGGCTAGAAATTAACCCTTTGAACCCTGGATCTATTTCTGTGGTCACAGCCCCCACCCTGAGTGTATATAGTGATAGCATTGCCAAGATTAAACAAAAATTTGCCGGCCATCTTGAATTTTCCGAACAATGGCAGGAAATTGTTTAAAATGCTACTCCTTATTAACTGCTTGGACAATTTCAACCAGACTTAGCTGAAAGGATACTAGGCTGGTAGGTTTCAGACCAAGTATACAGAATTTTGATTGATTAATTTTCCTGGCGGCCATCTTTTATTTTCTGGAAATCGTTTAAAAACCTATTTATCAACCACATGGCCAATTTTAAGCAAACTCGGCTGGAAGGACCATAGAGTGGTATGCTTCAGAGCTTGTATACAGAATTTTCATTGGCCAATTTGTTCGGTGGCCATTTTGAATTTTCTGAAAAAATGTCTGATTGTGTGGTCAGCGTTTATCATTAATTTCCCGCTAAATATCGATTGTCCTGAATTCCCAATTTTGTATTTTATGTCCTGTTACTGCCGAATTAAAAATATATCTGTTCAAATGCTAATGGTCCAGGTGAGAGTTAAGGCCCTTGGGCCTCTTGTTAACATTATACTTAGACCATATACATGAAAGGTCGTTATTACTTCACCCTTTTAGTAGTCAAGACGACGAAAAATGGCCTCTACAGTGGTCTTTAGAAATGTTCATTTGCCGTCCAAGAGAATACTATTTTTGAAAGTTTACGACTGGAATGACGAGGTCGCTAAACGATCCAGTCATTCCAATGGTAAATTTTCAAAAATAGTATTCTCATGTCCTACGATTTGGCATTATGTAAACAAAATGACTTCTTGATTATTAAATGATTAATTATCCTAATATGGTGCATTCAGAACATATGCAGTACTACAGTCATGACAATACAGATCAGTACACAATTCCAGGGATTGTTAAGTTTCTGGTGTCCTGATCCATATAAATCACAATAAAAATTTAATTTCTAGCCCTGGTACACCCAGCAAGTCCAACATCGCACAGACTGAGGCATTTTTAGCTGCTGTTAGCATCTCAATAAACCGTCGTGTTCCTTAGTCAGTTAGTGAGTCAGTCAGTCTTAAATGCTTATTCCGGGCTGTAGTTTCAAGAGTTTTTGGTACGCAGTACTCAAACTTGGGGGAAAGGTTGCCCGTGGGTCCTGAAGATGTGTGGGGGAAAGGTTGCCTGTCGGGTCCTAAAGATGTGTGGGGGAAAGGTTGCCTGTGGGGTCCTGAAGATGTGTGGGGGAAAGGTTGCCTGTCGGGTCCTGAAGATGTGTGTTAAATTTTGGGTCAAAAGGTCAAAGCCACAGCGACAAGATTAAAAACTCAACATACGCCCGCAGGCATACTTGTTTGAGGAATGCTAAATTATGTGAAGTTTGACTTTGATAATTCTCTAAGAAAAAAAAAAGGGGTGGGGGGGGGATTTCCATTAGGTACACATCTGGAATTCACTGCAAAGACATCACTAAAAATCTTGAGTCTTAACAACTGCATTGATCATTACAATTACAAAACAATTCTGATGAATTTTAATCTTTCAAGGAAGATAACTCTGGCAAATATGGGTGGATTTTGCCGAAACGAAATTATGACACTTCGTCTATCCCTAAAACATCTGATGAATAAAAAAATGTGAGTGTAGGTTAAAAACTGTTCGAGATCTGGACCGGACAAGAAAATGTTGACAAATTTTAATCTTTCAAGAAAGATAACTTTGGCAAATATGGGCAGATTTTGCCCTTCATCTATCCATATTAGATCCAATGAAAACAATGAAAACTTTGACAAATTTTGTATTTCAAGGGAGATAACTCTGGCAATTATGGGGGGATTTTGCAGAAAGGAAATCATGACACTTCGTCTATACCTAACACATCTGCCGGAAAAAAAGTTGTAAATGTATAGGTTCAAGTCTTCAAGATCTGGCCCGGACAAGAAAATTTTGATGAATTTTAATCTTTCAAGGGAGATAACTCTCACGAATATGCGAGGATTTTGTCGAAAGGAAATCATGACACTTCAGCTATACGTACATCTTTTGAAAAAAAATTTGTGTGTGGGATCAAAACTCTTCGAGATTTGGATCATGACTCCCGCTAATATGGGTGGATCATGCCAAAACAAAATCATGACACTTCGGCTATATATACCACATCTTTTGGAAAAAAATTTGTGAGTGTGGGTTCAAAATTCTTCGAGATTTGGCCTGGACAAGACAATTTTGACGAATTTTAATCTTTCAAGGGAGATAACTCTGGCAAATATGGGCAGATCTTGCCGAACCGAAATCATGACACTTCACCTATACATACCATATATCTTCTGAAAAAGAAATTGTGAGTGTAGGTTGAAAACTCTTCGAGATCTGTCCCGGACATGAAAATTTTGACAAATTTTAAGCTTTCAAAGGAGATAACTCTAGCGAATATGGAAGGATTTTGCCGAATCGAAATCATAACACTTCGTCTATAGGTAATATATCTGCTGAAAGAAATTTGAGTGTAGGTTCAAAACTCTTCGAGATCTGGTCCGGACAAGAATCAGACAGACAGCGAGCGCCATCACATAATACGACCCCGCTATAAAAATGATATTTTGAAAACTATTCAGGCATACAGCTCTCAAAATAACTCTGTTCTATTTAAGCGATATTAACCAGACTTGTAGTCTGGTGCCTTAGCTCCAAATCTGGCTTAAATTGTGACGTCGGACCAAAGCAGCACACTTGGCAAAGATGTTGTTTAGGCCATATAAAATCATTATTCAAGGTGCCCAACCCGTCACCTGAATTATGATTTTTCAAGATGGCCACCGCCACCATTATCAGAAATAGCAATTCTCACCATAACTTTGAAACTAAAGGACTTAGCGGTAGAACTAGCATATCCATTAATTACGGGTCAATCTATGTAATGGTACTAGTTTTGTTGCCCAATGATATATTTGACCATATTTCAAAATGACTGTCTCCCATTTGACAATAACTTCAAAACTAAACTAGATTGATCAGTCGATGACGCGTCATCGCAAATCCCCACATTCACCGCTTTGAACTTTTTACACACCCCACAACCCATCCTTGGGGCGGATCCAAATGTAAACGTCCTTTTGCACTCAACAATCATATGGGTAACTCACATACCAAATTTGGTTGAATTTCGTGCAATAGTGTCAGAGGAGTTGCATTACAATAAATTTCATGACCTTTTGACCACATCCCCCACCCCTGGGGCGGGGCTAAATGTAAATGTGCTCATCCACTCCACATTGATATGAGCCAAATGCAAATGTCCTTTTGCACTCGGCAATTATATGGGTAACTCACATACCACATTTGGTTGAATTCTGTCCAATGGTTCTGGAGATGTGTTAAATCAATTTCTGCAGGTTAAAATTTGACCTTTTGACTCCCTCTCCCTGTCTCCCGCTCCCTGGGGGCGGAGCCAAATCTAAATAGCCTCTTGCACTCCGCAATCATATGGGTAACTCAGATATCAAATTTGGCCAAATGTAAATGTGTTCATCCACTCCACATTGATATGGGTAACTAAATTTGGTTGACTTCCGTCCAACAGTGTCAGAGGAGTTGTATTGCAATAAATCTTTTTACCTGACCCCACCCCCACCCACCCCTGGGGGCTGGGCCAAATGTAAATGCGCTCATGTACTCCACATTAATATGAGTAACCCACAGACCAAATTTGGTTGAATTCTATCCAATGGTTTCAGAGGAGATGCATTACAATCAATTTCCGCAGGTTAAAATTTGACCTTTTGACCCCTCCTCCACCCCCTGGAGGCGGAGCCAAATCTAAATGGGCTCTTACACTCCGCAGTTATATGGGTAACTCAGATATCAAATTTGGTTCAGTTCCGTCTAATGATTTCAGAGGAGTTGCGTTACAACTGATTTGACCGTTTGACCCCTGCCACACACCCCTGGGGGGTGGAGCCAAATCTAAATATTGTCTTGCAAAGTGGAATCATATGAGTAACCCACATACCCAATTTGATTTAATTCCACCCAATGGTTTGGGAGATAGCTTGACGGACAGATAGCCGGACAGAGGCGATTACAATATCCGGGTTTTTTAAAACGTGGGGATAATGAGTTTGAAAGGTGCCTCTAAATGGCCTCTTGCACTCCGACCCGTGTCGATACCCACCTTTACAGGGTCATCCAATGTAGTGATACTGGGTTTGTGATGATTAAAAACATATTTTGACCATTTTGCAAAATCGTCAGTCATTAAGTCCCACTTCGAATATCAATGGTAAAATTCTGTGGAAGACTAATTAATTCAATGGCACTCCGAGATATTCATGTCTTTCTAATTAATTTGTATCAGCACCTTTACAGTTGTTATGTAGGTTTCTTGGTTAAGCCTATAGTGATGGGATGGCTTTCTTATGCTGACGGGGATTCAGCTCTAACTCCACGGGGTTCATATAAATCAATGAGAGAAGTCAGTTTTCAAACGTAAAATAATAAGTAGGTCTTTACTGTTCCAAGATAAAATTCAATATGACAAGTTTGGCTTGTAGTTGACATTCTCTCACCATCACCCTGGTTACTACTCAAACATGACGGGTTCAGACACAACTCAGAGACTTGAATATTTTGTGTGGGATGGGAGTTGTGTATGGTGTGGGTCAGGGCATGTTGTGTGAACAATAGGGAATAATATCTGAGTTATAGAAATACTGAATAAGAGGTGGGTGGGTGGTGGGTCATGGCAAGGCTGGTCAGTGGATTTTGCCAGTTGTGTGTCAGAAGTCACTCAAGTGTGAAAAATCAATGCTTCTGAGTTCTGATTTGGTTTTAAATTATGTGGAATAATTAACTGTACTGGTTCAGATATGCCCACCCCATGGTCATAGGTAAAAGTTAGCTGACTTCTACCATAAAATTATTAACCTAATTCATTCTGAATACTTGTTACTGCCAGTTCTTATGCAAATACATCAGAATTCTGTTGATTATTTTGTAAATCACTAGACTAAAAGTTGTCTTAGTTAGACCGCCATAACTTTCAGCTATTATTTCCAAAACAACCAACAGGCTCCTTGCTTATCATTCATAGATTCATGTTTCTGGCACCTCAGAATGAAATGGTTAATATATTTGTCAGCTAAAATGTACAGGGGGAACTTAGGTGACCTATTCCTTAAGAGAACCACCTGTCTATAATGACTACTTTCTTTAAGGGCCATTTCCTATATAGCTGGCTACACTATACAGTCATCATCATTTCAGTCAATGCAAAATTGTCTCCAGTGGCATAGAGCTGTTCATTTGAATCCTGTACTTACACACATTTCCTTGTACAAATGTTCTGCCTTGCATCCACACTTAAATCAGCAGCCTACAGTCTTCTGAGACATCTGATTGTGGTCCATTGGTTGCACTGACTGTTCTCTTTATTGCAGACAAATTTCTCTAGACTAGGCAGGTTCAGCTCAGCTTCCAAGCACCTCAACCAAATGCTAGCTTGATTAATACATCGATTTGTATGCTTAATCAATGCAGCATAGGTTGGTGGCAGGTTTTGCATCATTGGACCCCTTCACGGAAACATTTCTCTCCATAGTTCATTTACGCTACGTGAACAGGACAAACTATCATACAAAGGATAAGAAAAGTAGGTCAGTGTGACCAGGGCTTTAGATTACCCCTTATCTACGACTTTACAACACAAATGAAATCCCCTCATATTAGTGAGACCAAATTAAAATCCTACTGGCTGCTATAAACAGTAATTAACTGATTTAGTCAATTAAATATTCAGAGGTGGATTCTGTGGCATTTTATGGCCATTCAGGGATCCTATGGTTCTATTAAAACTAAAATGGCTCAAAATCCATTTCTCAGATTTCGAAATTCTCTTGTTTTTAGGAGGATTGATGCAATAATAGGTGTTGAGCTCAAATAAGGTAAATCTAAAGCCCTGGTGAATGGTGACCTACTTTTCACGGTTTCACTTGCAGCTGCCGAGATTCTATCGACAATGTATGATTACTGTATTCTGTGGCTGTAGTAGTAGAAACATCCTACAGCTGCAATCAATCCTTCTTTGCTTTTGCCCACTGTGTCTTGTCCTCAGCCGAAATCCTTAGCTTCCTCAGGTCCATTCTTGACTTGAGTGTACCGAGTCCTGCTTTCTTGAGGTCACCTCGTAACACGCTTAGCAGATTTATTCAATGACGTCCTCTCCTGGTTTTGTATTTGCTACTCTTTGAGTAGAGCGAATTCCAAGGCTCTCTGTGCTGGTGTCTCTTCTGGCATCCTTAGCACATGGCCAAACATGGACCATCTTTGCTGGGCGACTTACAGACAGCGGCGATGTATTACACATCTTGTATAGTGCATCATTGGAAATTATGCTGTCTGGCCATCGGTGTCCAGTGATGGTGCGTAGGTGTTTGCGGTGGCAGGCATCGAGTTTGTCTAGAGCTGCCTTTGGAGCTGCCCAGCTGTTACAGTTATACAGCATCAAAGATATGCAGGTTGCATTGTATAAACGTAACCTATTTATCAAGGGCATCTTTGATCTATGAATCCATAGCTTCCAGGACTGGAAAACTATGTTCCCCATGACGCAGCGTGCACAAAATGTCAGAAGTACTGCAAAGCAGTGAGCCGAGGATTTTACTTTTCCTTCATGGTTCGCCGCCACGAAGTGAGTCGTTATTTTCTATAGTTTCATGCTTTGTCGATAGGTATATGTGGGTGAACACTGCTTTGGATTCATTGATAGATTTTCTCAATTTTTAGTTTGCTTGCAGCTATTGGGAGAAGTTCGTCAAGGGGTTTCTTTTCCTCGTCTAGGAAGTCCACATCGTCGACATATTCCATCTCTAGCGGCATGCCCAGTATTGACACTGGGGAGGGGTTTGGTCTTGTGGAACTTTCCCGCACAGATTTCAATGCGACAGCAAAGTAGCAGGTGAAAAGCACCGGAGATAGACCATCTCCCTGTGGGGAGCCGACTGAAGTCTCAAACTCTACTGACTTCACTGACTTGACTCGTACTCTCAGCTTGGTGTCTGCAAGCAGTAGTCTCACTAGTCATAGCTCATCTTCATTGCAACTGGCCTGGCATAGGACATCTAGGATCTTTGAGCGTTTAATTGTGTCGAAGGCTCGTGACATGTCAATGCCCATTTTGTGGAAGTCCCAGTGTTTGGACATGACTACCGACACAAGCGTGCGTTGAGCCCATACAATGTCTGCGCAGCACATTTGAAGCCACTTTGACATGATCCGGTGAAGTAATCGATCTTGTCTTGGGTGCGGCATAGAGTATTATTGGATAGGATTTTCCGTATGCTGTTGAGCACAATGGGTGGCTTCTTGGGCTTGGGTAGTGTGATAAGGGTGCCTTGGCCTACAACATCGATGGGAAGGGCGGTGCATAAAAGCTGAATTGATTAGGTGCATGATCAGTTTTGAGATGTCACTTGCATATTTGAATAGTTCATTGCTCATGCCATCATGTCCATTTTTCAGGGCTTTGAGTGCCTTCTCAACTTCTGCTGTTTTAATTGGTGTTAGTAATGGCCTGGGTTCTCCTGAGAACGGGTGCAAGGGCTCATCATCACTGTCAGTGAACTGTTCCTTGAACCATTCTCGGATCGCCTCAGCTTTTCCCTGGTCAGTCCTGATAAAGTGTCCTTCAGAGTTGTGTACAGTGAGTGGTGGAGTGTAGTCAGTAACTCTCAGGGCTCGGGCTGCCCGAAACATTGTGTGCCAGTCATCCATGGCAATGGTTTCATGTGCTAGGAAGTCTGCCTGTTGAATAGCAAGATCTTATAAGCATTCGCTAATGTGGTGCAGAATAATATTGAGCTAGTTTGGTGTGGTCTTCACTTTGATAGATGCGCAGCCATAACGCTTTCTGCTCTGCTGATTGTTTTACTACTAGAGGGTCATCAGTTTGGTTGTGTTTAAGAACACCTATGGTGTTGGTAGCGGATGATTCCATAGATTTCAGTATTTTGGTTAGGGATTCATTTGGATCGGAGCTGACATCGATGTTAGCTATCTGCTGCCCGAGGGCTTTTTTGTATGACATTTGAGTGTCAGTGTCGCTGATGAGCTTGGGTAGGTTGTAGGTGACTACCCTCTTGCCTGGTATGGTGTTTATATATTAGGTAGAGATTGTTCATCTGAAGGCGTGTAATGACTAGCTTTAGTCCAGTCAATCTAGGCCAAAAATATTTTAACCCGGAACAAATTGCAACAGAATTTTTTAACCTCGCCCATTGTATAGGGGGCCATCATGTACAACATATCAAAAGTCCTCCAAAATTCCAATAGGGGAAAGGGTAAAATTTGAATAATTATTACCAGATTTGGGCCATTTCACCTGAAAAATCCATTTTTCTTTATTTCTTTAAAACCGGTATGTAATATATGTGTGACTGGGTATTTTTGGACTTTTTTAGTAATAAATGAATACGATTGACATATTCTCCACAAATTAAATGTATTGTGTTATGCCACTTGCATGAATTTACCTAATACCATCATTGATATTGATACAATACATATTATATTTTATTATGTCACGGTATTGTGTGTTTCTAAGCTAAGCTAAGATGAAATAGTATGGCATAGTTACCTGGTTTCTACTAATTTCATCTTGCATCAATTATCCAAGTCATCTTCCTCAATGAGCGTTATTGAATTCGAGCAACTGAGACCCTTACAGTCTTCGCAGGCGGATGTGCAGCTGAGCCCATGTTTTCTACAGGTGCATCTCTTTGATTCACAGCCAGTTTTGCAGCTGCATCTAAATGAATACAGTAAATCGTCAGGTGCTGCCAGCATGTCAGTCTTAACAGGCAGCATTTGGTGGTTGAGAACTTTCCAGCCCCGTTCTGTTGGATCCATATCTCCAGCATCTCCTCTCCAAACTTGAATTTGGTAGTACACGCGAAGACTGTGAAACTTTGCGGATGCGGGTGTTGGTGGTAAATCTCGTGCTTCAACATACTTGGAACTTTTTGCAACCTTCTCCCTGAATCGCTTGTACCGCAAAGCAACTAGACTATCCATTGAAGTGCCATTGTATAGAATAAGCATTGCCGTCTCACCTGCTTTTATCACATCATCTTTATTCGCATTACTCATTGTAAACACTTCAGCAATTTGAGAGAGTTCTTTGCAGCACTGGATTTTGCTAAGGGATGCAGATTTTCCAATTCCATAAAGCCTAGATGTTGAGTCACAACCAAGGATAGCATGGATAAATAACAGCTGTGAGCACAAACAGAACCCGAGTTTTTCCTTTGCCATTTTGATATTCCAGTCGGGGTTTCTTTGCATTTTGCTTTGGCTCTGGTCTGAAAAATAGCTGACAGCCATTCATATCAGTATGGTATAGAAGCAACACCAGTAGGTCGGTATCGTCTCCAACAAGAGCAGTATTTGTTGACTTTGAAGCCAAGATAGCCGTTTGCGTAATTAAGACATCAGCATCATCGCTTGCCTTTATCGTTAAGCATCCAGCCTGTTCGAGAGATGAACTTAAGATTGATATGAACCGATGTTTGTTCTGCTTGTTACTAAGAAAATCAGGCTTACTCAGAGTTACAACTGTTTGCGGAGTCAGTACAACAGTTGCGCCTGATCCACGAGTTCGCCTCTTATGTGTTACATCTTTTATGTCTGGGCCTTGGTCATAACCATCAAAAACTACTGTAGCCTTTCCATATTTGCGTATGCAATATTTTACATATCTTTGACAAACATTTGCAAATGTCTCTCCACGCTGCCATGGAACACGGTGTAATAGAGCTCCTCCATCAAGCACATAGTGGACAGAATCTGGAAGGACTGCATCTTCATTTTGAATTAATTTCCACAATGCATCAGCAAGTGCCGGCTTATTTGCTTCCCATGGAAGAGATGAATTATCAAAGAGTGCGGGCGGATGAGTGCACAACTCATACTCAAAATAAGATGATGGATTCCCTTTTGATCCATTTGTAGCAATTAAACTGAGTCTTTGAAATAGGAGTTGTGGATCAATTTGAACACATTCATCATCAATCTTGAGAGATGTTTTGGATGCTAAGGTAATAGCTTGTCTCTTTCTCTGGAACGAAATGCTTGATACACATTGGCCACACATCGAATTAATAATTGATTCTCCAATATCTTTAGCATCGTCAACATTGACTGATTCATGTGCACACAATCCACTAACAAGTCCTCTAAGAGAAGGGTCTGGTCCAAATGGATTCAGTTCACTAAGGATTTTGAGAATTTTGTAAGTATCATCCATATCACGCTTTATTCGAGATTGTGTGGAATCTTTGTGTTGTTCACTTGAATCACAGTTTACCCCAGAGAGCTCTTGCATTGCATTACACACATCTGCACATGCGGGCATAGACAACAACCAAACAAGACGCTGAAGTTCTGTCATTCCACGACCTCGTGTTAGACCACCACTTGACTTTACACTTCTCATAAGGACCTGCTCAATAACTAGATCAGTAGATAACCCTGCCCAATACCTATCACTTCGATGAATGACATGATGACCATTGAGGAAGCTGGTGTGTATATCTGGATGACTTTCAGGTATTTCTAACATCTTTTGTAAATATACATATGCAGACTTGGCGTACAGATTATGCCCAGCGGCTGCAAAATATGGAAGCATCTCACGAACGGTCTGAAGGTGCATGTTCCAATCACCAGTTCGTTCTGCCTTAATGAATTTGCGCAGAATGTCAACCAACTCCATATACAAAAGCCAGAGTCGTGCAGTCCTCTTATCTTTCATGACCACCTTCTCGGAGTCTAGTTTGTCCTTGACATCATGTAATGCATTTTCCGAGGACAATCTTGTAGCTACATACAGATTTTTGATAATGTCATCATAGAGCTCTCCAACTTTAACCAGACTTTTATTTAGGGAACTTTCAATCGTTTCATGTCCTGCAACATTATCATCATTGTCAAACAATTCTTTTGAATGCATTGCAGCGGAATATTCTACTGTGTCAACTTCAGCATCTGCAATTGTAGGTAGTGGTAGGTTGTATGCATTTGCAATCAAGATTGTACTGAGAGAAGCAAAAACGATGAGGTGTCCTCGAACTGCTCGAGAAATTGCCTTACCACTAAGAATGTGTTTGACAGCATTCTCAGCGTAGACTACCTCTAGAATAGGCGCAAGACCGCTTCCTGCCATTAAGTGACCAATGCAGCCTAGGAAGCTCATTTCCATATGAAGACCTCCGAGTCTTAGAATAATTTGCTTTAATGGACTCCAGCTCGGCTCAATCTCTATGATAGTCATAGCTTTCCAAAATAAGGGCTGATCAAATGTAATCACGGGTGCAACATGGTATCGGTTTTTGCCTGTTCACAAACATAAGTCAAAGTGGAAAAGATGCAGGTCATGTTACTTGGCTCTAGATCTATCATCGGAAGGAAAATAACAGACGATTTACCTGGATAAACTCCTTGGTGAACAGTTTGCATCATGCCAGACCATGACTGTCTCCTTGAACGCAGAAACAAAGAGAAATCCCAGAGGATGTCAATGTCAGCTGTTGGGTCTGTTTGTTCCATCGCAGTTAACTCCTTAAAGGTCAATGGGAAGTTCCTGGTATGCTGAGACTCAAAGTTCCTGATACAGATCTTGCCAACTTGCTTGATATCTTCAGATGTTACATTTATCCTTGGAATAAGTTTGCACGAAAGGTTTCCTGGTGTAACAGATGCAATGATTCCCATTCCATGAAATGTATTATGCCCATCTATTGTGCAAATATTGTGATCCACATTGTCGGCAACAAACTGAATGCACTTGCCTGATAATGGCTGTGGTAGATCTCCACCATGAAGTGATGCACTGCGCTCAAACCTCTGTATCTCCGCGTATGAACATCCAAATCCGTGCTTGTACAAGGTGTCAACAATAAATCTAGATCCAAATTTATGGTGCATCTCACATGACAGCCCGAACTGCAAAGGTGCCAAAATAACTCTAGGACGAGTTCCTTGCATAATAGCCTGTCCAACTGATGCCTGCTTCATTTCTGTCTTTTCCAGTAAACAAAATCCGCAATAATTCCCGCAGTGTCTCTGGTAAATAATTCAATGCCTTTACTGGGTCGCTCATTTGCTCCCTTGATGGATAGCTTTCAGATGATGTGCATGAATCAATTAACTTAATATCGTGTCTAAGCAGTTTGGCAGCTGTCTGGATTAGCATGCTCTCTGATTTGGAATCCTTTCTCTTCTGTTCCTTATAGAAGTCAGTCAAAATAGTAGATGCTTTAGAACGAAAGGTAACGTTTGGCTTACCATTCACAGTGCTAATAAATATTTCATCGCCATAATTATCTTTTATTTTATAATGCATGTATTTTGTACTGTATGCTTTATTCTCTTTATCATCGAGATACTCTTGCATTTTATTAACGAGGTCGTGCAGGGTCAGCTGCTCATCATCATTATTTTCAAGAAATGCCATTGTTGCACTAAATGCTCTTACTCTGTCCAAGTCTTCTGGCCTTCCATGTTTTTGGGATGAGCAAGATGAGTGCAGCTGAGGGATATTTTTCATGGTTCGAAAATTTACGCTGCAGCTTTGATGGTATACTGCATTGACAACGTATAAATCCGGCGTGAAGGCAAGCCGCCCAGCTTCAAGTTTGCCCCATTCGTCTTTTCTCTGCTCACAGGCCTCGGCGATACTACATTGAAAGTCATGAGTACTTACTGGATAAATATCATAGCCACGTTTCTTTCCATCTTGAATTTTTGCAGGGTATCCGCATAGCAAACAATGTTCACTAAAATTGAATGTTGGACTTTCTGAACGGAGTGTTCGCATGGGTGGCGGAGATTGTTCAATTTTCTCTGCGTCACGGGCAATCCGCTTGGGTTCAATGAACTCCCGTCGACATTTTACATGAACCCTCTGTCCTACTTCAGCTATGACATCGCTTTCACGGGCTCTGCTAGCATTGTTAATACCGTCACAGCCTTTAACTCAAAGCTTAACAGTTTGTGAGCCATTTTCTAGGCTCTGGTTACAAATAACGCATGTATCTAAATCCATGTCCATATTCTGATTGAATTGTATAGAAATTTATTCAAATTGTGAGATAAAAGTGAAAATTAAAATGCAATTTATTTTAGATAAAATTTTAAAAGCGAAAAACAAAATTAAACTTACTTTAAATATAATTTTTTTAAATTACCCCAGCCCTGTGCATACAACCATATTTAATCTGTGGTTTGGAGAATTTGTACAAGTGGTTCAAGGCAATATTGCCAATTGCTTACTGTCTTCCGTGACCATGAAATTCAGAGCTTAGACAGCATTTCTACTTCGTTTATTTGCGGAATGAAGCAGGTAAGGGAAGTTTCATTATTCGGATAATGGAGGTAGCTAAATATGCGAATTTACCCACTTTCCCAGCGAGGGGTTTTGGAGGACTTTTGATATGTGACACCTGGCAGTCCCATGAATGCCGCAGAAAAGAAATAAATTCTGTTGCAATTTGTTCTAGGTTAATTTGTAGTTTTACTGGACTACTTATGCCGGTCCGAATTGAGGTCTGTGCCTCCATACGAACGAGCGTTCCGGAGTAAGGCTTTTGCTTCTGTCTTGCATAGTATGAAGTCTATTTGGTTGAGGACAGCTGTTGTAGCCTTAGAACCTTTTGGGGCTTTGCGATCAGTAATGTGTCCAGTCCATGTTGTCCGGTGATGGCATGGGTATTTGAAAGCCGTATTTGTGACAAATAGGCCATTGGAACTAAGGAATGCCACCAGTGCATCTCCATTGCTGTTGCGTGTGCCCTCTCCATAGGATTCCATGCATAAGCCAAGTCCTGAACTTTTGTCTGCAATTCCGAGTTTACCCAGCTTGGAGTTGAAATATCCACACACGAACAGTTGCCGTCTAGCTGGGATTGTAATAGCAGAGCTCAGTTCTGCATAGAAGGAATCTAATATTGCTGGATTCTCTTTGGCTTTTTCGGTAGTTGGGCCGTATGCATTGACAATTCGACACTTAGTGGTGGTGTGTTTTCGTGTTGGTATAGACAGGTTGATGAATGCAACGCGATCACTGACGTATCCAAAGCTAATGACATGATCCAAGACCCTTGGTCCAATTACGAAACCTAAGCCCCGGTATGTGGCCTGTTTTCGCTCCATGAGCACTAGCTTATGGCCTGGGTGTAGTTGCTGCTCTGAGTGTTTAGCTACTTTAGTCTCTTGAACGCATGCAATATTGATGTTATAGTGTTCACATTCTGCACCTAAGAGTTTGCCTCTGATGTTAAACTCAGACCACGTACATTCCACGTAGCTATGGGAAGCTCCTGGGAAGATTGCGTCGTCCGAGGATGTCGAGCACAGTTTCTTGTTTGAAGAAGGGTAGACATAATCAGAGTTGCCTCTGTATGCGGATGTCAGCCCGCAATCCTTGATGACTTAGTTTCCCAACAAAGTTGGTACTTACGGAGGAGACCGGCGTGAAGGTGGTATTTTCTGCCCCGACAATGCACCCTAATAATATTATGTCTAATGATTGATATGTTTATGGCACCGTAACTTTGCGTGCTGGATAGAGTACACAAGAACTTTATTTGAAAGAATTCATACATTGACCGACATCTAATATGACGGGATCTGAACTGTCACTAATTCAACATCATAATCAGTGAAAGATTCCAGTTTATCCATCAATCATATGACATCATAAACAACTACGTGATATGTAGGCCTCAATTACATCATGAATGACATAGATAAGTTCATCACGAACGCTTCATTGATGACAGACTAAGCTTTGTTGTACAAATTGTACGTTTTTACTATTTAATAAATATGCTGTTGAATATTTTGAAACTAATTTGACTGCCATAGGAAGCAACAGCACCCAGTCAATTTAGTATCAAAATATTCCATAGTTTACCTGTATAGTTATCTGGAAATTGAGATTCAGGGATCAAGCTTAGCTATAGATGGGGGGGGGGGGCATAGTTAAAGCTGGATTCCTCCATGACATCACTAGTTAGCTGACATCGCAATCATAATCACGCATAGCTCTGTCACAAAAATCAGTCTCTGTCCTGAGTGTATGAATTGTATGTCTGATAAATTTACATTCTGTTGATAATTTTGAAATTAATTTGACTGGGAGCAACGAACCCCCAATCAAATTAGCTTCAAACTATTCAACAGCCTACCTGTATAGTTACCCTGAAATTTAGATTCTTCAAACTCAGGTTTCAAAGTTTTAAATCGATTCCAACATGCATAAAAGAGGGAGGAGCTTAGCTAGAAATGGGTGGGGCATAGCTAGAAATGGATCCTTATCTTGCAAACCAAATTCTGAAACTGTTTTGATTGCTTAATTTATGCGTCGTTATCCGTCGAATTTGTTCAAGAAAATTTCAAGAAAATGTCTATTTGCAGGCCAACAAGACTATTTTGGAAAATTTACCACTGGAATGACAGGCTCAGTTATTGAGCCTTCTCTTGGTCTGCTCGTGGACATTTCTCAAGACCACTGCAGAAGCCATTTTTAGCTAATATGAGTGTTAAATGGGTATTTACAAGCCTGTTACTTCATGGCTAACCCATGACGCCTGCGAATGAAACAACAAAACAGGCATAATTCCTATTTCATTATATTTCTTCAAATATAGTATACAAAAATAATTCAAGTAACATTTGTACAATTTACTAAAATATATGGTACACATATACACACAGATTCTTGTAGTATGGATTGCTACAGGCGAAGATGAGATAATGTAATTCTAAATTCTATACATATGATACAGATTATACACAAAATCCAAGCTAATCTATAACTTAAGTCATTCATAACAAGAAACACAACATAAACACACACACATTTTTCTAATACTTCCATGCAGACATGTACAGCCATGCTAATTCAATATACATTCATGTCAAGTTATAGTTTCAGACAGCGTAAATCGAGTCATTGATCCTGTAATTGATTATGACATCATCCTACATGTCACGTAGTTGATTATGACATCATATGGATGGATAAACTGGAAAGGTACATTATCACATGTTCAACTGCATATACTGTTGAAAGATTAGCTAGCTTATATATCATGATATTATATCATTAGAAATGAGTAAAGCTACTCTCTTCATGTTAAATATTGCTTAGAGGCAGTACCATTTCAGTTGTGACACAACTATTACTATAAATCAGTCGGTCCTTAACTGACAAAGCTGCCTAGGTCGCAACTATAACTACAAATCAAAACTATTATATCGTATTTTGCCTAATTGAAGCCTATGCTGTAATAGAAGCCCACTCCCTAACTTTGACATATTAGCTCCAATGATTTCTTAGCAGTTTCAAAACGGCAAAATTCTGTATTAGAAGCAGCCGCGTGGCAGGCAGTACGAAGTCGGTGCGTGTCTTTAGAAAGGAGAGGTGGGCCCCCGATTCCACGTGCACCGCGTTGGTGCGCAGAAGCCTCCAGCCTGAGGAGGGGGAAGGCGGTTTCTAGCGAGCCCACTATGCGCTGCAGCAGTTCTATCTCGGCGGCCAGTGGGTACCTCTCAGCAAGCTGCGCCCACACCCCGCCGGCATCCACCGTACACGGCTCATCGATTTTGGCGCGTATACCGTTGATCTGCACACGCATCTCGCGCAGAGCCGACGCTAGCCGCGCCCTCCGCGGTGGTAATGGTCAGCAGGCTGGCCTCGCGCACGTTGTCAACCAGCGAGGCCGCGTCTTCCAGCCCGCAGACATAAACTGCCAGCGCATCGCTGTCGTGAAGGTCATGAGTGGCGGCGGAGCCGGGTTGGGCCGTGGCCAGGGCGGCGGCAATGTCTACGGCCAACGAATATGCCGGCAGTGGGAGCGGCTGTCGTCCTACCCGGGGTGGGGCTGCGTACACGACCGCGCGCAGAAGGGACGGTCTCCATCCGGACGTCGAAGCTGCTGCCCACCCCCACTATGGGCGACGTGAGTGAAAACAGGATCCTGGCCACGGCGCTGCGGAGCCCCACGTCGCGCAGGAACTTGTGCACCTCCTTGTCAGACACCGTTACGTTGTAGTGGTTAACGTTGATGAAAATCGGCCCCGCCGTCCTTTTTCACGAGCAAGTCGCCGGAGCGCGCGCGGAAGGAGACATCGACAATGTTGTGGGTCACGGCCAGCACGTCATGCACTTGCCGCTCACCCCCTTCAGAGCGCTGGTTACTTCTGCAGCCTGTTCGGGTGGCAGGAACGTGCCCACCGTTTCTGGGATGTCGTGGGCAACAAGGGGCAGCTCCAAGGGCAAAGTCAGCAACCACCATTCAGTCCAGGTGCCCGCCTGGGCCGGGAGCAGCACGCTTCCGTCTGCCAGCTTCATGGCCGCGACAGGGCATGCCTGCGCATAGGGCACGGCTTCCAGGATCAGCGGCGCAGAAGTGTCTTCGACTCAAGCTGCACCGTTTCGATTAGAATGGGGTACGCGACATTGAGCAGCAACGAAAGCGGGTAGGCGTACGGCCGCCGTCAGAGGCTAATCATATCTGCCAAATTTCGGCCCGATTCCTACAGCACTTCTGGAGAAGAAGTCGTTTTCAATACTATTTCAACCAATATGGCCACCTAACCATTTGACAAATCAAGTTCCCTTGAACAATTTGGTTCAGCTCTTGCCCTAAATCATATTTCATCAGGTTTGCATCAATCCTATAAGCGGTTTCGGAGATTTTTAAAGACGTTTATAAAAATCGGCCAAAATCCAAGATGACTACCTGCCCAATTGGCCGATCGGCTTCGTTTGAACAAACTTGAATCTCTACACCCTAAGGATGCTTCCTGCCAAATATAATTGAAATCGGCGAGAAAACATTTTAAATTCCCATTGCTTTGGTATGGGAGCTTTTGGCGGGAAAATGATCCAAGACGGCCGCCAAACCGTTTATCTGACAGTTTCGAAAATTGCAAATCTGAACTCAAACAAAACCAATTTCGGCCTCAAAATCCATCAAATAAAAAAATCCAATATGGCTGCCAAACATGCTATATTTTGATAGGCCCACGGAGGCCAAGTTTTTTGACGGATCACCTCTTGAAC
Organism: Chaetoderma sp. LZ-2023a; assembly: GCA_034401795.1. Classification (NCBI taxonomy): domain Eukaryota; kingdom Metazoa; phylum Mollusca; class Caudofoveata; order Chaetodermatida; family Chaetodermatidae; genus Chaetoderma; species Chaetoderma sp. LZ-2023a. The sequence goes on from CM067369.1 coordinate 31,968,596, forward strand.
AAACTTTAATGGCCCTTAGGCACTAATCATATCTGCCAAATTTCGGCCCGATCCCTTCAGCGGTTTCGGAGATTTTTAAAGACATTTCCTAAAATCTGCCTAAATTCAAGATGGCCACCGGCCAAATTGGCCAATCGGGCTCATTTGAACAAGCTTGGATCCCTATGCCCTAAGGATGCTTCCTGCCAAATATAATTGAAATCGGCCAGTGGTTCTTGAGAAATCATTTAAAGGAAAAGTTGACGGACGGCGGACGGTCGCCACAGCATTGCTCACTTCGCCTTTCAGGTCAGGTGAGCTAATAAATGACAGATTGGGGATAGGGCACCAGCGCTGCTCATTTGATAATGGAGGAATCCAGTTTATCAATTAATCATGTCATAATCAACAACGTCACTTGTAGGCTGATGTCGCAATCAATTACGTCTTGAATGATGCAATTTATTCCATCATAAACGATTTATTCCATCATAAACGCTTAATAATCTGTCAAGTTGTACGAATTGTATGTCTTTACTAATAAACATTCTGTTGAATATTTTGAAACTAATTTGAGTGGGTGCTGTTGTTGCCAACAGCTTAACTGTATAGTTTTCTGGAAATTGTGATTTAGACAGTGCAGGGATCGATTGATCGCAACACGGGAAAAGCGTAGATGGAGCTTAGCTAGAGATGGGCGGGGCATAGCTAAAACTGGATTCCTCCATTCAACTGACCTAATCATCACTTCCTTCCGGAAGCTATTTTATTCAATGGTTCTAAGTTTCTATTCCAACTGTGAGGTCAACCTTTGGCTTTAACCCTCAAATCTGTTCCAGGAAATTTCAATTTTCTCATAGAAAATGTCCGTTTGCAGACCAAGAGAAGACTATTTTAGAATATTTACTACTGGAATGGAAGGCTCGGTTAGTTAGCCAGTCATTCAAGTGCTAAATTAAAAAAAATAGTTTTCTTTTGGTCTGCACATGGACATTTTTTAAAACCACCGCAGAAGCCATTTTTGGTCGGTTTAAGTGTTAAAGAGTTAAAGCTGGAAGCATGAGGTATCAGGGTTTTTCATCATCATTGTTGGCTGTCATGAATCAGCTGTCACACAAACACATCCGAGTTTTTCGGTACAACAATTTGGTCCGGCGCTGGTAGTTTGCCATACTTTTCTAGAAAGTTCTTTTTTAACTGAAATGTACAGAAATTGTGTTTGATCAATACGAGCTGTTCAACTTATTTTGTCACAAATAAGAAAAAAATAATCTAGTCAATTGTTACAACAGAATAATGTTAGTGTAGATCTTCGATTTTGGACCCATGAGCACGATATATATCATCCTGCATCACTTAACCTAGTACTTTTCATTGTGTTTTGTAACACAACAAAAATACTAAGCCACTCAATTCACTGTTTGCTATAAGTCACCTGACTTAGATATCTCAGAAGATTTTAACCTATTCATTCCCATGGTGTGGGTTCCCTTGTAAACAAGGTTAGCAGAGATACATCCCTCCATTGGGTAGTCTTGATAGTATCTCTTTAACTCTAAAGCAGTCATTGCTCTAGGGAACAGGTTCCTCTATTCTTATAGAGTACATATAAACAAGTCTGTGAGCATGCGCATTTATGCTACTATGCATGCGACCGAGTCCAAGCCATCATTAATTAATTTTCTGTATTACAGGAAACACCTAATTTTTATCTCAACAAGTCCTATTCATTCCATAATCTTGTGGCGCTACGTCCACATTTGATTTTTCATGAATGTCACAGAACTTACAGTCTTTGTTGAACAAGTCATGTACTTTATGTAAAATGGTTATAATTTATGTGGATATGAAACAGAATGGAAAGTTTTCGTGATTACAAAGAAAATGGCGTCAGCAATCAGCTTCGCAGTGCAATTAATCAAGGTGAAGTCAAAATCTCTGATCCTATTTTAGCCACAGAGGCTCGTTCCCACATAAGGTATACTATATACTGGTTTGGTACATCTCCTACATAAGGTATCCTACATGACATAGGTAACATAAGGTATCCTACATAACTATGTAACATAACGGTTGGGAAGTTATTGGATCTATTAAGAATGTGACAGTGGTTTAAACAGGTATGGTGGACCGGATGAACACCACAAGGATACACCACGATCATCCCCTGAAGAAAAGCGAGTGGTCATTCTAAGGACCGTTACTAACCAACTAACATGAAACTCGCAAGTACTTCATAATGATCAGTCATGTCAGTCACATTACATTAAAGACAAGACCATCACATTAATTTGTGATTCGGTCATTGCATTAAAATTTCCCCACGGTTCATACAGTTGGCAGGTTATCTTATTCAAGGGCTCTTCAAGGACTTTCAAGACTAAAACAGTTGATTTCTCAAGGGCTCAGACCCAGCATCCCTGACAAAGTGAGGATATGACACTGGTGCAAAATTTCATACAGCTTACCATTAGAACCTTTCAAATTAGATTGTATTTTGGAACTTACTCGGTTCGAGACAGATTTTGCCAGTCAAATTGGCAATCAAATTTTTCTTAAATCTATTTACCGATGTACGTGAACATTTTGTAGACAGTTAAAATCACATGGGAGGAAATGTTGATTTTCAACGGATTTTTAAGGCGGATGTGTGAAATTCCAGTACTTTTCAAGACAGATTTCAAATTCAAGGCTTTTCAACGCAGATCTTTTCAAGTTTTACGAACCCTGTTCCCATATCGGATATCCCTGGTATTGGCGCCATTTTTGCAAGTTAATTTAACAGTATTAGCAATGGGCCGTGAAACCTTTTTACCTTTTATTTAATATCTTGCAAAAATCACTCGACATTTTATGTTTTCTAATACCGGGTGGGGGTTACTCGATACAAGTTTTAGTTTCATGGAAAATGTAAACACTGCATTGCTATGGGCTATCCTCTTTAGTGTGTAGTAAATTGGCAAATGTCGAACGATCTCAGAATGCCCGGATGTTCAAAATTACGATACTGATTTGGATCCTTGTAATCACATACCCCTCTTTTGTTAGATAGGCTATTAAGCCTGTGTCAGGTTATCAGGTTCGCTTGATTTCTAAATCTAGCGAGAAACTTGCGTTCAATTGATTTCTAATTCTAGAGAGAAAATTTTTCATATATATATATATATATATATATGACTGGTTATATTGTAATGTAAGTGACCAACATATAATGATCCAAAACGAAATGCGATGTTTGAGAAAAAATTGATTGAACGCCCAAGATTTAAACTGAGGTAGACCGCTTCTAATGTTAGCGAGCCAGCCAGTGGCAAAGTAAATCTCCGTTTGGAGGCGCTGACAAGAAGTGTAGATCGCATTGCCGAATTCCCGATTTCAGGATATCACTATATCCGAGTACTCGCTCAAGATACCTTATTAAAATTTGCTTTAACCTGATCTGATCAGATCATATCACGAGATTTATATATTACGTGATTATCACACGATTTTGATTTATATACCGTATTTTCAAGACAACATTTATGTCCAGATAGGATTAATTTTGATGGAATAAACAATCTTTATTAAAGGATACGCAATATTTAGGCTGTTCAATTCAATAATCTCACTTCTGCGAATGATGTTTTGAGGTACACATTAAGCATAGCCGCGAGGTGACAAGATTTGTTTGTGCAGGGGGAATTCAAAATTCAGAGGAAAACAACGTGACTAAGTTTTATTCCTGTATATAGTGTGCACTAATTTTTAGAACGTGTAAATTGAGCATAAATGTGCTGCCTATTTAGGGGTTTATTAGTAAATACGCCACTCCCATCTTTGCTGGTACTCATTCAGATTCAACTTATGTCAGTTGCAACTTATGACTAATAACTTCGAGAGTTAAATGGTTAATATTTTGATAGTAAACACTACAAACTTTGATGGACAAATTTTACTATATCAGAGATGTTTGTCGATCTCAATGTTTTAGTAGCAAGCATAGCCTTTGGATCAGTTAAGTTCTTGACTATGTATAATCTAATCTCTCACCATTTTGGAAATTCTTTCTGTGGGTACATAACTGGGGAGAAATTGGAAATAAAGAGCACATACCCAGGCTATGAAGGAGCATTCTATCGGCTCTCAATCGATTAATTGCTATAGTCAAATATAACATTCTGCTTTCAAATGGACTATTACTCGTGGAAATCATCTGAAAGTCTACCAGAAGAGGGGGAGAACTAACCTAGTTAGAAAAATTTCTCTCTAAGAGGTGTGCAAACTGTGAAATGGTTTGTCTGAACGTGTTGTTTTCACAACAACTCTTAAAACATTTGAAAATGGTTTAGATAGGCTTTTTGGTCAAGTCAAGAGGCAATGCATGACTACACCGTACACGCAAACCATGACCAGAAGTGATGCCACAGTCATGGAGATAAATGAAGAAAAGATGAGCATACGGCCTAATTGTCCTGTGCTCAGAATTATTACCTAGATTATAACTCTCAGTATTTATGGTATAGCAACTGATTATAATTAAACTCTGGTTTAGGTATGCCAAATCAATTCACTTCTGTTGTTTTGCTGGTATTGTCTATGCTTCTAAATCACGTTTGACAATTTAAATGCCCTATCTCAGGGGCTCTTATTTTTAAAAATTTTAATTCTTTATTAGTTGTTCTTAGCGCAATGGCTGAACCATCCAATTATCCTCATCCTTCGGATCCTTGTGTACACCCATCTCTGTCTAGTGTCCTAATTTTTTATTCTCTAGTTCACCCTCTTTTATCTTCTAGGAATAATTTTATTTTTTCTTATGATCCTAGCAGTTCTTTTGTCGTTTTGACTTCACTAGATTTCGTTTTGCTCCTGAATCTTCTCATGTATTAGTCTCTTCCAATCAGTCTCCATCTTTCGACCTGTTCTCTCAAAAATTGGAATCAATCATCTTTCGATTCTCCTAATATCAATCTGCAAATCAGTGCGTCTGTCTTTATTATTTTAATTTTGAAGTGGTTTGCTATCTTTTAGTTTCATATCTGGCCTGATTTATTTTTTCACATAGTTTTTTTTATATCAGTCTTTCCTTTCTGTCAGTCAGTAGGATCCTTCACCATGATGGAGCATATTTATGTGCGAATGTAAGCTTGTCACAATAATAAAGTTAGTCTACATAAAAGGTACCTCCTCTAATCTTTTTTGTCTTATCAAGACTTACACCGCTCCTTTCTTGAGTTCAGTAGAAATTTTGATATTTCTTTTTTGTCTAGTGATATGTCTATTTCTGTTATTTTCATATGGAGCTGTTTTCTCTGCCTTATCTATTCAAGCTTATTTTTAATCTTCTAAATTCTAACCTTTCCAGGCATTATTAAATAAATTCCTCAAGGGGCCCTAACCAAGATGATTGGGTCATTGCCTTCTCATGGATTATGGAATATGGTTTTTTCCTTTCACCATTCTGTGTAGTTTCAGTCTTTTTCCTTATCCTTTATTGATCTGGTAACAGGTTTGGTGGACTTCTTTCCTGTTTAATCATCTGATAAAGATATTAACAATTGAGCTCATATCATACCAGCTTTGTTTAAAATTAGATTTTGTAAAATAAGATTCTGCAGGTTTATTCTGGTCCTAGCTGTCCTGCTTAAGTGCTTCTAGATAATCTCTACTCTCTCAGGGTTGGGCATGGATATAGCTAGCCTCATGCATGTCATCGGTAGCAGATTTCATACATAGAAGGTACAATCAACTTAATCATAGAATCCTCCCCCTTTTTTTAACAAACCATTTTAGTCTCCTGTGACATTAGTCCTGCTTCTGTTCCTGATCAATAAATTTCTGCTCTTTTCAAGTAGGATACAGTGGAGAAATGGCAGAATCCAAGGATTTTAAGGCATATGAGGAGCTGGCAGATCATCTTTTTATAGGGTCTCAGCTCTTCTTATCTTCTACTCTCATATTTAGGGGTTTTTTTCAACAACTTCCAGGAAAATTTTACACTTCATGTCCTTATGATTTAATACTAATTCTGTTGCATATTTTGGAATTATTTTGACTGGAACCCATGGCTGCTTTATTACTGTTTGAGACAATGATGACTTACAGTCAAATCGTTTTATAATATTCAACTCTTTTCCGGATACGTTGTCTCAGAAATGGGGTTCATCGATGAAAGGAATAATATGGACATGGAGTCATTTTGGGCAGTCATCACTGGTCTCATCAAGGATAAGGGACAGTGTTTTCTGATATTTCCATACATACATACAGAATTGGTCCTAACTGGATCTGGGTTCTTTTAATCACATGGCCAGTCTGGGATTCCTCTGGCTTGGAAGGTTCCTTAATTGTGTTTAAAATCTGGGCCGAATGGAGTCAGTTTTGTGTCCGAAGGTCAAGTCTGGTCATTCAGAATTTTGTCCTTCACCCCGACAGCAAACACTGCATTTTGATTCGCTGGGTGTCATCGGTACCAATTCTCCAGTTTATCCATCTGCAGGTCCTTTTTGATGTCTTGTTCTTAAGTGGCGTCATCAAATCACCCAAGTTTTTCAGTCCAGTCTTAGACAGGATAAAAGATCGAGAAAAAGTTGAGTATATTTCCATACCAATCCTTCATCATCATATATAAATTTGATCTGTTGCTGGGATTTTTCCCCATTAATATCATGTTGGACTCAATATCAAGCATGATGTATTTTCTTCTCCAGAATATATTGGTATGTTTAAGCTTCTTCCTCAGAGATTCTTCAGTCTCGTGGCCAGTTCGAAGATTCCTCAGCCATATCTTTTACGAGTCTTGTTTAAATTCATCATATGTTTGAACCCATAGTCTTCGGACCAATCCTTCCTTTGATCCTTTCTACTAAGTGTTTGGGGGAGGGGATTGTTATAGAATTTCCTCTCGTTCTTGTGTCTATGGATTCAGATAAAGCAGTCTTATTCCCTCTTCAATACTCTGGAATATCGGAGAAAGAAGAGATATTGTCTCTCACAAGCCACCTATCTGCTCATGCAGTCATTTCTATAGTAGTAAGTTTCATCAACAAGCGGGGCGGTTGAGGTTATCATATTTTGGCTGGAGTCTTGGTCCTCCTCCTGCGGTGGAGATGTCAGGAAATCTATCAGCATCTCACAATCCAATTAGAATGTTTTTCCTTGTAGCTCATTTATTACATCCCATTAAGTTTCTACTCAGTATAGCATCCAGATCTGATGTTCATATTCTTCCTCGAGGTTAGGCTCTGATGGTAGATGCTCTGGCTAAGTCATAGACATCACATTTTGTTTAATTATCTTCAATTTAACTTTCTAGTGCCAATTGTCTTTAAGAACTTTTGTCAGCGGTTTCTAGTGCAATTGTTTTTAAGAACTTTTGTCAGCGGAATGTAATATCCCTTTAATCACTCCTGATTGGCCCAATGAGTTATTCAGTGGATCTCGTAGTCCTCTTTGTGGAAATCCAAAGAGTCCTCCCAATTTTGAGGATTTTCTATCTCATTTAACAGCAGCTTTCATTTCATCATTCCACAAATCTTCAATATGTATATTTGGTATTTTCCAAGATACCTGTTTTTCAGAAATTGATTTTTTAGTATTCCTAAGCAATTCAAATCTATCTGTTACAGGAGAATTTACCATAGTATATTTAAGGTTTTCAAATGGCTGTAAAAACAACACATTATCACGCTGATTCTGCATCCCATCAAGTCATAGATTCATGGGATATTTTTTGATGACTTAAATCTGTATGCTGGGGTGGTGTTATCATTTTCACCAGCATCTATCCTTCTTTATTTTCTAGAAGCCGGTTTGAGAGTTATTAAGTATTTACATCATTTATCCATGGTACAGGTATTTTTAGGGCATAGCGCAAAGACAAATGCCTACAATAAATTCCTCTATTAACTCATGTCTTGGGTCTATCTGTTTAATTGTATAACTCTGAAATCATTCTATTTCTACTAGCTGCTGCGTTTGTCTTTTTGTGAATGACCTTTTCTAGGTGGTAGGAGATCTGGCTACATTCTTTGCCCTTATCTTAGAGATCTTATATATATATAAAAACCTAATTAATTGTTTTCAATCTTTTTTGAAAACTATACCCAATTTAAAAGATCTTTTTGAAACGCCATTCAGATTACTTATGCAAATTTGTTTAATAAGCGCGGATCTCATCAACTGGATTACAGACACCATTAATTGACACTAGAATGTATCTCCAGGAGATACTCAGTAAGTGTTAAGGCACACAATGTTCGTGGTATGGCCTTCTCCTTCACATTCTATGCAGATCTATCAGTGGACGACATTATGTAAGTTGCAGTTTAAATGTCAGATTCTACATTATTTGTATCTGAAAGATCAGATTCAATTCACAATCTGACACTTCTAGTTTCGCCACTCAAACCTAGGCTCAATTGCCTAGATTCTTTAGTCAGCCGTCTTCTTCACCATATCGCGTCCGTTTTTAAAATTCTCTTTGCTGAGATCTTCTAATTATCATTATTTTAGTGTATTTTGTTTAGAACATGTGTTTGTTCGTGCTCTTTCAGCACTTAGGCGATTTAGTTGGTTTTAGTATTTTTGGTGATTAACCTTGCATTCCTGATTTGCAATTTACCAACCCACCTAGTATTTGGGCTCTGACCAATTCTATGTTTTAGCAAACAGTGAATTGAGTGGCTTAGTATTTTTGTTGTGTTCAAAACAACCCAGATGTATATACTGGTCGGGCGTTTTATTAGTTTACTAAAATACTAACCACTCAATTCACGGTGGCCGACCTCGGCCACCACCCCCATCGTTAAATTGCAAATCAGTATTAAATTTTGTGGAATTAATTAATGACGGCTTGGACTTGGTCGCATGCATAGTAGCATAAGTCTGCATGCTCACAGACTCGTTTATATATACTCTATAGGAATAGAAGAACCGGTTCCCTAGAGCAATGACTGCTTTAGAGTTAAAGACATACTATCAAAAATACCCAATGGTGGGATGTATCTCTGTTAACCTTGTTTGCTAGGGAACCCACATGCCATGGGAATGAATAGGTTACAATTTTCTGAGATATCTAAGTCAGGTGACTTATAGCAAACAGTGAATTGAGTGGTAAGTATTTTAGTAAGCTAACAAAACGCCAGAGCAGTATATACGTCTGGGTCGTTTTAGATCATGTTTTAAACTGTTGAGAGTAGTAACTTTTGGCTCTGTAGACAGTGCTTGATAATGCCGCAAATGCTAAAAATCAATAATAACAGCATCTTGTTTCTTTAAGTATTTTAAGCTCCAGTTTGACGCATGGGAGAAGTTGGTGAAAAACCATCCTTAAAAGATGGGAGAATTAATCCATCAGGTCACTCACTTATATTTTTTAATCTCAGCATGACAGTTATACAAGCGTAAAGTCATGGGGTTTGAGAAAAGGTATGTTAGGTGATAGAATTTCTCTATCGTCATTGAGCAGAAATCATAAGAGTTTGTAAATGAATAAGTTGAATGCCTCTTATTCTTAACTGAATATTTACATATATTTATATTGATACAAACACATGTATTATTTCCGAAAAAGTTGGTCCCGATCCCAGGATGATTCATAATAAGGAAAAATTAGTTACCTCTCCGGGATGTAGAAATTGTTTGAGTGTAGCTTTCGTGACCATCTCGGTACCTTCTTCAGCACTAACTGACGGTCGCTGGCAACGTCACTCTGGTCAGTTCTTGTGGAGTCACGTGACAGCATGGACTGGTAGACTGCTGGTATACGGTAGCCCTCGTCTCTGTTCATGGTTGGTTGATGCTTGTAGATTTCTATGGCCTCTAACCTTCCGTTTGAATAAGTTGGTCTCAAATGTTGATAACCGAGGCACTGCTGGCGGGGATGACGTGGCCAGTGGATCCTGTATGCTCTGCCACAGCCGAGTTGGAATTGGTTTTAAGATGTTCTTTGACTCTGGTGCTGAGAGGCCTTTTGGTTTCGCCTATGTATGTCCCCTCACATTGGTCACATTCGATCTTGTAGATGACTCCAGAGCATTCACCTGTGGTCAGTTTATCTTTTGGTCTTACTAGTTGTGATCTTAAGGTGTTGACGGGCTTGTGGTAGGTTTTGATGTGGTGTTCTCTGAGGAGTCTACCAAGGTGTTCTGATAGGCCTTGGATGTACGGAAGTCCGACTAGTGGAAGTTTTTCGACATTTGGTGGTTTATTACGAGGTTGGGGAGGTAGTTTTCTCATACACGAAGTGTAACCATTAGCTAGGAGACTGGGGTTTTTTTTTTGTCTGATGTTTCTGTGATGATGGAGTCTGCCCGGTGAAATAGAGTTCTGACAACTGACCTTTTGTGTTCCAAATGGTGAAAATTTAGATATTGATCCGTGTGTGTGGGTTTTCTGTACACGGTAGGTTTGGTGGTTCCGGAATCACTGACATGTACCAAGACGTCCAGGAATGCAATCTGGCCATCATCTTCGACTTCGCTGGTGAATTGGATGCATTGGTCGATGCCGTTGAGGTGATCAGTGAAAGATGTTGTAGAGGTGCAGGCATGTGAATGTGTCATCCACATATTGGTACGGGGTCTGTGCTTGTGCTAAGTGCTTGTTGCTCGAAGGATTCCATATAGAGGATGGCGATCACTGGCGACGCTGAGGAGCCCACAGCCACTCCATGAATTTGGTGGTAGAAGTAGCCATTCTGAACGAAATAGGTGGTGTCTAACACGATCTTCAAGAGGCCGATAATCTGGGCTGGAGAGAGGCTTGTCCGGTCTTTCAAAGAGGGGTCTAGGTCCAGAACTCTCTGGATGACTGGAAGAGCCTTGTCCACTGGGATGCTGGTGAAGAGTGAAGATACATCAAAGGAAACTAATTTGTGTGTCGGCGGGACTTCAAGAGACTGAATTTTAGTGGCGAAATCTTTGCTATTTTTGATGTGGTGCTCTGAGTGGCCAACTAGTGATTTCAGGATCTGTGTGAGATATTTCGAGGCTTGAGATGTGATGCATCCAATGCTGGCAACGATGTGTCTAAGAGGAATGTTGGTCTTGTGGATTTTGGGGAGTCCATAGAATCTTGGGACAATGGCAGTTCCGGGGTAGAGTTTGAAGTATAGGGATTGGTCGATGATGTTCTGGCTTTTCCAGTCTTTGAGAAGTTTTAGCAGGCGGTTTTTGTACTGGTTGTTTGGGTCAGAAGATAGTTTGGAGTATGTGTGGTGGTCTGAAAGAAGGGTACTGATTTTGTCTTGGTAGTCATCTTTATCCATTATCACGGTGCATCTCCCCTTGTCGGCTGGCAAAATTTGGATGGAGTCATTGTGTTTCAGATGTTGTAGAGACCTACGTTCTTCAATTGTAATTATGTATTATTATTTAGGACATCCTTAAAAAAAAAATTTGTTGTTCTCTCCCGACCTGGGTGTTTGGAGTAATGCAGGATGTAGGGAAATTTTTCTTTTTACCAGCTGAATTATAATGCTACAAAATTGAATATAAATAACAACATTTTTTATTTGGATAAAAGGTTTCTAACAGTTATTTTAACCCATTTTGATGAAGAGTTGATTCTATTTTCCAACGGACTAACGCCAAGAAAATAAAAGCACGAACAATAATCATAGTAGTTATTACACCACAAAAACATCTTGACCGTTCAATCGCTACTTGCTAAATCAAATATCTGCATTTAGCTATCAGAATAAGGTTTTTATGCTCGCTTACTTACTCCCTTATGCCTTTATCATCACCATCCATACCCTTAACCAGGCTACTGGTAAGGTAACCCCAGCATAAGCCTCAGTATAGACTGGCACTATTCTGTACTCACTCCTTGGTGACGCCTGTCACTAAGCGCACTCGCGCATGCACAACAGATCCCAAATAGGAAACAGATTCACTTTTCAAATAGTCTGCAAGCAGGACAGTCGGCCTGCTATCCAGCTTAAGTTTTTATAGCCTTGCGCTTAAGTTCAGCTATATATTTAAGAGTTCCTGATACAGGAATCATGTCTATGATGTCTATAATAAACTCTATTCTCCCTAATATGTCTACTTCGTGGCGTTTTGGTGGGGTTTTTTTAACTCTGGTTTATGAGTTACCGGTTTTCGTGTCAAAAAATACTCCCGTTTTCGAGGTATTACAATCCATGCCTATTTTACTATCATCAATCAAACCATGCTTTAAAATAAAACCCCTTAGTACTCGCTATATTTATTCTATTAGTACCTACATAAAAACATCTTGCGAAACTTCGTGAAATTCTTGGTCTTTCAGTGAGATTTTCAAATCCGTTACTTTGTCTCTTGTAGAGGTTTTGTTTCTTTAGCGGATTACCATATTTAGAGATCTCTTATTAAGTATGTTTTTACATAATCTCTAGATGAGCGGATATCCTCTAGTTCCGTGTTTATATAGAGGATTAGTCTGATTAAGAAGATAGGCGTAATTCTTGTGGCCATTTTCGCAAATGGGCAAATCCCATGTCCTTCACGACCAGGCAAGAATTATGTCCTACGTAGACTAAAGCTAAAGGTTTTCAGAAAAAGCCTGTAATATGACTTCTGGTAAGTCTCAGTCTAAAGACCACATTAAGTCTTGAGGGGGTGCATTACCCTCATGCAGTGGCTAAGCTTTCAACCTCCTTTTCCAGTTCCGGTTTCGTTGTATCTATTTCTGGTAGTAGTGCTTCCACTTCCGGTTTGAGAGGCGCTGTCTGGGTCTGTTAGAGCCGGCTAAGTATCCTATTTCCGTTTCCGGTTTATCAAGTTTTACTGATTCTCTTTCCAGGAGTTATTTTCGAGCTTATGGTTATGAATCGCCTGATCATTCAGATTCTTCTTTTAATAATAATTCCTTAGTTCTGACTCAATTCGTTTCACGCTATTCTTCCTTTCTTTTATGCTATGTCTGCTCAAGATTTTCTTTAGTCTTGTTTTCCCAATCTTCTCTCTTTTTTATTCTTTGGCTATCCCTCCTTCTCGGGGGTTCCTCACTTTCCTTTTTCTGCTTATCCTAGTCTTGTTTCTACGTATCATGTCTTCTTTTTTCATCTTATTTTTCCTCCTCTGTTCTTTAAAATTCTTCTATTCCTTCTTATTCTTCCACTTCTTCTTCACCTTTGTTCTTCTATGTCCTATTGTGTCTGTTTTTCTTTCTAAGAAACTAGATTTCTATTTGTTGTCTCTGGTTTAGTCTTCTATTTGTTTTCTGTAATCTGTGATTCCTCGCTCAATCATTCTTCTTTTTCCGCTGGTCTTTTCTATTCTCTCTAGATTCTATTCATGGATCAGTCGAGGTCAGGGCTCTGATGAAGTTTTACCTGATCAGGGCCTCTCGGATGATTGGTCCCCGGCTCGTCAATGGATAGCCCCTTGTCTCTCTCTCTTCCTCTTCAGGATGAGTTTTTCTCGTCTGTCCCTTTTCTTGTTCTCCTAGTGTTCTCTCTTTCTCATTCTTTGGCTATCCTTCCTTTGCTGGCTTTCTCATTTTCCTTATGTTTATCCTAGGCTTGCTTCTTCGTATCACCTTTTCTTTTTTCATCTTCTTTTTCCTCCTTTGTTCATTCTAATTCTCTTCTTTCTTATTCTTCCACTTCTTCTCCATCTTTGTTCATCTAGATCCAATTGTGTCTGTTTTTCTTTCTCAGAAAATAGTTTTCTATTTGTTGTCTCTGGCTTAGTGTTCTTTTTATTTTCTGTAATCTGGGATTCCTCGCTAAATCGCTCTTCTGTTTCCGCTAGTCTTTTCTATTGTCTCTAGATTCTATTCCTGGATCAGTCGAGGTCAGGGATCTGAGGTTTTACCTGATGAGGGCCTCTTCGGATGATTGGTCCTCGGCTCATCAATGGATAGCTTCTTGTCTCTCTCTCTCTCTTCCTCTTCAGGATGAGTTTTTTGCTCGTCTGTCCCTTTTTTTCTTGTTCTAGTGTTCTTTCAGTCTATTTCTAGTTTGAAGGGTTTCGCTAAGGTTGAGTCTTCTTCAGATCTTTTTAGTTGGGAATCTGTATGTAAGGCACAGATTACATCAACCTTTTTTCTAGCTCTTATTTCAGAAGATATTCTTTAGGCGCTGGACAGAGAGGTGAGTCCCTCCTGAGGTTCTCAGAAATTCTCTAGCCACCGTCGCTAGAGGCTCTCTGAACTCAGTTTGTAGTTTGTTAGGCTTTGTTGCCTCTAAGAGAAGACCTAGAAAGCCATCCGATGTTAATTTTCTGAAGCCTTCTGTGTAGAGACTTTTCTGTTAAGAGTCCTCTTTAATCCTTCCATAGAGGAAGAGTCTTAGGCCTGATTGATGACTTTGGCGTTTATCATTCTAGAACAATTACCAATTCTTCTCTGTCTTCAGGTTCTAAAGTCCGATCCGAGGAGGAGGATCGATCTGACTTGGTTTTTGCTCATTGTCCTAGATCCCAAGTCTGGCAGTCCACTCCTTCTCAGGTTAGAAGGGTTAGTCTTATTTCTGTGGACCTTGATCTAGTCACAGAGGTCGTTTCTTTAAAGGTTTTAGAGTAAGAGTCTGAAGGGATGGTTCTAGCCTGGGTAGGCCTATCCCTTTCTCTTTTTCCTTTTTTATCCCTTCCTCTTCCATTGCCTTTGGATCCGTTGGTGCTCCCCTTTTCTCCCAGCATGCTAGTAGGAGGGCACCTGTCTCTATTTTTGGGAGACTTGGTAAGCCCTAGTTCAGGTCCCCTGGATCGTAGATCCTCGCTGGGGGTTTTCTCGCACCTTCCTGGATTTTTCATCCTCCTCTGTCCTTCATTTCAAGGTGGACTCAGTTTCCTTTCTTCCCAGTGAAGTTGGGAGCCCTAGAGGATGAGTTGGAGTAGATGATTCTAAGAAGGCCTTAGAAGATGTTCCACCAGGGAGCCCTTAGAAGATGTTCCACTAGGGAGCCCCAAGAAGTTGGGTGGATGGCGTCCGATCATCATCTGAAGAAGTTAATTCTTCTTATTTTATCTCCTAAAATCTAGATGGAGGCCATATCACAGATTATCGCCGGTCGGAATCCGGGCTTGTGGTTCTCTTTCATAGAGATTTAGGACGTCTTTCTACATGTTCTCATCCACCCTTCATGCCTTCAGTTCTTAAGATTTGTTCTCCCATGTTGGGTATGGCTTTCAAGCATTGCCCTTCGATCTGTCCATGGCCCCCTTTTTTCTTCACTCATCTAGGGTTAGCCATGGCAGGAATATTTTACTGTCGTTCTATTTACCTTCATGTTTATATAGACGATTGGCTAGTATAAGCAGTCTTTATTAATTCTATCAGTATCATTCTAGAGATCTGCAGCCTGGCATGCAGTCCAGGTTGGGTTTTTAAATCTCTAAGTCTAGTTTAATCCTGCTCCGCTTTTCCCCCACCTAGGCATTTTTATTCGATCTAGCTCGGGGTCTTGTTTTTTCCCTTTAGAGCTAAGAGTGGAAGCCATCTTAGTAGGGATGGAATTTCTGTCTTCCTCTTCCATGGTCAGAGCTAATTACTTTCTCAGGGTGATAGGATTGATGGTCAGCATCAAGAGTATCATTCCTAAGGAGGCGCTGACGAGAAGACTTTTCCAATGTGCTTAATGTCCTTGTGGCTTCAGTCGGTTCACTCTATTACCTTCAGATTCCAATCAGAAACCCCTATTTCCACTTCTAGTTTATTGAAAGAGTTGTTGCTGATTCTGTTGGGTGTTCCGTTGGTCAAGTTTTCTGCTCAGGTGATTATTTTCTCAGATGCTTCCTATGAGGAGGGGGAACGGTCTGGGATTCCCTGTACAGAGTGGCAGTTAAAGAGGTCGGTTGTCTAAGCAATTTTCAACCTCAGGGCTCATTCCCACATATATCTTCTTGCGAACTGTCTGAATGCCAGGATTTCCTCTTGCATTCCCACTTTTCCGGTCAATCAGGCATTGGCGGTGGATGCCCTGTTTCAGTCCTGGATAGGAATGTTAGATTATGCGTCTTCCCCAACATTCCTGATTTCTTTGGTCTTGAGGAAGGTCAGGGATCTGACCTTAGAAGTTCTTCTGATAGCTCCCTTTTGGCCAAAGTGGATCTGGGTTGCAGATTTCCTCAATCTCCGGGTAGTCTTCCTTGTCTTCTTCCAGTCTCCCCGGACCTTCTGTCTCAAGTAAAGGACACGTGTATTCAGTCTCAGGAATTTACAGTCGGTTTCTTTGGAGAGTTTCGTCTGTTCGATCCCTGAGATTTAAATTTCTGCGAGTTCTCAGGAAATCATCGATTTTGCCAGGAAGGAAAAACCCGCAGAGTTTTCAAAGGCTGTCTTAAAATTTGTGGACAATGGTGTGCAGACCAAGGTCTCTTGACAGATCCTGTTTTCATTCTCCCAAGTGTTAGATATTTTATCTTATCTCTTTGACTCCTTATATTTGTCTGCTAACGCTGTAAGAGGTTATAGATTTTCTTTGGCATCATCGCTTCATTGTCTGTTGAATGCTGATGTTAAAGATATAAAGGTTCGTTATGGTTTCATTATAGGTTTAGGCAATATTCCTCCTCCAGTAGCTAAACCTTTGCCCTCCTGGAATCTGGCTCTGGTTCTTCAGGTTTTTGGGCAGGCCATCACTTTGAACCTTTCTCTTCTATTAGCATGAACCTTGCAACGTTAAGTCTATTTTTTGGGTTGCATTTGCTTCTGCTAGAAGACGATCCAAAATTTCATGCTTTTTCCGCCGAGAAAGACAGGTTTTTGAATCCGGGGACGGTCTAGTCTTATATCCTAGAAGGGATTTTTTTTATCAAAAACTCAATCTAACCATCACTCAGCTAAGCCGATTATTTGAAAATCTTTGATTTCCTGTCAGAGCGTTAAAAGTTTTCAAGTGTCGTACTGATTTTAAGAGATCCAATACATCCCATTTCTGGGTTCTGTACGAGGAGGTAGTCAGTCCAGTCTCTAAGGCCTCTATTGCCAGACGATTTTGTGAGACCAGTGTTTTGAGATTGCTTCTTCTGATCATATTAATCTTTCTCACATTTAAGCTCATGAAGTTAGAGGAATGGTTTCCTCTTTCGCTTTTCGTTGGCTCATTTTTAGTTGAGGTAATGCTAGTAGCAGGATGGAAATCCGAGTCTTCTTTTACCTCCTGTTTATTTACAAATCAGAGTGCAGCGCCAACCTTTTTTTTAGATATATCTTGTTTCTATCTAATAAGGCTGAAGACCATTTAGCAAGCACACTCCACCATTTTCGTTAAGATTGCTCATCTGCGTGAAATGGTGAGAGCCTTTCTTTGGTTTTTATTTATTTCTTTAAGATAAAGAAATCCTTGTTTGATAATCACTGTGTGATTCAATAAGATGCACCATTATGTTATGTTATTAACATTTGGTTGTTTTGTTTGATTTTTATCCTTGCTTATGGATTCTCAAATCTCCACCCACCATGGGTTCACAGTACGGCTCTGACCAAATCTACGGGTTTAGCAAGTAGTGATTGAACGGTATAGATATTTTTGTGGTGTAATAACAACACCCCACAGACCCCCCTTGCGGGTTGGTCTGTAGTTTTATTAAGTGGGTTGGTCTGTAGTTTTATTAACCACTATAAAAACATACATCCGTTCAATCACTACGACCCGGCTTCAGCCACCCCGCAGGGTAATGATTTGCGAATCTAGTCAGGATATATGGCACTTAAATTTAGAAAAGTGAATCTGTTTCCTATTTGGGATCTGTTGCGCATGCGTGCTTAGTGACAGGCGTCACAAAGGACTGATTACAGACTGGTGCCAGTATATACTGAGGCTTATGCTGGGGTTACCTTACCAGTAGCCTGGTTAAGGGTATGCATGGTGATGATAAAGGCATAAGGGAATGTAATGTAATGTAAGCGAGCATAAAGATCTTATTCTGACAGTTAAATGCAGATATGCGGTAAGTATGTTTTTATGGTGGTTAATAAAACTACAGACCAACCCACTAAAGGGGGGTCTGTTGGGGGATTGCTAAAGTATGCCCCCACCCCACATTACACAGCCACATAATTTCGTTAATTGGTTTAACACAACCCTTGCCCTTTTGACCATAATATGATTATTGTTATGAAGACCCATGACTGGGTCATGAAGGTAATATCTCACCAAAATTTGGTGAAAATCCCTACACAATAACTTGACTGTCTTGAGTTATTTTGCGGAAATGCCTTTAATTGGGTCATCATGGCCTTGCTAAATTTCGAACCTGAAATTAATAAGCTTCCCTGGACTATAGGTGGCAACCTTCCACTAAACTTTGGTGAGAATTTGTAAATGAGAATTTGAGTTAACCTCAGGAAACTGAACATAATTTCCATTATGATCTTGAGTTTTGATCTCACACACACACACACACACACACACACACACACACACACACACACACACACACACACACACGGGCCTGTGTCGCTCACCTGAAGCACTATGCATTTTTGTCCAAATTGTTGGTGGGTGGTTTAAGAGTAGTCTTAAATGAGTTTGTGGACATTATGGCTGCCAAAACACGCTACATTTTGATTGGTCCACTGCGGCCATATTTCTGATGTAGCTCCTTCCCTTCAAAAAACTTTAATGGCACTCAGTGCTAATCATATCTCCCAAATTTCGGCCCAATCCGCTCAGTGGTTCTGGAGCTGTTTTGGCAAAAAATAGGTTATCCAAGATGGCCACAAACCATTTGGCCAATCAAGTTCCCTTGAACAAACTTGGATTTTTAAAGACATTTCTAAATGGCACGAGAATACATTTTTAATTTCCCATGGGAGATTTTGGTGGGTAATTGATCCAAGATGGCCGTTAAACTGTTTATCCAACAGTTTCGAAAATGGCAAATTTGAAATCACAATACGCAAAAACACATACCGTATTTATTCTAATTTTCCCGCCCCTCCCAATTATACCGGCCCCATGTTTTTGAGAATGGTGAAAAAACCCACTAAATTACAAATAGTAATTAAATCAGATAACAACGGATAAATCGTGTGTTCCTAGCTTCACTAAATGTTACCTTTATGTCCAAAATAAAGCCTTTGAATAAATCTAATCTGAACCGAGTAGTTTTTATGAATATTTGAGCATATTTAGCAGAAGTTGCTTGGAATACTATAATTATATACTGATTCAAGGTGACAGAAAACCGTTCGAATTTCATGGTACTTTTTTCAAACTTTCAACCCTAATTAACCCGCCCCCCCCCCCCCCCCTTTGGTGACCGCTACACGCCCGGCGGTATAATTAGACTAAATACGGTATAAAACCAATTTCAGCCTCAAAATCCATCAAATAAAAAAATCCAATATGGCCACCAAATACGCTATATAGTGATTGGTCCACGGCGGCCATGCTTTTTGACGGATCAACTTCTCTTGAACAAACTTTAATGGCCCTTAGTCCCTAATCATATCTGCCAAATTTCAGCCTGATCCCTTCAGCGGTTTTGGAGGCTATTTTTGCTAAAACTAGGTCAACCAAGATGGGCGCCGAACCATTTGACAAATCAAATTCCCTTGAACAAACTTGGTTCAGCTCTTGCCCTAGATCATATTTCATGAGTTCTGAAGCGATCCCTCAAATGGTTTCGGAGATTTTTAATGACATTTCTAAAAATCAATCAAAATCCAAGATGACTGCCAGCCAAATTGACCGATCGGCTTCGATTGAACAAACTTGAATCTCTATGCCCTAAGGATGCTTCCTGCCAAATATAATTGAAATCGGCCCAGTAGTTCTCGAGAAGACATTTTACATTTCCCATTGCTTTAGTATGGGAACCTTTGGCGCGAAAATGATCCAAGATGGCAGCCAAACCGTTTATCCGACAGTTTCGAAAATTAGAAATTTGAGATCAGAATACCCAAAAACCTATATAAAACCAATTTCAGCCTCAAAATCCATCAAATAAAAAAATCCAATATGGCCACCAAACACGCTATATTTTGATTGGCCCATGGCGGCCATGCTTTTTGACGTATCAACTTCTCTTGAACAACGTTTAATGGCTCTTAGCCCCTAATAATATCTGCTAAATTTTGGCCTGATCTCTTCAGCGGTTCTGGAGTTATTTTTGCTAAAACTAGGTCAACCAAGATGGCCGCCAAACCATCTGACCAATCAAATTCCCTTGAACAAACTTGGTTGAGCTCTTGCCCTAGATCATATTTCATGAGGTTTGCTTCAATCCCTCAAGGGGTTTCGGATATTTTGACGTTTCTAAAAATCGGTCAAAATCCAAGATGGCCGCCGGCCAAATTGCCCGATTGCCTTCGCTTGAACAAACCTGGATCCCTATGCCCTAAGGATACTTCCTGCCAAATATAATTGAAATCGGCCCAGCCGTTCTTGAGAAGCCGTTTAAAGGAAAAGTTGACGGACGGACAACGGATGGACACACGATGGATGGTCGCCACGGCATAACCTCACTTGGCCTTCAGGCCAGGTGGGCTAATAATAGAACTGGGGTTATTATCCGGAAATGCAATATAATTTCATTAATTGAGTTAGTGACCTTGACCGTTGACGCCAAAATCAATAGGGTTATTGGTGGCCCATACTACAACTTCCCACCCAAATTTTGTAAAGATCAAACTGTTTGGCCAATCAAGTTCCCTTGAACAAACTTGGTTCAGCTCTTTCCCTGTATCATATTTTATGAATTTTGAATTGATGCCCAAGCGGTTTTGGAGATTAAAAAATATATTTCTAAAAATCTGCCAAAATCCAAGATGGCCACCAGCCAAATTGGCCACTCAGCTTCATTTCCCAAAAACATATATAAAACCAATTTTGAATAATAAAATAATAAATAAAAAAATCCAATATGGCCGTCAAACATGCTACATTTTGATTGGCCCACGGCGGTCATGTTTTTTGACGTATCGATTTCCGCTAGAACAAACTTTAATGGCCCTTAATCCCTACTCATATCTCCCAAATTTAGGCCTGATCCCTTCAGCAGTTCTGCAGGTCGTTTTTGCGAAAACTAGGTCATCCAAGATGGCCACAAAACTATTTGGCTAATCAAGTTTCCTTGAACAAAATTGGTTCAG
This sequence comes from Chaetoderma sp. LZ-2023a, assembly GCA_034401795.1. Taxonomy (NCBI): domain Eukaryota; kingdom Metazoa; phylum Mollusca; class Caudofoveata; order Chaetodermatida; family Chaetodermatidae; genus Chaetoderma; species Chaetoderma sp. LZ-2023a. Next base: position 31,989,587 of record CM067369.1, read on the forward strand.
CTCTTGCCGTAGACGATATTTCATGAGTTTTGAATCAATCGGGTGATTTCGGAGAAGACAATTTTTAAAGACGTTTCTAAAAATCGGCCAAAGTCCAAGATGGCTGCCAGCCAAATTGGCAGATCGGCTCCGTTTCAACAAACTTGGATCCCTATGGCCTAAGTATGAATACTGCCACATATAATTCAAATTGGCCCAGTGGCTCTTCAGAAGTCGTTTAAAGGAAAGGTTGACATAAGCTCACTGAAATGATGATAACTACGTAATCAGATTGGTAAACCAATGTAGTAGGTATTTTAGCCTGACGGGGTACAGTGACCCAATTAATTAAATTATTGTTTCCGTATGATAACTCGAGTTCTATTAAGTGCTACATGTACTTTGCTCATATAATTGATCATGTGACAGTGTATACAGTTGGTTTTACCTGATATTCTCTATCTTTATGCTTCATTAACCGTCTTTTCTTTGATGCCTGGTAAGAGATAATATGACACATCATTATATACCGACTCGTGACCAAATACAATCAAACTTCCTCACCAAATCAAATGGTCACACCATTGAAGTTCCGCAAGACAGAAGATCCGAAAACTAGTCTTAGAGAACAACAATCTTTTTGCCAGACACTGAATTTCTTATGATAAAAGGCAGTTAGTGGCACAATATTAAATGTCACCAGCCAATGGCCTCCCTTAAAGCATCTTAGCCCTTCTTGTACCGACTATGACTCAGATTATGGCTCCTTCAGACCCTCGTTTGATTTGACTGACATAGTCAGACATTTCTATTAAGTTAGCATTAGGTGATAGGGAGTGTTTGTTGAGTATGAAATATATATATGCAGTTAATTCAGTCCTGCTGTATCGCTTCTGTGCCTTAAAAATGTGGAAAGAACCTTTGCCATTATTACTGTATTCATCATACATGTCAACCACTGAACTGAAAACGGTTTCTGATGGCGGCTCAGTATGAAAAAACATGGAACACAAAAATACTTTTAGATACATTACAAAATCTGCATGGCTAGCAGTTCCTGCAAATATTTTTGCTCACCTGGAATATGAGCACTTCATGTATGTACATGTACATCGTAGAGTCTGATAACTTTTAGCCAGAAATTCAACAGTTCTGGCCTGAGACGGAAATTAGTCTTGAAAGTAAAATTTATAGCCAAGCATTTTAGGAGTAATATTTTAAACCATTTCCTGGACATTTTCGGAAATCCAAGATGCCCATCAAAATTATTTATCAATCAAATTTCTGTATAAGTTTTCTAAACTCTTTGACCCTAACGTCCTTCAAGCCAAGTTTTGTTGAAAGAGGCGTAACTGTTAATGATTAGTCATCTTTTAACCGAAATTCAAGATGACTGCCGGAAAAAAACCCACCCATCAAATTTCTCGAAGTTTTCTGCAAACTACCACACAAGGGTCCTTTCAGCCAAGCTTGGTTGAATTTGGCTCAATGGTTAATGAAACATCAGCCAATCATCACTCGAACAAACCTGGTTCAGCCATTGTTTACCAGTGCCAATGCTGATAAATCTTTGTCATAGTAATCAACATCTATATGACAAAAATGTACATTTAACACTTAGCTTCAGATTTATTCAACAAAATTTAAATTTTCTCATAGAAACTGTTCATTTGCAGAGCAAGATTATTTTATGAAAATTTCCCACGGGACAAATCTTCACCATGAAAGCAGTAAAGAGCCTCAGCTATATCTGCAAAATGCCTTATTACAACATGTATTAATTACCTATTATTTAGGTAATATTCTTGTAAATTAAGACATGAATTTTAAATAAATTTTCTACTATTTGTTAGTTTATGGATGCCATTTTAAATTTTTTTTCTCATCTAAGATCCATGGCTATTCTTCATTTATGAGAACTTTAATGGTCAAGCCAGCCAAAGCGCGCCTCAGTAGTCGTGTCGTGGCATGTCTATTTGCAGACCATCTTTTTAAAAATTTATAACTGTAATGTCTGGCTCAATAAATCTTCAAGAATCGTCTGCTTGTGGCCTGTGAATGAGCATTCACTAAGCAACAATGTACTTATTTTCTTGATCAATCTTGACCATGTGAGCAGCAAATGGGCTCAAGAACTCTGGACAACTATAAGACAAATTATGACTTGCTAGAGAACAAGAGACACTTACACTGATAAAAATGTGGATTCCAAAGACAATGTGAAATAGAAGGAGAATGCCAGCCAATCCCACTACAGAGTATTTATCAATAGTTATCAAATCCTGTGTTGTGATATGCCGAGACAGATATATGACACATGCATTTTGAGCAGCGTGTAAACACAGAAAGATCAGAGCAGCGAGAACATACACATCCTGTGCAATAGAAAACAACACTCATATTAGTTATAAAGTGCTAATAGCTGATTAGATATCATATACTATAAGACTTATATCCAGAACTGTGTGCCTAACCCTTTAACCCTCAAATTTGTTCAAGAAAATTTCAATTTTCTCAACAGAAAATGTCCATTTGTAGACCATGAAGACAATTTTTGAAGATTTACCACTGGAATGACTGGCTCGGTTATCGAGCCAGTTATCCCAGTTGTAAATTTTCAAAAACAGTCTTTTCTTGGTCTGCAAATGGACATTTCTCAAGACCACTGCAGAAGCCGTTTTTGCTTGATAAGAGGGTTAGAGTTAAAATATTACCATTTAACCCATCCACCGATGATCTCCCATATCTCATTATCAAGGCAAACATAGGAAAATGGTTGAATATTTTAAAATTAATTTGACTGGAAGGAAGCTGTTGCTGCCTTAGACAGCAATGGCTTCCAGTCAAATTAATTTCCAAATACTCAACAGAATAAGCTTTATATAGTAAAGAATATACTTATTCCAGGATTTGTCGGTCAAAGAATTAAAGTGATTCTTACATATGTGACCAGTCAACGGAGAAATCCTACAATTAAAGTACATGGTTTATTAAATTATAAAGATATAGAATTCATAACCTGATGGACTATGAAGCACCTAAGATGGACTAAATCGAGTCATTCATGATGTAATTGACTATGGCATCAGCTAACACGTCACATAGTTGATATGACGTCATATGATTGACTGTGAAACTCTATTCCTCAATTGGACTGTTTCATATATAAAACAACTGCCCACACTGAGAAACTGATACAAGCGTTATAAACTTAAGAACTACATATAATAACATACATGTATATGGGCAAGGCAGACAAAATTGGTCCATAGAAATTAATATGCAGTACTTAATAAACGCCAATACCGTTATAGTTCAACTAAAAATTTAGATTTTATTTCCAGTGGTAGAAATAAGAAATCTGTTCTACATACATAATGTGCATGTACATGTAATATTGGGATTTTACCCCCGCAGCAAAATATGTGTGTACCCAAAATTACACAAAATGCACATGCACCAGTCATACATTGACTACGTTGTGCATGTAAAAATGGATTATAATTTCTACCCCTCATTTCCAAAATGTATACATTTTAGCTCAGAAATATAGGCGCTTTAATAATGATGACTGCACAGGTACCGGCAGTTACAAACAATGTTAAATAAAGCATTTTATCATACAGACAAGCCTTCTAGCCCGTTCCATATTTTTCGATATGAGCACACGTGCAATATTCAACGGAGTATTTTCATTGGCTGTTGGGTGCACATCCCATTTAAATCGACGAATTAAAACATCGATTGATGTGAGCGTGACGCACAGGGATTACTACGCGGTACTATTTTACTACAATTTGTTTACTACAATTTGTCATTCATGAAACATCATCGCAAAATGTCATCGTTTGACAGTTTATCAGTCGGCAGCGAAGTAATGATTGATGGCCATAGCTTTAATTTTCAATGACCAGTTAAAATACTATTTAACGGCTGACATCGCCAGATTTTGTGTTTGTCACTATATTTTGCTGCGCATTCAGTATCTGTTATCAAGTAGTGGTGCGTCACAGTGGCGGTATCGATTTCACAAAAATCAACAATGAGAAATCAGATAAAAGTCACATCAGCAACTATTAGCAAATATTTCAAAATCACAGTTTATATGATAAATAAAATCTCAAACTCGATCACTTTTCATATCACTATTATGAACCTCGTTGAAAATTATCAATTTTGCACTCGCTAAAGCGTGTGCAAATTGATAATTTTCAACTCGGTCCATAATAGTGATATGAAAAGTGACCTCGTTCCAGATTCTCTATTTAGCGCACCATATCCACAAGAATTCCGCGGAATTAAATGTCTCGTATCTCCTGTTTGTCACAGCAGCATTAACATTTGACCTTGTGACCTCCATGTTATTATGCTGCTTCCAACCATTATAGGTAACCATGTATTCAATTTTAGTTCCAATAGGATTAAACAATTCTGAAATATAATTGATTTACTGAATGGAAAAACTTAAGGTTGAAAAACACAAGTCAAATAGCAATATTAGAATTGCCTTGACCTTCGACCTGGTGACCTCCATGTCACCATCCTGTATCCTCTTGGTATAAGCAACCATCTACCAAGTTGTGTTTCATTAGGATGAAGCAATCCCGAAATATAACAATAATATGATAAAAACGTAACATTGAAAAATAACGTTTTGTAGAGGTCAGAATGATCTTGACCTTTGACGTTGTGACTTCGGTGTCAACATGCTGCTTCCTAACATCATAGGAAACAATGTATAAAAGTTTAGATTCAATAAGATTAACCAATCCCGGAAAATAAGCCCATAAGTTTGTGTCCTCAGTATCAATATGCTGCTTCCTAGCATTATAGGTAACAATGTATCCAAGTTTAGTTCCAATAGGATTAAATAAGTTTTGCTAAACGCAAAAACTTAACATTGTTGACGCCGTCGCCGCCGTCGGAAAACTGACACATGTCTTGCTTTCTGCTTCGCAGGCGAGACAAAAATTATGATCTAATGAAAAACCGATCTAGCACACAATAGGAAACTGCTTTTTACCTTGGCTGTAAGCCATATTGGATTTTGGATCATCGTTGTTTTCAATAGGTTTTTCTCTGTACATATTCCAATTCACCTGTCCTATTGTCATGGTGCTATTAGGCCAGGCATAGGAAATTCTGTGTGGAATTATATATTATTGATATTAACCAGCATAAATTAGAATGTTCCTAATTATGACCAGCTGAATCATATGAAATCAAGCGTGACAATTCTAGGAGTATAGTGGATAGAGGACAATAGCCCAATTAATAGCCAGGACAATTAAAGTGACCCAGCCTGCAGTGTGGACATAATAAACCACAGTATTCCAAGACATGTATATGCTGAACTTTTAACTATACACCTGTGCAAAAGTTAAGCACCAGCAAAAACAATAGAACGTAGAAACATGATGGTACAACTAGGCTGCCATACTTTTTGTCCCCGCGTTAGCTGACATAATTCCAAGTACGAAATGCACATGCATGCATGACTTCACGCCGCTTGATGTCCGTGCGTGGTGGGAAACAGCACACGTGTTCAGTTATGTAAAAGTCCAGTTTGAGGTGTAGAACATTACATACAGATTTAGGCGACAAGATTAGGAATTTTGTGTTCATGACCGTGGTTTATTTGTACAGAGAGAATTAGCTCTTGATTGTGAACCGCTATGGCAAGACGAAGGTTAAGTGATCGTGTGAAATGGCAAATCATAGGCATGCATACCACTGGTATGTCATGCAGAGAGATTGGCAGACAGCTGAACATTAACCATACTGTAATCAGTCGTTTGATTGCAAAACATGGGCAAACTAACGAGGTGAAGGACAGGCCTAGATCTGGAAGACCGAAGAAGACTACTGCCCGTGATGATCGAGCCCTAGTACGCCTTGTTAGGAGATCTCCATTCACCAACAGCAGAGTGCTCAGCCAGCAATGGGAAACGCGCAATAGAGTGTCAATGTCTACCGTCAAAAGGAGACTGTATGCTGCTGGCATGAAAGCTAGGAGACCTGTCAGACGTCCTCTCCTCACTGCACACCACAAAGAGGAGCGTCTGAGGTGGTGCAACGAAAGAAGACACTGGAACATGAGATCCTGGAGACGGGTACACTGGTCCGATGAAAGTCGGTTCCTGCTTCATGCCACAGATGGTCGAACTCGTGTATGGAGGTCCAGACGCACGGCGTACGACCAACGTAACATCATGGAAGAAGTTCCATTTGGTGGAGGCTCCGTTATGATATGGGGGTGCATCTCATTTGATTGTAAGCTGGATCTGTTGACTGCACCTGGAACACTAAATGGACAAAGATATCAAGATTCCATACTGGATAGAGTTGTGGTCCCTCATTTTGTAAATCATGCACCTGGAACCCACCCTATATTCATGGATGACAACGCCCGACCACATCGTGCTAGAGCTGTGCATGAATACCTCCGCCAGAATGCCATCGAAACCCTACCATGGCCAGCAAGGAGCCCTGACATGAACCCTATTGAGCATATCTGGGACATTCTGGGAAACATGGTGAGGAGGGATCCTCCTGTGCAGAACCTACAGGAATTAAGACGCACTCCATCTTGAATGGCAACGAATACCACAATGGCGTATCAGTCGGTTGGTGACCAGCATGAGACGTCGTGTCCAGGCCGTCATCCAGGCACAAGGTGGATATACCCGGTATTAATAATGACAGTCTCAAACTCGTGCACAGATGTTAAACTTCGTTTTCAGACACCATTAATGACAATCTAGCCACGTGTGTCAACTGTAGGGCAATAGTTGTCAGTTGTGTCAACGTAACCATATTCAGGCCTCGTTTTCAAGTTCAAACAAAAACATACAGTGTTTCCCCACCATCATAATCAGCATTCCTCTAGTTGCATTATTACCTCTTGCACTAAGATGGATGGGTACATAAATGTTTATGCTATTGCTTTCTTCATAGCACATGAATATACCCTCGCATGTGCGTAACTTTTGCACAGGTGTATATAATAACATACTTAAGAAAATACATGGTGTATAATCCAATAACCATTTTCATTCTGAATCCCCACAAACATGATTTCAAAATAGTCATCAGGATTTTTTGATTTTGTCAGAGTAAAATACTGTCAACACATATACAGAATGAGTGGTTAATTATATTTATTTAATAGAATTGTGTAAATCCTGTATTCACAAATATTATTAGTAAAAACTTGATTCTTTAAAACAAATTATTAATGATTTTAGACATGTTCTGAACTTATTCCGAACATGTCTCTTCACTATCTTCCTGTTTACTGTAACTACCACTAGCTATAAAATGGAAATGCATTTGTATATTTGAGAGATGGAATAACTGAGAGAAGCAGTGAGACAGAGCTAGAGATAGAGAGATAGAATTTTACAGAGTCAGACAGATAGATATAGAGATTCATAGAGTTAGACATAGTTTTCTATAGATAGATAATTAGTGTTTGTAGTGTTTAATAGTATTATCGCTTGAAGTAAAGTTTAGAATTATTAAAAGTTGAAGTCATTTATTATTTCAAGAACCATCTTGTTGAATACTATTGAAGTGTCGAGTGATAACGACGTAGTCAGTGATGGATATTCCAATTAGGTTTTTAAGCCTGACGCTTGGAAACAATTGTGTATCCAGAAGTCTGAATGGTCAGAAGCTGCTTTTTCAGCTCCTTTTATACTCTCGTGGGCTGAACCTGTGGATTGACCTTCACATGCCCTAAAAAGGGTATGGAGAGTTGGGATTGCCGGCGTGGTTTTGGCGGTTGTGGTTTGAAATCACCGGTTATGGGGAGTTTGACGGTTGAGTACAAAATGGCGGGCCCGGCAGTTTTTACCGGTTGAGGTGATTTTCACCGGTTGTGGTGTTTTTTTGCCGGTTGTACCCGTTTTGCCGGTTGTGGAATTTTTACCGGTTGTGGTTTTTTTGGCGGTTCAGTTTGAAACTTTTTTTGGGCAGTTGTTTGAATTTTTTGCCGTTTTTTTAGTTTGCCGGTTTTACTAAAATTCTTGCCGGTTCTGTTATGTACATTTGTTAACACTCAAATTTTGTGGCGAATTTGAAGGGTTTCGGTGGTGGGTGTGGCCCATTTGTTGTGAGGTTTTGACCGGTGTAGTCATTACCATTTTATTGATTCAGACTTATGGCGTTTCGTTCCAAAAGTGGAACTCATCAGAGGCGTATGTGGGAATGTTATAGGTGAAATGTTGTGTCATCTATGGGATCATCAGTTTGGGTGGTCTTTGCGGTGGCCGGGCGGTAGGGTCGCTATACCCGGTAAGCTGTTTGTGCTATCGGGTAGATGGAGAGGAAGAAGAAGTAAAGAAAAGTAAAAGATTTTAAGTGCAAAGGATTTATTGAAAATGCTGATGAATGATAGACGAGGATGAATAAAAGCTTTTTTCAGCCGAACAGTACGTTGTGGGGATGTGGTTCGAGTCCCACATCTTATAGACAAATAATAGTGTTAGTAATGAGGTTTCTGGTAAGCCTCTCTTCTCGTGGACGGAAATTCAGAACTAGGATCAATTTAGTCGTGAACAGGTGAGCATGGTGTCCCTTGGGTGGATCTTCTTTCACCGAAAAATCCGGGTAGAAATACACAAGAGATATATAGGTATAAAAATATGTATAATAGTCACCGGGTATAAGCACTCTGTGCGCACGGAGAGAAAGCATGAGAAAATGTCCATGGTGCTCTCTTATGTTCCAGGTGAACATGTTGTCCCTGAAGCAATTTTTCTAGTACCGAATAGTCCGGTAGAGCAAACACAATAAAATTAAAGTTAATAATAAAAAAGTAAAAAAGTAATAATCACGGAATAGCATCTCGGGTGGAATATGGTGAGGCTAAAGCTGGAGGTGCGACAGGCTCCAGTCGATATGGGCACACATGTGGCCCATTAGTGCGGTCATCCTATCCCATTTTGGGTCCGGCGCTATAGAGTTCTGGCTTTGGATGGTAATATAGCAGTGAAGGCAGTTGATGTTGAAGTGGTGGCCTGAAGCTAGTTCCGTGATTAGGGTGTTGGCCGCGCGAATGTCCGCGTTCCGTCTCGTGACCGAGTCCGGTTCTTGGTGATCTGGAGACGGTGATTGAGAGATTAATTTAGTTGGAGATAAAACAGTTTTCAGAGAGTCTGAGTTATACAGATTATTGTATGCATCGCTTATGCCGAGTCCTGGTGACCCTGAGCGTGAGATGACTGGTGAGTAACTGATGGCGTTGGTGTCCGTGTCTGGACCGGAGGTCATCGGTGGTGAGGATCGTGGTGGTGTCTGGCTGTTGTAGCCGTCCGGGCCGTCGGTTGGTACTGGATCCGCATGTCTCATACACTTTCCAATGTTGGAATGCTGAATCCGAGTTTCGGGAGATTTCCGGCACGAATGTACAAAGTTTTGAGAGTATCTGATATTGCCTCGTGGTCGGCATCTGCGCGGTAGTATGTGTTTTTCGTAGGTGAGCTTAATTTCGGGATTCTGTATCCCATGATCTTTGGATTTATAATGCTTTTGAATGCTGGTGGTAATTTCGAGTTTCCGGTCGTGCGTCTACTAACCTTAGGAGGGATATGATAATCGTATTTGTCACAAACCCTGGGCTTTGATAGTGGTTGCCCGGGGTCCACAATTCGCACTCCCTCGATCAAGCGTGGTTCTGCCATCAGTTCAATAATTTTACTTTTCTCTAGCCCATGTCGTTCTAAGTGGCTTCGCATGTACTCCGCCCGCTTTATTGGAGCCAGGCACCAATCACACGTCCATGCCGGCAGGTCCGTATGGATGGTGTTGTCGTGTCGCTTTAGGCTGCTCATGTGAGCTTACATCTCCTCGTTTGTCTTCAACCACTCAACAAACCCCCTCAACCAGGGTACCATCAGTCTTTTGGACAAAGGTTTGGGCTTCAGCCCAACGGTTTCAGAACCACAACTAGGTAACCTGTACACCGACCTACAGGCTTTCTTCAGACGCATGCGCCTCAAACACTTCTTTACACCAAGCCCGCACCCACCTCACACACTTTTACAGAACCATGTTGGCACACCGGCCATCACACCGGCACCAACATTGCTAACGTTCCAGGATGTCATAATCAAAAAGTTTGCCACCAAAAAAAGCACAATGCCGCCACCCACCATGGATGCGCCATTTGAGGCCTTCTTTAAAGCGATTAGGTATGACTTCAGTAAACATATCCACCGACGCTCCCATAGGAGCAACCTAACCAGTGCCGAACAAACTGCTTTATACAAACTAACACAAAATCATACAATCGTGATCAAAAAAGCTGACAAAGGACAAGCAACCGTAGTACAGAACAAATCTGACTACATAGCTGAGGCACACCGCCAGCTAGCTGATACCAGGTTCTATAAAAAGGTCGACACAGACCTAACACACTAACCTAGTGGAAAAACGCCTGGACCAGTTAGCCAGAGACGGAGAAATAGATCACACAACCGCCAACAATCTCATTCCGAAACCACCAAAAACCGCCAGGTTTTACCTCTTACCGAAAGTCCACAAGGAGAAGAACAAGGAGGGCCTTATTCCGGCCAGACCAATCATCAGTGGAATAGGCTGTCCCACCGAACTGATCAGTAGCTTTGTGGACGAACATATCAAAATGCACATCACAAAGATTGCATCATATGCTAGAGACACCACAGACTATCAACCAAGTCGAAAGTTTCGGAAAAACATCACCAGGCACCCTACTGGTCACCATGGACGTCACATCTCTGTATACCAACATCCCAAACTACGAGGGTCTAAGAGCAGTAGCAAAATTCTGCCACAGACACGGACTCCCCGGAAACCTCACCCTCAGAGGCCTCCTAAACCTCCTAAAACTAGTTCTAGAATGCAATAACTTCGAGTTTGACGGCGAAGATTACCTCCAAGTAGGAGGGACCGCCATGGGAAGCAAAGCAGCATGCTCCTTTGCCTGCATTTTCATGGCCGATCTGGAAACGAAACTCTTAGCTGGAGCCCCATTCAAACCATCGCTATAGATTAGATACATAGATGATATATTCATGGTTTGGGAACATGGCAAAAAAGCCCTGGACTCTTTCGTCACATACATGAATTCATCCCACCATAGTATCAAATTCACTATGGAGTCGTCACGAGAACGGGTCTCCTTCCTGGACACGATGGCTATCAACATCGATGGCCAACCAATAACCTTCGACCTCTATACTAAACCAACAGACACACACGGATATCTCCATTACGAGTCAGACCACCCGTCCGTCTGCAAGGACTCGTCCCCATACGGACAGTTTTTGAGACTTAGACGAATCTGTACTCACTTGGAAGTCTTCGACAGAAACAGCCTAACCTTACTAGGCCATTTCGAAAACAGAGGATATCCACATACAACTCTTGACAAAGCCAGGCACAGAGCCCACACACAAAACAGAAACAACCTTCTACACCCACCCGCCAAAACCCACCCATCAAAGAACACCTTCCCATCCAAACCAGTCTTCGTCTGTGACTTCAACCGCACAGGCATTTTCCTTAAAAACAGTATCAAGAAATACTGGCCCATTCTGGAAGCAAGCCACAGATGCAGGCTTGCCTTCCCAGAACCGCCGCTTTTCGGTTTCAGAAGAAATAAAACCATAAAGGACACAATAGCCAGAGCTAAACTACCGGCGGTGGGCAGAACACTACCTCATAGAAACCCACTCACGAATTGCACCCCAAAAAATTGCAACATCTGCAACACAATGTGGAAGAATAGATTCTTCTCTGGCTCCCACACAGGGCTCTCCTACAGATCCAAAATCATCGGCAACTGCCAGACAAGAAATTTAGTCTACTTATTGACATGCTCTGTCTGCAAAAAACAGTATGTAGGAGAGACGCTGCGCACCTTTAAAATCCGCATTCAAGAGCACCTACGCTCGATCACCAAACTCTACAAACATGAGCGGTATGACACTCCAGTTTCACAGCATTTCAACAGACCCAGGCATTCTAGAATGAACATGCAATTCAGAATAATCCAGGTCCTTTCCTCGGACCCCGAGGATGAAGTAGCCACCAAATGGAGAAGACAGAAAGAGTGTCACTGGATTCACCAGCTCCACACAATGGAGCCAACAGGCATCAACCAAGCAGGGTAGGGGTCACCATCTTCCATGGGTCGGCATGCACAGCATAAGCAAACAGACCCAGTACGTTGTTATCACGCCACTATTGAAGTGTCTTCACCCATTTTTGCCTGCCACCTCATCCAGGCAATTTCTGAAGTGTAGCAGAGCCATTGCCACCAAGCTAATTCCCCGTGTTTCGAGATAGGTGGAAAATAGCGTCGCTACACTATATTTAAAACCAATTACCGTAACATTATCCGATATACTATAGGGAAACAGATTTTCAAGACGGTTGCTAATGGCTATCGATGGGTTTCAGTTCACTGTATATTTTAATAAGATCCTTCTGGCCTAGATAAAAACAGATCTATGAAATCTTAAAGGATAACTAACCTCATCTCTTGATAGCTATTCAGGTGATCTAATATGCCACTCACAAACTATGCAAGTAATTTTAAGCTTTTTATCACGCCGCTAAATAAAGATATTCAGGTTTTAGTACCTAGCTAAATGTTGGTACATTTCTACATCCTATGATGGCTGTCATGATTTACTTTTCATCCCATCAGAGAAAAACTAGTGTGTCTGCCTCGGTATACACACTCAGTCATTGAGGTGCCATCTATAGTTTGACAATGTGGTGTCAAAGCAACCATACAGGCAAGCTGTTGACAATTTTGAAACTTATTTGACTGGAAATAAACGAAATCAAGGATTTCTTTTTTCATGAGAGAGTTGATACTTACCTCCCTAATACTTTTGATATTGCTAAATATCGGCTTTCACTCAATAAACACTCAGATTAAAACAGTTAGGTGCCCCTACTGGGCAGGGAGTCAGAGTGTAGTCTGGCGGATGCCAGCCCCACCACCGCGCATGCGCAGACTAGCACTTCCTCTGACTAATTTATTGGCTGACACACATGCAACTATTAAGAGCCTGAAGACCGAGCCTCTGTGGGGTGGAGAGGCCGGGTCCGTATCTAGGGAGGTAAGTATCAACTCTCTCGTGAAAAAAGAAATCCTTGATTTCATTTATTTCACATCAAGAGTATACTTACCTCCCTAATACTTTTGATATTGCCAGAATTCGACAGTGAATTCGGCCGGAGGGAGGCGAGTTCAAAAGACCAGCTCATCCCTATACGCTTTTCTGCGTTTAAGGCACTTAAACTTCTGAAACTGTATGAAAAAACAGTCAGGATTTGACTAACCATCGGATAACACCACCGATGTATGAGAGATGACCGAATGTCATATGCGCTCCCCCCCCTCCTTCCTGGGAGGAAGAGTCGAATGACCTCAATGTCCTATACGCTCTCTACGTACAAGTGCCATGTACTACAGGACAGAGACGAAAAAACTCCATTTTCGTATACTCTCAACAATGAACCACATAAATACACAAAACCATCATCATATTAATAACGGTAACGTGACAAGACAATCAACAATGGACAACCCATGAACAAGACTGACCTTGTTGAAATGACATCATCTTCCCATTGGTGAAGAATGATGCAGTCCCAAAAAAGTGGTTGTTTCCATAAATTAATTGTGAAAATATATAAGCAATGAGGAAACCCCATCAAAAATATAAACCTAGTTATTTTTTCAAAATCGACAAGGCGAGAGGATTAGAGGTGTCACGGAGATAATGGTCTGTAAAACTTGACTCACAGTGCCACTGAGCAACCGACATAATATCATCCACAGGGACCCCATTAAATAGGGCAGTGGATGTCACTACGCCGCGGACACTGTGAGCCTTGGCCACGTCAACCTGCTTCCCGGTGGCGGATTTATGACAAAACTGAATGCATTCTACAATCCACCTGGAAATGGTGTCCTTAGAAGCCCTGCCATGGGGTTCAATATATGACAACCATAACGCCGACTGGTCGGTGCGCCACTCCGATGTACGTTGTTTGTACCGGAGAAGCGCCCGGACGGGACACCATGCTTTAGAATTAGGATCATATCTAGTTAAAGCAGGCAAAACAATAGGTTGACCTGGATATTTCAACGACTGATTCTTAGCCAAGAAATTAATCCTAGGTAGCAGCTTAAGGCCTTCCCCTGAAACCACAAAACGGTCATCCTCGGCTGATAAGGCATGAATTTCACTTCTACGCCTAGCCGAGGCCGCAGCAATTAAAAACAGTCTTAAGTGTTAATAGTTTCATAGAAATGGAACTAAGTGGTTCAAAAGGCTTATCACCTAGTACTTGAAGCACTAGCGATAAACTCCAAGACGGAATCACAGGGGGATTCCTTGGTCTTATATTGCCCATGCCTTTAATTAATACATTTAATGTATTTACTTCATCACTTCCCCTCTTAGCCAAGCAAGGAATAACAGACATTAAAGCTGACTTATAACCAGCAATAGAGTTAGGCTTGAGGCTATAGGCATCATACAGGTGACAGAGGAAATCAGCTACTACCTGAATAGATGAATCCATTGGATGAATACATCTTTTTGAGCACCATTCTGCAAATCTGTTGATTTTATAATTATATGCTCTGGAGGTTGACCCCCTCCTGGCTTTGGCCATAAACATGGCTGCTTGCTCAGAAAAGCCCTCCTTAATTCTAGATTCCTTGACAACATCCACGCAGTCAATCTGAACATTGATGGATTGTCGTGAAGGGCCTTGCCCTGGAAGATAATGTCTTCCATCAGAGGTAGAGGAACCGGATTGCAGACCAGAAGGTCCAGCAGATCCGTATACCATGATCGGCTTGGCCAATCCGGGGCGATCAGAAGCACTTGGCATTCCTCCTGTCTGATTTTCTGAAGAATTTTTGGAATCAGGATTGCTGGAGGGAATGCGTATGCATACATTCTCCCCCAGCTGATAGCTAACGCATCTGTTGCGAAAGCGCTTGGATCTGGAATCGGAGAGACGTACGTCGTCATCTTCGCATTCTTCTTCGTTGCGAACAAATCGATGTTGGGTTTCCCCCAATGGTCGAACAGACGATCCGCCACACATTGATTTAGTTGCCATTCCGTGGGTAAAACACTCATCCTTCGGCTCAATGAGTCTGCTAGCAGATTTAACCTTCCCGGAATATGAACTGCTTTCAAGGTAATCTGGTGATCCAGGCACCAACAAAGCAGTCTCCATGTCATCATACAGAGACTGGGCGACTTCGTTCCGCCCTGGCGGTTTATGCAAGTCACAACTGTTGAGTTGTCTGAACGAATAAGAACAATCTTGCCATGAACTTTCTGTAAGAAATGTTCCAGGCCCAGGACTACTGCTCTTAGCTCCAGTAGATTTATATGTTCCCTTGACTGTTCCAGATTCCAAAGCCCTGATATCGTGGATTCTTCCAGGCAAGCTCCCCAGCCCTCCATCGATGCATCTGTATACAGTCACCTGAGGGTGGGGAGGGGTTAGCATAACCCCCACCAAGAGATTCTCTGTGTCCAACCACCATTGCAGGTGGTGAATCAGAGGCGCCAACACTGACACGTTCGAGTCCAGCGAACCTGTACTCTGGGTCCATTGTGTCATGAGAAATAACTGGATCGGCCGCCTGCGTAAGGCGGCCTGAGGAATGACTGGTTCCAATGAAACCATCAACCCCAGCATTCTCAAGTAAACCCGTGCCAGGACATGACGACTGTCGCACACTGACTGAATTAATGAGATGAGTTTCTGAACTCTCTCCTGAGTAGGAAAAACATATCCTGTCTCTAGATCGAAGAACATCCCCAGGTAAACAAACTTCTGGGATGGAGTCAGCTCTGATTTTGTGAAATTGATTATCCAGCCCAAGTCTGTGAGAGTCTTCAAAACAATCTCCAGACTGGCCGATAAACTTTCCTGGGTGTGCGCTTTCAACAGCCAGTCGTCTATGTACGTGTGGACTGCTATGCTTCTCCTGCGGAGGTATGCGGTGATCGCAAGAACCACACGGGTGAAAACCCGCGGAGCCGTGGAAATTCCAAAGGGTAACACCCTGAATTCCCACTGTCTGCCCTGGAATGCAAATCTCAGGAAGCGACGGAAACTCCTGTGTATGGGGATGTGGAAATAAGCGTCCTTCAAATCTATCGACGCTGTCCACATTCCCCTCTCTAACCCCGCCAACACCGAGCGCACAGTTTCCATCTTGAAACTGGGCGTCTCTATGAACTTGTTCAATGGCTTGAGGTTGAGAATTGGTCTCCACCCTCCGGTGGTTTTTGTTAAGAACAGGGTTGAATTGAAGCCCGGACACTTATGTGCCGGCTGAATAGCTCCTTTTTGTATGAGGGAATTTATTTCCTCCTCGATACACAACCTTTGCTCTGGATCTCTCGGATTTGGAGTCCAGATCGGCACTAGAGACAGTCGCGATGGCGGGCCTGTCATCCAATCGGGATGATACCCGACTGAAAGCCATCGCAAGACTAAACGGTCCTGAGTTAACCGTTCCCACTCTTGCATGTGGTCGGCTAGCCGGCCTCCCACCGGTCCACCTAGGGATAGAGGTGGACATAAGGAGTGCAAGAGCGGCACTGTCTCCTTTGCCAGAAACACCTCAGCGGTTCTCACCGCGGTAAGCGTCCCATCAGGAACGATTACCACGCCCAGATCCTCGCGCGCCACGACCAGCACCGCGCGCACCTCGGTGCGCGGGCGGCTGCCTGGCTGACTGCGCCTGAGGAGCCTGCGCCCCCCTCGCCGAGGCCGACGCTGAGATGGTGGTTGGCCTCTGACCTGGCCACCACCACCTCGAGCCTGCAGGGGTCGATACGCAGGGGGTGCGGCGCGAACGTTAGCACGACGAAGCACCTCAAACTGCTCGCGCAGCGCCCTCTGGTTATTTACCAGAGTAACCGTCTCCTGGAGGTGTCTACATCCCTCACCTCCAAAGAGACCAGGACCTGTCATAGGCGTACGCAGTAGCCTATTGTACAGGTCCTGGGACGGGCACAGATTGTCCAAGGCAAATGTGCCTTGCCCGGACACTCCTGGTCACCGCCCGAGTCATACAGTCCAGAGCCAGGTTGATACCATCCTGGATGGCTCGCTGGACTGTGACCGGACTTGGCTGGCGCGATGCGGATGCTGTTACTACCCCTTGTAACAGCTGGGAGACGTGGGACAGAGCGGCAATCGAAGCCCTCCCACTCTCCTCCGCATCACGCAACGCGGTATTTGCTGAACGCAACGCGTTCGAACACAAGACTCCCGTGTCAGAACGGGAGCCTGGCCGCGCATCCTCACCCAAAGCCGCGCGGTCATCCACGCTCGGCTTAGGTACCACACCGTACCGCTGGTAATCCAGGGGCACGATGCGGCAACGCCTGGCCACCTCGCGCGGGGCCTTCGCGAGACGTCCACTCGACTTAATGGACGTCTCCGCCGCCTCGAACATGTCAACGACATGCTCTGCCAGCGGCAGAGAAGGCATAGCGTTAGCAGTAGCCTTACCAGCTAACCACGGCCTGTGGTCACGCTGGCTAGCCGACTGCTCCACGGGCAGATCTGGCCTAACACTTACCAACCACTGGCAAGCGTCAGACCAATCCTCTTCCGTGGCTAGCTGCGAGCGCTCTACAAGACGGGGGCCTTCGTCTTCCTCCTGAGCGCAAGCAGCAGAGCTTGACGGCGGATACGCTGATACCCCTGGCAAGCCAGGGACAACATGCGGGCCTGACAACACCGGCATGCTAATCTCACTGGCTTGACCAGGAGCAGGCGCCGTGGTAGAGCGCGGGGCACATACCGCCCCACCACGGCCCCGGCCAGCACCAGCGACACTCTCGGCAAGCCGAGGTATGCGGTAACGCTGGCCATCAGCAGCGCCCAGAGCCACAGTCTGAGCCGTGGATTCTACTCCTGCGTGAGTAGAACCGTGGAATAAGTCGCCTGTATTCCCCGCGAGGGGTGCACAGACGTCATAATCCATGGCCACGTCCTCAGACGGCGACCCCAACAGGTAATCCTCTTCCTCCTGGCCAGACAGATTAGACTCCGGGTCAGCAAAGAGAGCTAACCCGGACTGGCCAGGGAAGGTGCCATAGGAGGTACTGGCACCCGCGGCGTGCGGATACCCCTGGACTGATAAGCAGCCCGCGGGTTCCAGCGACAACTGTCCACGGCCCCTCGGCGCTGCACTAAGCCTGCTGCCCGGGTCGTGGAACGCCCCCTCTAATGGGGCCACCTCTGAATCTTTGAACAACGGAAGCGACCTACGGAAAGGTGATTCAGAGGTGGGGATTACCTGCTCCGAAGCAGATGATGAGGACAGCAAAGGATTTGGTCCAGGAAGCATGCCACGAAGCAACTCTGGAACCAAATCCTTTATTGTCCTCCTCATCTCTCCCAACATCTCGGTCCGGAAGGCCTCCATGTCCACCGCGGACGAGGCCTTCCTCTTACCCTTCTTACTCACACCCTCTCTTTTCTGCTTCTTCTTCTCCTCCTCCACCACCTTGCCCTTCGCCTGTAAGCACAAGAATTCGGACATTAGCTCGCCCCCCCCCCCCAGTGCTTACATATCTCGCAATTAATCAAGGGACCACAGGGGCTACACTGATAGCAGAGATGAGGCACAAACTTGTCCTTCAAAAAACGTCCACAGGACGCACACCCAGGTCTCTGAAACAGGGCAAAGGACGAGGAGTATGAGCAATCTAGTTAAGCTCAGAAAACTCAAACCAACTCAAGAGAATGAAATGATCATAAAGATCAATATTCATCAGAAAACCAGCTTTGGACAAACTTTAATTTTTAATAAAGCGCAAGGCTGATTATGACGTCATTAATCCTATGACAGGAAAAAATCGATCCCCAACAAACATCCAAGTGCAAGGACGAATTGTATCTCTAACCAGAACATGTGAAGAATGGACATTTCGACTACACAACTATCAGATATATACTGATAACAATGGCAAATACTGTTAATTATCTCCCTTTCCTCTCTAAATAATTAACATCACCTCATATCAATAATTAGATACTTGACACTTTGTATAGACAAACCATCCAACGTGATGAACTGGAGCACTCCACCAACTGACCGCCTCTTAACTCTCTCCACCTATAGGGGGAGGAATTGGATCAAGAGGGCAAAGTGAGAAGACCTTTATACTAGGCCTCCAACTCACTGGACATAAAAATTTTGGTTAGATAACCTAACAGTATTAGTAGGAAATGGAACCATGGTGGAGAGAAACAAACCCTCTGCTGATGTGATGTCCATTACATACCGTCACATAGACCTGTGGACATAAACACAAAGAGAGATTAGTATTATATAGCACCTAGTTGAAATAAACCAACTAAACAAGGCGCTTATCACGGTAAACGCGAGTCCCGGAAACACATTACACCGGGGAAAAAACTCGCTAATTTTACTAGAAGTCACCTGATTTAAAGGTCCTGGGCCCTCTGGCGAAGTCATCCTTTCTGCCATCTTTATCAGGGATAATCACTTCCAAATTCACACAAAAAGACTATGAAATGAGTAAAGAAAAGCTCTAGCACAAAAACATGTGTAGACTCTCTGCCAATAAATTAGCAAAGAGGAAGTGCTAGTCTGCGCATGCGCGGTGGTGGGGCTGGCATCCGCCAGACTACACTCTGACTCCCTGCCCAGTAGGGGCACCTAACTGTTTTAATCTGAGTGTTTATTGAGTGAAAGCCGATATTTAGCAATATCAAAAGTATTAGGCAGGTAAGTATACTCTTGATGTGAAATTGTTGCTGCCTTAGGCAGCAACAACTCCCAGTCAAATTTGTTCCAAAGTATTCAAAAAGATGAGTATTACATAATGAAGAATGTTATGCATTAGAACTTACATGACATATCACACACTTACGCTTGAGGAGACAAAATGGTGACGATCCACTGTTCAACATTTATGCAATATTACAAAGCAGATAATTGCGATACAGATAAGGGAATGTGACAGAATATGAATGATATGCAATCTCTAAACAATAATCTATCGGTGCAATACAACATTTGAGACGAGATTAGCATCTCTTTAAGCTGATCCGACACCTCTTAGCGGGAAAATGGTTGCCTGTTGTTCTAGGTGGCCATATTGTCACGTTTGATGGGTTTCTTCCCCAGACCTTTGAACAACCAAGAGTTAGAAATAGGGGACAATGGCAGAATGTCTTCCAGTTAAACTACTTTCAAAATATTTAAAATCTTACCCGTATATTAGGTAACTTGAAAGATTCTGAGAAATCAGGGTTTAAAGTGATAAAATTGATTCAAATGCATGTACAAAGTGGGAATAGCTTAGCTATAAATGGGTACGGCAAAACTAGAGATGGATCTTTCTTTTTATGCCTTTTGAGTGATCAAAAAGTACAGTATGGTATCTATGCATTAAAACTAAGAAAGTTTTCTTACCAAATGTGTCAGATAAGAAATAGTGGGCAAGCTCTGCTTAACGACTAGCTTGAATGCAATGGCTGTCAGCATCAATGTGATAGTTACAGTAAGACGGTCACTAGCTGAGGGATCAATAGACACTGCTGCAAATGTCAAACTCACAATTAAAAACTGAAATGATAAAAAATTTAAAAACAAAAACAGTCAATAATTGTAGAAGCGAGATATAAAATGATCCCCACAAAAGCAGCCATTTTTTGGGGTGGGGTGAGGGGAAGTATGCCAATGTACATAATGAACGCTCAAACCTCACGTCGCCAAACCCATTGAATGGGCTCAAAATCAGCCTAAATCACACCCAGTGCATGTGCACATGCACACCAGTGGTGTGCACATGCACGCACTCACACTCATTTAAAATCATTTCTGTATGAATTCCATGAAACTGATATATTAGGCCTTCAGGATTTAAAGGGCTAACCCGTTAACACTCGTCAGCCAAAAATGGCTTCTGCAATGGTCTTGGGTAATGTCAATTTGCAGACCAAGAGATTATTTTTGAAAATTTACCACTGGAATGACTGTCCCGATAACCAAGCCACTCGTTCCAGTGATAAATTTTCAAAAATAATCTCTTGGTTTGCAAATGGATCAAAAGATAACAAATTTTTGTTGACAAATTAGAGGGTTAAAGGGTTAATAACAAAACACAAATAGATAGTTAACTCATTATATGAGAAACACAGTCAATTCTATTTTCTTAAAAATATAATTTTTCTTTCTGATAAAGAGTATAACAGAATGTACTAAAAAGTAGGAAAAATAGAACCACTGTTAGGCCTGAATGACTCTTTTTTATCCGTCCATAAATTTGTCCATCTACACATATCTCTTTTGAAACTGTTAGGTGGAATTCAATTAAATTTGTTATATGGTTACCATAATATATGATTGGGGAATACTAGACAACATTTACATTAGGCTCTGGTCCCAAGGTGGGGCAGGTGATGGCGAGTGGTGGTTGGGGGGGGGAAGGACAGGAAGAGTCAAAGTTGGCAGAATACAACCAAATTTGGAATGTTAGTTAGTAGTTACCCATATGATTGCGGTTTGCAAGACACTGCTTACATAACATTAGGGTCCACCACCAGGGTGAGGGGAGATGATGGGGGTGGGGGGGATGAGGGGAGCTGAATGGCAGTTGGAAAATTCAAGCAAATTTGGTATGTGAATTATTCATATAATTGCGGATTGTGAGGCAATATTTACATGAGGCTCCGCTCCCACTGTGGGGGTGGGTGGGCGAGGGAGAACACCAAAGTTGGTGAAAGCGTGGGGATTTTCCATGGCATGCCATCGACTGTGCATTCTACATGTATTTTAAAATTAGTATTACCATAATAAAAACAACGTTCCAGATGAAGTATCCCACTTTTCTCCTGACACGACACTGGATATGTAACACCGGATGTGATGTCGGGCTACCATGTTCTTGAGTTGTGACATCATGGCACACTTCTACATGGTTATATATATTCCACTCTTGAGCATCCATAAATGAGTCGACATTAACGGTACTTAAATGATACCGATCCTGAACAAGTTCAATTTCTGTTACTGACCGCTCCGTGGATATTTGTATTGTTAAATCCTGCAATTAATACAGACAACACGGGTTGGGCTGGTATAATAAAATGTTTAGAGTTCTAGTACCTATATTTCAAAACTCTAACAACATGATTGAAACAAGAGGCCCACCAAGGACCTATGGTGCTCGCTTGGAATACAAATTTACCACACTAAGGTCCTTTCAGTCAAGCTTAGTTGAACGGTTGAAGTCAGGTCATGGGTGAATGAGCAGCTGTAGGCTTTTAACCTACCTATTTCCAGTAATTTCTGAGAAAATCTAAGACGGCTGCTGAAAAAATTGACCAATCAAATTTCTGTATAAATTTCAGAAGTCTAGCGCCATATAGGGCTATTCAAGTTAATGTTTTGGAAAATCCAAGATGGCCAGCAGAAAAATTGACCATTCAGATTTGTGTACCAAAGGCCAAAGGTGTTAATGAGTAGTCTTTTAACTGATTTTCTGAAATGTTTTGAAAAATCCAAGATGGCTACCAGAAAAAATGACAATATAGATTTGGAAGTCTACCACCATAGGGTAATTCAAGCCAAGTTTGGTTGAAATGGCCAAGGGGTTAATGAGTAGCCTGTTGGCCTAGTAGTCTTTTTAACTAAAAGTTGAAGGTGGTTGTAATGGCATAAACTCACTTGAAAGGCCAAGGTGAGCTAACAATACATGACTGCTGACATTAAATATAATTTTGACATAATTCTATCTCCCAGTCACGCAGACTCAATACACAGGGCTAGAACTTAACTTAATTTTACTGGTGCTCTAAATAGATCATTTATAAACAAGAGGCCCAAGGGGCAAGTAAATAGACATCCAACCCGAGGAGACAATTTATTAGATCTATTAATTACTATTCATCCAAGCCTGGTAAATAAAACACACACACCACCACCAATAGCTGACCATGACACTCTTATCATCGATGTCACAGCTCAACCAATCTTAATCAAACTGACTCCTCACAAGATCTCCCTGTACAGGAAAGCAAACTGGAATGATATTACATCGGACCTTGAAAATGCACAAGAGGCCTATTTTAGCCGCATACCATTCTCCCATACAGTGGAAGAAAACTGGATATTGTTCCAAGATACCATCACACAAACCATGTCAAAGAACATTCCCCAAAAAGTGATGGGTACCCACAGCGATCTACCATGGATATCACAAAATATAAAAAAGCTGTAGTAACTTAGCTACGTATAAAAGGTTACTCACCCAACAGAGGTCTCGAATCGGCCCGTGGAACCAGCGGCAGATGTGCGCAGTTCAAGTTCCACGGTACGACTGCCGGGCATCCGTAGAAACGACGGGAATCAGCTAGCCCAGCAGCCGCAAAACACGAACTGAGGAATTGGGGGGTACCGCCAGCACCACACCCTCCCCCGTTTATAAAAACATGATTACTTAATTAAAAATTTTATCTAAAAATCCACTCTTTTAAAAATTTGCACACCATTAAAAACACACAGGCATTGACGTTCAACTGCTAAAGGTAGAATTAGCATTTACCAATTAAAAAAATAGGTGTCGATCCATCTAGAAGGAAGGAGCTGTTAATAATAAAACAGATGGATAGATCAACAGCTGCGGGACGAGGGCCATCGTCACAGATTTTAAAATAGCATAGCATCCTAACTAAAATTAAGGACAGTGGTTTTCCACCACAGCAGAAAACTGACAGAATTGACGGAATTGCCGAATTGATAAAGAAGTAATAAAAATAATCTCACAGGAATTTAGTTGGAGTGTTATCTGAAATTAACTTATGTGAGATTCGAGGAAAACCTATGAATATTGCATATTTTTTAATTTAGTGAATATTTTTAACCTTACCATTTATGGTATACCTCTTATATAATTGAAACGGATCTGAATCCACAAATTCAGGAAATCCTGAAAACCACTATCCCTATCACAATAAAGATATCTGAATGAAGCTAAACGGAACGGATAATACAGCAGAAGAAAGAAACATATGAATTTGCGCTATGACTAACGCGCCAATTACTTCGCGCATTATGAAATGGTAAGCGCAAGAAATGCATCTGTACGATTTATGCAGTCTTTGCTAAATGCATATTATAAATATGCTGTCATATGCAAGACTTCTGCATTATAGAGTAATGCACATTATAAATATGCCTGAGTTATGCATTATAGAGTAATAATGCATCATTGCATCATTTTAACATGTAATTGCTACACGTTTAATAAATGAAATACCTAGGTATGGCAGTATATAATATGTTGGCCTAATATAAAATATCTGAACTGACCTATGTAGAGTTAATATACCTGGGCTATCCTATAAAATATCTGTGCTGACCTAATAAAACTATATATAATATATTTGAGCTACCCTATAAAATATCTGAGCTGACAAATGTAGAACTGGCATTAAATAGCTAACCTATACTGAATTTCACTATACATAGATGAGTTTGCATCATAACATATGATGCATATACTTATAAAAGCGTGTACATGGAGTTAATCCATACACACATAAACAGAGAGCATTATTATGACCACACGTCATGACGGACAATAAATACAGTTAACAATACAATGCGTATGATTAATGTGTAACAATTTACACATCATTTGACAATGCATATTTGTAATGTGTGATCAAGAAATGCGCAAATATAACCACGCATTACTACGCGCAATTATTCACGAGTCATTTGAAAAACGCGTAATTATAATAACGCGTTCTGTGAGTCATACAGCGATGGACCCCTGTTGGTTTTTGGTATCTCAAGGAGTATTATTGCTGGAAAAAGCCACTATATGCTTATGTGTCCAACTAATTTAGTTTCCTAAAAACTTACAAAGAATAGAACATCACGATTTTGCTGTTGCTGAAACTAAAGCTAAGATGGAAATGGAACATAAGCCAATGATTATAAATGTTTTCCGGACAAGTTGAATGTCTTCAGTGTCATGCAGAATGTTAAAATTTGAAGTCATAATTTCATATCATCTGGATTACAGTAATTCTTTTAATGTTGAATTACTGTTACCATTGTACATTATCACATTACTATTGTAGTACTGTACCACGACCGAAAAGCTAACTGCAGTCCGCAACAATACCATGACCAAATGAATCCGTAATAAGACGAAACCAGAGGAACGTTTATTCAGGTGGACAAGTAGGGTCCATGAAGACTTACATAGTCTAATTCACGAATGCTTAAAGATCATTCTAATACATTTCATAATCTAGGAACCTGTTGGGAAGACGGCACTGCCTTCCTGTTCAACTCTGAATGGTGTGAGTTTGGAGTTGGTCATCTCTAGGAGATGTGTGATGTATTTCCCCTCGGACCTGACACCTCATGAGCCTAGCAGAAAAAGTGTGATGCGGTTCCCCTCGGACCTGACACCTCATGCGCCTAGGGGAAGTGTTATGCATTTCTCCTCAGACCTGACACCTCATGCGCCTGGGAGAGTGATGCTGTGTTTGTGGGACGGGTAAAACAGAGTCGATATCCAGGTCATCTGTCAAAACAGCATCTAGATCATTATGCAGAATTGATGAGGATGGATCAATACCATATGGAATGGTTTCATCCGAATCCTCTTCAAAAATGGAAGCAAGGTTATCATCAGATAACCTAAGGCCATTATCGGGGGATAATAACTCATCATCATTGCCATGATCTTCAGAGCTTATAGCACGTCTCATTCGCAATATCCAGAGGTAAATCACGATCTCTGCACAGCTTTAATCTATCATGGTGAACAACTAGTTCCCGGCGTTGGTTTTTGATACCAAACAGTGCTTCTGACAACTTTTTATAAATAATAAATGGACCAGTCCAAGGAGGTTGTAGTTTACTGGACTGGCCTATTTTAGTTGCAGAATTAGCAAGATAAACTACATCACCAACATGATAGGCATGCTCATGCAAACGTAGATCATACTCTTTTTTCTGGCGCTTCTGAGCCATTTTAAGGTTATCCCGTGCTATCTCATGAGTTTCATGCAACGTTTGTTGTAACTGTTGGACGAAGTCACTGGCATCTGAAGGGGCATTCTCTGTAGTCACAGACACAGGGCATTTGCACATTATGTCAATAGGCTGTAGCACTTCTCGACCAAGCATCATCATGTTGGGAGTATACCCCGTCTGTCGGCTTACAGTAGATCGTATAGCTCCAGCGATGAAAGGAATACACTTGTCCCAATCTTTCTGTCTGTCATGCTCTTGCAGGTAACACCGTATACACTGCAAGACAGTACGGTTTATACGTTCAATCTGTCCATTCGAACATGGTCTATAAGCTGTGGTGCGTGTTTTTGAAATCTCCAGTAGATGGCACAGTTCCTTAAATAGGTTGCTCTCAAAGTTACGACCTTGGTCGGTGTGTAAGAAATATGAACAGCCAAATGTGGTGACAAAACGCTCCACATACGTTTTGGCTACCAGTTCTGCCCCTTGTTCAGAGAGCGCATAGCACTCAACCCATTTAGTGAACTGATCTATGCTCATCAACACATATCTATTTCCCAGTGCAGATGTGATAAAGGGGCCCCAAATGTCCATATGTACCCGTTCCAAGGGAAAACCAGCATGGAACTCGCCCAGAGCAGCTCTAGGTCGGATGGAAGCTTTTTTGCTACAGCTACAAATCCGACAGGATTTCACATATGCCACCACATCACGAGAGTATCCGTGCCAGATATATTTAGCCTTCACTCTCTCTAATGTCTTCTGCTCACCCATGTGACTGGCAAGCTTGGAATCATGACAATTCTCCAAAACCAGCTTCTGGAGAGACTTTGGGACTACCAGCAGATTCCGTGTGGTATTTGCTTCTACCCAGAGATAGTGCAAAATGCTATCGACAAAAATCAATTGATCACAACGAGCCCACCAAAACTTGACAGCTGGACTAGCTAAATATAGCTCCGGGTCAGAAGGTGTGTGTGACTGCTCAATCCATGATACAACTGTCTTCAGATCAGGATCCTCCAACTGACGCTCCCTTAGATCTTCCGAAGAGAATGCGTCTAACCAGTTTGACCTTCCGATAACCTGGTCTGTTTGGGGGACACCATTCAGCAGTCCATCTGGATCGTCGCTGTCTGTGTCGCTGTCTGATAGGTCATTATTACTCAGTTGAAGGGCCCTTATGGTTTGACAAGCCAAAGGAATTACATCATTAACATCTTGTTCAAATTGAGACCATTGCTGCTGAAGCTTGGTACAATATTTGCACCCACCACATGGTAACGAACTAAGAGATTGGCCAGCTTTATAACAGTGGCAAGGTGAAGAATCACTTGGAACTCGCGATAGACCATCAGCATTAGAGTGCTGTTTACCGGGCCTGTACTGCATCGTCATATTATATTGGGACAGTTCTTCTAGCCATCTAGCTAGTTGTCCTTCGATGTGCTTGAAACTGAGCAGCCACGTGAGACTGTGATGGTCAGTCTGCACAATAAATGACCGTCCTAGCAAGTACATACGGTACTGCCTAGTAAATGCTACCATGGCTAGCAACTCTTTGCGTGTAACACAATATTTACGCTGAGCCGGTGTCAACGTTCGGCTCGCAAAACCAATAAGCACCTCTTTCCCATTCTGAATTTGGGATAACTCTGCACCAATAGCCGCCACTGAAGCATCAGTATCCAGTATGAAGGTACCATCCGGTGTCGGATAACCTAACACTGCAGGGTTGGCCATAGCACTCTGGTGTTTCGAAAGCTACCTGATGCTCTAGAGTCCAGTCATACTCTACTTTGGAACTGGTAAGTGCAGAGAGAGGAGCAGAAATACCAGCAAAACCCTGTATGTGCTCTCGGTGGTAATTCATGAACCCTAGGAAAGATTCCAGCTCTTTCCTGGTCTTAGGAACAGGCCAATTAGCGACGCTTTCCATATTGTTTGGCTTAACAGCGATTCCCTTATCACTCACCAACTTACCTAAGAAACAGAGTTCTGTACGGAACAAATTACACTTCTTAGGTTTTAATTTAAGGTTGTGCAACAGGAATCGGGAAAGGACAGCTTTCAAGTTGGTCATATGACTGTCA
This sequence comes from Chaetoderma sp. LZ-2023a, assembly GCA_034401795.1. Lineage (NCBI taxonomy): Eukaryota > Metazoa > Mollusca > Caudofoveata > Chaetodermatida > Chaetodermatidae > Chaetoderma > Chaetoderma sp. LZ-2023a. The sequence goes on from CM067369.1 coordinate 32,017,751, forward strand.
AAGTCAGTCCCTGTCACTACCACGTCATCTAAATACGCAAGACACTCACACCAGTTAAGACCTTAGGTAGCCGGGCTGTTGCACGTACCAAATGGCATCCGGACAAATTCAAAGAGCCCATATCCTGTGATAAATGCGAGCTTGTGGCGGTCCTCTGGGTCAACCTCGACCTGCCAATACCCAGCTGCCATATCAATTAGAAACATAGAGCATACAACACCACCAAGAAGAGTGGGAAAGCAAAAGATAAGGAGAGGTTCCAACAAATACGTAGACAAGTACACCAGAAACTACGCTCTTCATACCAAGACTACATCACGAACATGCTTAACCCCGAACATGACAAATGCAGCAAATAATTCTGGAAGTATATCAAATCAAGGCGTCAAGACACTGTGGGAATCAGCACCCTGAGACATCATGGACAAATCATTAGATTCTAAACAGAAAGCGGAGGCATTGAACGAACAATTCACATCAGTGTTCACCAGGGAAAACCGTAACAACTTCCCATCAAAACTATCCTCATCATACAATAGCCTCAGCAACATCCAGATAACATCACACGAAGTTGAAGAAGCGTTGCAAAGACTGAAACCATCTACAGCAGCAGGCCCTGACCAAATTCCAGCAAGAATCCCCAAAGAAACATCTAGTTAAATAGCACCAATCCTTGCCTCTTTATTTCAACGATCACTGATTCAGTCTACCATACCATCAGACTGGAGACAAGCCAACATCACACCAATCTTCAAACAAGAGCCATCAGAATATGCCATATCCCACCGGATCCAAACATTTCAGATAAACATACATCAAGAGTGGACATACATGTAACGTTAATCGTAAAGCACAATATTTGAGAAAAAACAATCAATGAAAAATGCAACTCCTGCTAAAACCTAAATTCCTTTGTCTCTAAGTGTAATGCAGTTTATGTATCGACTTTAAGATATTTAAAAGGTGATAACTCTGCACAGCTGCACATCATACTGACATTGTCGCCAAAATTTTAAGTTAATCCATTGAGACCTCTAGGAGTTCGTTGACAAGAAATGATTGTCAGAGAAGGACGGACTGACAGAGGGACATACATACATTTTGGACAGACGGATGGATGTACAGGTTTATGGATAGCACATGCACACCTTCACGTGGTAATGATAACACTTACCGAGTTTCAAAAGAATCGGAACTAAACTGTAGGAGTTGCATTGACAAGAAATGATTGGCAATGCAGTTTATGTATCAGCTTTAAGATATTTAAAGGGGGATAACTCTGCAGTGAATAATTTTTTGGCCGTGAAAAAGCACATGCACATCTGCACATGATACTGATAATGTGGACGAAATTTTAAGTTAATCCATTGAGACCTCTAAGAGTTGGGTTGACAAGAAATGATTGTCAGAGATGGATGGACTGACAGATGGACATACATACATTTTGGACAAACGGATGGACGTATAGGTATACAGATAGCACATGCACCCCTTCACGTGGTAATAACACTTACTAAGTTTCAAAAGAATCAGAGCCAAACTGTAGGAGTTGCGTTGACAAGAAATGATTGCCAATGTAGTTTATGTATCGGTTTAAGATATTTAAAGGGGGATAACTCTGTAATGAAAAAATGTTCGGTCGCGAAAAAGGCACATGCACATCTGCACATGATACTGATGATGTGGACAAAATTTAAAGTTAATCCATTGAGACCTCTAAGAGGAGTTGCGTTGACAAGACGGACAGATGGACAGATGTACCAACATACACTTGTGCAATTTTTAACTTGTGGGGTTATCAGGACATAATAAGCGGGCTAAAAGCACCATAAGTGTGTGGTGGAATGGCCATGCCTACGGGGAATTTTGTTCACCATTCCGGGATTCACTGGCCATATAATGCGGGTTTAACAGCCATATGGATGGGAATTTTGTTCTCTCATGTGAGGTTCATTGGCCATATCCTGTGGGGTTTAATACTTATGTATCTGAAAAATTTTGTTCAAAACTGCTGTTTAAGAGAAGTAACTTTTTAATGCTTTAACCCTTTACCAACAGAGTTATTGATGGATAGACCACTGACAGCAGTAAAACCAGGGGCGCTGGAAGCACGGGGGCAGCGGGGCCCACTGGCCCCATTGCCCTTTGGGCATGGGGGTGGGGGCAGCGGAGGCAACTGTGCCCTTTACCCGTTTCCTTGCGAAAGATGAGTAAACTTTACTTTAGAACTTTAAACAGGATTTCTAGGATATTCAGAGCAGACTGAGCAGTTGTATTAGTTTGGTTGTTTTGACATAAACACAGGTCCATAAAGTAATGTGGGACTGCTTCTAGGCTGATTCAAATCATAAATGCAAATGCTCTTTATGTAGTGGCAGTCGCATGTAACATATTGCCTTTTTTTTATCTGTAAACGTTGCATGTATCTTTGCAAATAAATGTAAGACACATAGTCATATGTTATTTGAATTTTTGAAGTGATATTGGTCCACGCGCCGTTAATTCCTTGCTTAGTCGGTATAATATAACATATATGCAATGATGGGTGGATGGGTGCAGCAATTTGATAACACTAAGGGATATTAATTAGAAATAACAGTAGCTCTCAAAATTACATTTTTAATTGACGTGTGAAGCAGATGCAAAGGTAGAAATAATTAGTATACACATGTGCAATGTCGGTGGGTGTATTTGAGGAATGTGTCTAAGATTTGTTATCCACCACCCCACCCACCCCCCACGCACGCGCACGCACACACACACACACTTAGAATGGGAGGGCGTGCGTCTGGGGGCCTCCATCGAAAGAATTTACAAATTAGATGCTCTTAGATGCCATCCCCTATAACTCCTACATAGATCTCTAAATAACAAATATCATCCTCTTGGATTTTTTAATACTGTGCTATTTATGTGTATGAGCTCCACCCCAACCAACCCACCCCCACCCTACCAACTCGTACGGTCGTGATACACGAACATGTCTAGCCATGTCAAGCTCTGAGTTCTAAACATAAAAGATCATACCACCAGTCAGACATAAACAAAATCAGACATTTGAAAGTCTCCTTTGAATAGCCCGGGCCAAATGTACATCTGACACCCACATGTCAATATGGCTAAGTAAGAGGCTGCAAAATCATAATTTAAATTATTTATTCCATACGCACTAGCTATTGAACAGTTTGTTACTAATTTGACATAATTGTGTTGCTACCTCATCTGTCTATTCATCCAGCATATGTCCATTGTATTCTTAAGCGTGCCCTTAAGAACTTCTGGGCAGTAGGGATCCATAGGGTCAGATCCAGTGTTGGTCCCAGAAAGCTGCTTGATCGATTGTGTTGGTGGCCATCTTGGATTTTGCACTATTTTAAAAAGTGCATTTAAAGACCTGTGAAACGGCTTGACATGAAACTAAAGAAACTTCATGGTCTTTATCTAAGGCAATGGCTGAACAAACCTTGGAACACCCATTTCATATTTTCCTCCAGACAATGTCATCCAGCGTGCGCTTTTGTGGAACCTGCCCCCGCCCCTCAAATTTGCGTCCGGCGCCCCTGAGTAAAACAGACGATGAACAGACATGCTGCGTAAACTTAGAGCTTGTCAATTGTAGGGTCTTGTTTATCTATACCTGAGTTACTGTGGTAAAACGTTTTATATTATAAAGAATATACTTTTTCATGGATTTGTTGCGCAAGGCAAAGGTCATAATTTAGTTCGGTCATTTAGTGATATTGATTGATCACTATTCTGCGATTCTAGTAGAAAACCATACAGCTTCAATCCGCCCTTTTCATTTAACCACTGGGTCTTGTCCTTGGCAAAAATCCTTTCTTGAACTGAATCCTGTTTTCTGAAGGTCATCTCGCAGTATGCTTAACAGACTTATGCAATGGCGTCATCTTGTGGCTTTGTATTTGCGGACTCACAGAATGGCGAATTCCAAGGCTCTCTGTACAGGTGTTTCTTCTAGCATCCTTAGCACATGGCCAAGCATGGAAATCATTGTCAGGTTACTTTCACGGACCGCAGTGATTGCATAGTGCAACCAGTGCTGTCGTGTGTGTATTTACTACAATTCGTAATGGACTCCTCAGCGAGCAATAATACAGTTTTAAATATGCTAGAATTTGATAATTAATGCTCATTTTAGAAACAATTTTTGTGCATGCTATGCCACAGCTTACAGCAATATTGTTTCCATATGCACATGTTAGTCCTCAGTGACAGAACACACGCTAATGTGGTTCAATGCTCACAAACAACGTAGCACTTGTAATTGATGACTCCAATCTGCCACTCCAGCTTATAACAATCAATTATGCCACATGTAGGCATTGGCTGCTGGTAATCATAATTCACAGAGAATACGTTGTCATGTTGCTGGGAGGTTCGTCAATTGTATGAATTATGTCTTTGATAGTTTTACTATTTAATAAACATTCATAATTTTGAAACAAATTTGACTCGGAACTATTGCAGTCATAGACAGCAACAGTTTACATGCATTGTTACTATGACAGTAATGTCGACAAAGTTAGACCATACGCCACATCCAGCTAGTTCCAGGTCTTTATCTGGAAAGATTTTTTCGTAGTGGAAACGATTCTAAGGGTTATAGGAACTCACACATCCTGTTATGATTGGGCCAATATGTTAATGCTGGATTAATCTGAAGTGTATGACCTCAAAATGAAGTCAATGACAAATATCAAATTTAGTGATTATCAGATCAAGTTTCAAGCGTATTGGAAGTACTTGAATTTAAGGTACATGTAATTACACGGATCAAAATCGAATATCAGTAGATCACGGATTATAGAGTTAATGCCGCTAGAGGCTTTATAGCAACACGACAACCATGGGTGAAAGCGCTGAACTAGAATTCAGTTATTTAACTGATCATGAATCTAACATGCTTTGGTGCGGATCGCTTAGTATAGAAGATAAAGCTCACATGTCTCTGCTTGTTGGTCAAATTTGCTTAACGATATCGATTTATCCATAATCAAGGTATGATCACAGAAATGTATGACTAAGTCGGTTGGACGTTGCTCCTGATTAGACAACCACAATAACACTGTCGATCTCTTTAACAGTGTTGATCTAAAGCTAATTACCTAAGGTGCGCGTCAACTCAAATTCTAGCAATTAAGGTTCAATAGCTCTGATCTTTATTTCAAAAGATGGAACTGCTTAAACTACTTTGCAAGAGCCAGAAGACCAACCTATCCGGGAGGGAACAATTATGCCACTCAATGGTTGATGACCACATGCATCACCTCAAAGTATTGACCACTAGTTTTGTGATAACAACGTTCTGTTATCAGATTTCTGTTTAGAAGTTTGGAAGCCTATCTCAAATCAGTTTTCTCAGAAAAACTAAAGATGACAGCTGCTATAAATAACTAATAAGATTTCTGCATACAAATAAGAAAAGCCTACGGCCCTCCTGCCATGTTATTGTTATGGTGCTTTTAGACCAGATATAGAAAATTATGTGGATTACATTATATCAGTGATTTTACATATAATGCTGTTAATTGTGACGACCAGAACCATGTGAAATCAAGCGTGATAATTCCTGTAGACTATAGCCTAGAGAACAATAGCCCTATTAACAACACTTAAGCCACCCACACTGGTCTTGAGGACAACATATTTCAACCATGCTTATACCTGAACATTTATTTATAAAGCTTCCATTCTGTGTTTACTAAATTGTGTGTTTATAATCTGACAACCCCTTTCCTTCAGAATACCCATAAATATAGTTTCAACACATTTCTATAAGAAACCTACTGAGTATTTTGGAAATATTTAACTGAAAGTTGTTGCTGCCTATGGCAGAAACAACTTTCACTTTGATTGTTTTCAAAATAGTCATCAGGAATTACATAACTTAGTAGATCAAAATACACTTAACATGTATATGGAATGAAAGCGGTTAAATAGACTTGTTTCATTGAATTGCATAATCCTGTATTCATAAAAGTATTATTATTAACAATTTGATGTTTTCTGACAAATTAGAAATGGTTTTAGACATGTTCTGAATTTATGTGTAACATGTTTCGTAACTACGGGTACATATCTGTTTACTATAGATACAACTAGGTATAAAATGTGAATGATTTTGTATATTAGACAGATAGAATTAGAGAGATATATGTGTAGTGACTAGAGTGACAGACAGATAGATTTAGAGATACATACGACTTGCTTATTGTCTATTAGAGTGTCTTCACCTGTCGTCTCATCCTGAAGTGTAGCAGAGCTATTTCCACCCAGCTAATCCCCCATATTCAGAAATAGGTGGAAAATAGCCCCGTAACACTTGTCTGATTAAAATTGGTCCATGGGTTAATGAGTAGTAGTTTTTCAAAACAATTTCTGCACATTTTACAAGATCCTAGATAACAACCAGAAATATCATAGTTCCTGCTAAGTTTGGCTGAAATTGGCATAGTGGTTAATGAGTAATACTCTTGGAAAGGCCTTCCAGAAGATTGTCGGAAAATCCTAGATGTCCGCCAGAAAAGTTGATAAATCAAGTTCCTGCATAGACTTAAAGAAAGATGCTACCTTTTAGTAATTTTTTTTAAATCCATGATGGCTGCAAAAGACTCGACCAATCGTCTGCATTTGAACAAACTTGTATCTCTATGATGCAAGGATGGCTCCTGGCAAATTTAGTTGAGAGCGATCAAGTGGTTTCAGAAATTGAAGGTCTTTTAAAGAAATAATGCAAAATCCAAGCTGATCGCAGGGCAAGTTCTCCCAGGATGAATGCTTCTGTGCATCCGACACGCAAATGCCAATTTGCATAATTGATTTCTCGCTAGCATTAAATGCAATATTTCCACAAAGGCTAGTACAGGAAATCACTCAGATGAAATCGACGTAGTCAAATTTAAACATATTCTGACAAGATTCTCCCAGCATATAGAATATATGTCATGCTTATTGTTACTTGCATGGTGTACTAAACTATTCGAGGTTCACATAAATCAAAAGTATTTCCTTATTAACATATATGTCAACCTTGAAGCTGCATATTCACAACAAAACGTGTGAAAATAAAATTGGTCAAAATTGTTTTCTTTTGTGAAATTGAATTAGGGACTCGTATTTCAATTTCACAATAAAAACAATTATATTAATTTAAATGGAGTATATATATATATATATATATATATATATATATATATATATATATATATATATATATATATATATATATATATATATATATATATAGATATACACACACACGAGTTGCACCCCAAACATTTGGACAAATGACCTCTGAGATGATGACCATCTCGGCCCACGCAGTATGGACAAAACATGCATATGAGCTGTATCCCAATGATTCTGACAAATCACCTCAGAGATGATGACCATCTCAGTCCACACATTATGGATGAACTTGCATATGAGCTGTACCCCAATTATTTTAAAAATCACCTCAATGATGATGACCATCTTAGCCATGCATTATGGACAAAACTTGCATATGAGCTGCAATCCAATTATTCAGACAAATCACCTCAGAAACGATGACCATCTCAGCCATGTCTTGAAACATGGTACATTTCGCCCATCTCGTCCGTTTTTGTCCGGAAAAAAATTTGAGGAGTGAATTGCCAAATGTCTTGTGTATGCCAAAAATGAATGAGTAATGTGTTTAGGTACATACGCTTGTGGGCTGCACCCCCTAAGAGCCAAATATTTCCACAAGTATCTTCTGTACTTGGGACCCCGCCCATTTTACCCATTAACTGTATTTCCACAGGTGCAGATGGACAGATGGATGGACGGACATGCTGATCACTATATCACCCCGTCTTCCAGAACGGGGGGATAAAAATGGAAACTAAATATATAAAGCTACTGTATATCAGAAAGGCATGAGTTCAAGCTCTCTTTTCCGTCAAACAAAATGTCCTCTCCGAAACAAACTTTGCAGCTACAGTACAGCTAATGAGAAGAGTGCATTATCACTATATTTTGCTTGATATATCTTGTATTTGCTACAATCATTGTGACATACAGTTTGAAGAGCTATGTGGAAAATTGTCAACAAAAATGATAATTACATTTAATGAGTAATGATTTCCGTCAAATCTATGTCCTCTCCGAGACATAACAAAATGTGCTATAATAATATTTTACAGCTTGGCTGAGCGTATCATACTGGACCTGATAGAAATATATGTATTGTCTTAGCTTTCTAGACTTTTGTTTCAAGTAACTATCCATAAATATTTGTTTAAGACATACTATACATGTCTGAATGTCAAATGTCCTCTCCGAGACAAAATATTTTGACAAATAAATATGATAAAATGTTGAATAAACTCATATTAAAAGGTTGTGTATCCTGTCCATAATTGTTAAAATGATTCGTGGACTAAATGCATTAATAGTATATAGTAAAACAAAATTTAGTGATACTAAAGGTTTATTATTATAGTTTTGTGTAATTATAGGCCTGAGTCACTAAAAGATGCTCAAAAAACATTTTTTCCTAAAAACAACATTGCCATCCATAGTGAAATGATAAGCCTTTATTTTCATAAATAACAGATTAAAAATGTTTTGAATTTATTTCCATTTAGTAATTTGCGTGTAATTTTGATGAATTTAACCGTACCACTTCGTCTCGGAGAGGACACATATA